>OY292403.1:8312068-8401887 GCA_958496205.1 Idaea biselata | reverse complement strand
ATCAATAAATAAATCAATTTAGTAACACGTCCGTTTAATATCAGATCGTACAAGCACTGTCTAACTCTGTACACAATAATGTGGTAGGTACATAACATCCCCTTTTGTTTTTTTTTTTTTTTATATATGCAAAACACATGGGTATATTATCCAAATTTAAATAAAGTAAAAATACGATTACATACATGGTTACATTGTTACATAGACTAATACAAATCCTAACATTATAGTAACTATAATCACGAGTACAGATTTATAAACATTATTATCTAAGAGATATAGGGTTACACAGTTACACACTATTGTTTCGGTCCGGTTTTACTCGCACTGGTCATCGTTTATTTTAATTATTTTCACTTTTACGCTCACTTTTTTTATATTACTAGGTTATCACTTGCTTCGGTTGAAAGTGGTGGCTAGGCGATCCTTGCTCAACAATAGGCAAGGCCCTTTGAAGCTGAAGTTCTCTACGCAGGTATCGCGCGTACCGGACTTTGCACTTTTTCCAGCCCATGTAGACTACTACTATGAAAGTGATGGTTACTATAAATAGTAGGTAGTACTCGTATCTTAGCAGGATAGACACGTTGTTGTCTGTCTCCCGAGCAGTACCAGAAGCACTGTTACCGGCTCCATTCTGCGCTATGATGATTTTTTCTTCGGTGATTTAACTTTGTGTTTTCCCCATTTTACTGTGCGAAACGTACGACAGGTTTGATAATTCGTCCGAATCTAGACATCTTTGGTGGCTCAGTTGGGCTGTTGTTTATGTTAGCTGGTTCCTTATTAGGTATGTGATTGCATTCCTGAGTCTTGAGTGTAAAGGCTGGCTTCAATCTATCTATACTAACAATTTTCTCCGAGTCCGCCTGCAATATTTTAAAATATTTATTGGTTCTGTCTATTACTTTAAAAGGTCCCAAATATGGTTGAGTTAATGGTTTTGTGACCTTATCGCATCGTACAAAGACATATTGGCATTCTTGTAAGTCTGGGTGAACAAATATTTTGCCTTGATGATTCTCTTTCCTGGGTACCGATGCTAGTTTGGATATCTTTTTACGCAATTCTTGTAAATATTCCTCATAGCTGGAGGTCTCCTCTGGCTTTTGCGGCTGGAAGAAGTCTCCGGGAAGTCTAAGAGGTTCCCCATACACTAACTCGGCGGCACTGATTTGCGTATCGTCTCTCAAACTAGCTCGTAGTCCTAGTAATACTGTTGGTAACTCTGTAACCCAGTGGTCAGTATTTCCTCTACACATCAGGGCTGCTTTTAGCGATCGGTGCCATCTTTCTACTAACCCGTTTGATTGAGGATGATAGGCAGTGGTTCGTATTTTATTTATACCCATCTTCTTTGCTAAGTGCTGAAACAGTTGGGACTCGAATTGTCGGCCTTGATCCGTCGTCAGCCTCGTTGGACATCCAAATCTTGTTATCCATCCCGCATAAATGATATCCGCAATAGTTTCTGCAGTAATATCTTTCACTGGTTGGGCCTCTGGCCAGCCGGTCTTTCTATCTATCATGGTCACAATATACCTAAAACCCTGGCAGTATTGCAAGGGACCGACGATGTCCATATGTAGGTGTTCGAATCGGTCGCTGTGTACAAAAGTTCCGTGCGGTGATGTGGTGTGTCGATCAACCTTGGATTTTTGACAACCCAAACAGGACTTTACCCACGTAGTAACATCTTTGTTCATAGATGTCCAAAAGTACCTATTTTGCATCATCTTTTTTGTAGTGCGCGTCCCCGGATGGCTTGCCTCATGTATAGCGTTGAAAGCCGATACACGAAATTCCTTCGGCAAATATGGACGAACTTTGCCTAGCGACACTTCGCAATAAATAGGTTTGTTGCAGTTAGGTATGTTTATCCGTTTGAAATATAATGTGTTTGATTGCAAGAGTTTCTTTAGCTCATTGTCATCATTCTGGGCTATGGCTATCTTGTCATATTCTATGACCGATGGCATCTCTATTTCGGCTATACGAGATAAGGCGTCCGCAACTATGTTGTCCGATCCTTGTATGTGTTGTATTGAGGTACAAAATTGCATGATGAAATCGAGGTGTCGTATTCGTCGTGGCGTATCGTTCTTACTCACTGTATTTTTTTCTAATGAATACACAATAGGTTTATGGTCTGTGTAAACTGTGAGAGGTCTTCCTTCGACTAGAGGTCTAAAATGTTTAATTGCCATATAAATAGCCAACAGCTCTCGATCGTAAGTGCTGTACCGTTGTTGGGCGTCACTCAGTTTATTAGAAAAAATCCCAAAGGTCGCCAGGAGTCTCCTTCTCGTTGTTGCAGGACTGCGCCGGCACATGTATTTGAGCAGTCCGTCATAAGGGCAATCTGAGCGTTGGTTGATGGAAATGTCAATGTAATTGCGCTTTGTATGCTTTGTTTACATTGTTCGAATGCTGAAATCGTTTCGTCCGTCCATAATATGATGCTTTTATCTTTCTTCTTAGCGTTATGTAGAAATGGATGTAACTTCGAATGTATTTCGGCTGCCTTTGGGAGGTGTCGCCTGTAAAAGTTCAACATTCCCAGGAATCTGCGTAGGTCGTCTACTGTTTTCGGCCTTGGGTATTCTGATATTACTTTTATTTGATCTTTTAAAGGTTTCATTCCTTTTTTTGATACGTGAAATCCAAGAAAATTTAATTCAGTTTTACCGAAATCGCATTTAGACATGTTTATTGTTATACCATATTTGTCGAGTCGGGCAAGTACTTCTCTCACGTGTTGCTTGTGTTCGGACTCTGTCATAGATGCAATGATGACGTCATCAATATATATAAATATATAGTCTAATCCTTGTAAGACTTCGTTAAGAAATCGCTGGAATGTCTGTGCCGCATTTTTTAGTCCAAATGTCATTTTTTGAAATTCGTATAGTCCAAAAGGGGTCGTTATCGCCGTTTTCGGTATGTCACTTTCATTGATGCTTATATTATGATAAGCTCTTTGTAAATCAATTCGAGAAAAAATGTTCTTTTTATGCAGTAGATACGTACAGTCTTGTATGCGCGGTATCGGGTATCTGTCGGGCTTTGTCAGCGCATTCAGCTGTCGATAGTCGCCACACGGTCTGAGCTCGCCGTTTTTCTTAGTAACGACGTGTAGCGGGCTAGCCCAGTTACTTTTAGAAGGTCTACAAATGCCCATATCTTGCATACGCTGGAATTCCGTCTTCACTTTGATGTATTTGTCCGGTGGTAGCGGTCTGGGCCGGGCGAAAACAGCTGATCCCGTTGTCTCTATGTAGTGGACTACGGAATGCGGTGGAGTTTCTGTAAAGCACATAGGTTTTGTCACGTTAGGGAACTCGGATAAAATGTCACTGTAGTCGCTTTTACAATCTATTGTCCTCACGGTTGGTTGCTCTTGCATTGACACTGAGGCTAATGTATGTAAACTGGTAACCGAATCAATAAGTCTCATTTTGCTTACATCCACTAATAACTTGTGGTGGCTTAAAAAGTCAGCACCGAGAATAGGTTGCTTGACATCCGCCAGGACGAATGACCAGCGGTATGGTCGCCGTAATTTGAAATTTAAGTCCAAAGTCTTTACACCGTATGTTTTTATCTCAGTTCCGTTAGCTGCGTACAACTTGTAGTCGTCACATTTACTATAGTACCGGTTTTTGTTCACTGGTATCACAGAAATGTTTGCACCGGTGTCCACTAAAAATTTGAAACCACTGTTATTGTCCGTAACACTCAAACGGGGAACTGGAGAGATGGTGCAAATCTCCGCCTGCGATTGCACCACATCTAGTTTTCCTGCTTCCTGTTTTCGGTTTTTTTCCAGGCGCACGGCTCTACACAATTCCTTGCTCTATGACGGTATCTATAATGATATGAACACAGCCAATTAGGACTGTCAGGCGTGCAGCGCCGGCGGTTCGGACTACGGCCACGTGATGTAGAGCGGGAACTTGATCGATTCCTATAGTTTTGGAATCGATTATTCCGATTTTCCATGTCGCTCATTCTTAGGCTTAATTTGGCGATTTCAGCCAATATAGTAGCTGTATCAACGTTGTTACTTGATGCTGCATGTACTTCCGCCAGTTGCAATGGACGTGTCGTTTCCATGATCTTGTCGGCTATGGCGGCCAAATTATCGAGGTCCTTCACTTCGCTGACTGCTAACACCCCTCGCACTGTTGGTGGCAGGTGACCTTGCCACATGATGCGAAGGGTTTCATCCGGTATTTTGTCTCGTGCTAGTTCTCTCATGCGGCGTAGTAATTGGGACGGTTTTTGGTCTCCCAATTCCATTTCGCTTAAAAGCTTCTGAAATTGTCGGATTTCTGACTCTTCATAGACATGCAAAAGGCGTTCCTTAAGGGTGTTATACTTGTTCAATTGTGGAGGCTTCAAAAGGATATCGCTGACCTGCTGGATAACGTCTTTGCCCAGTTTCGTCACTACTAGGTTGTATCTGGCATCGTCTCCGATTTTCTGAGGTCCTAGGACCGCTTCGCATTGCACAAACCAGAGTCGGGGCTTGTCGCTCCAAAAGTCTGGTATCCTGGATGATACGGTCACGACGGCTACCTCCCCGTCGTTGCTGGTACCCGTTACCTTTGCTGGTGCCGGCTGCACCGGTGGCTCCGCACTTGATCCTTGCATTTTGTATATTTATCGCTTGCAGCTCTCACCAATGAAATAGTTGTTCTTAATAAGGTGCGCGTTACTGTCGTGAGTCACCACTGTGCCTTATAAGCTATTGGGTGGTGCATCAATAAATAAATCAATTTAGTAACACGTCCGTTTAATATCAGATCGTACAAGCACTGTCTAACTCTGTACACAATAATGTGGTAGGTACATGTCCTTAGGAGGGGTCGCGGGTGACGGTGATATTCTCGTGCGGCGCGGTGTCCAAGTTCGTGGGCGCGGCCCACGTGGCCGCGGGGGGGGAGCTCGAGTGGATCTCGTCCAACCACGTGCCCTTCCACACCGTGCGGTACGTACAACAACTCACGTTACCGCGTCCCCAACTATAGCCAACCTTTAGACATCCAGGAGGGTCCGTTGTTCCGTCAGCCCTCTTCCGAGAGTAACCGTCCGGCATCAGGTATAGACAGATCGTGTCCCTAAACACTGGAGCACGCACGTGCTCAGGTACTGACTGGTACTGCTGACTGGGTAACCTTTTCAATCCTCCTACCTCCTAACGTAAAGCCACACCACGACACCAAATGCCAATGGACCCAATTTCCAATGGTATTTGGAGGTACGAGATAGTGTGTACCTCCAAAGGGAAGACCGGGCAGGTGGGTTTATTTATTTTATTTACGAGGAAAGGTAAGTTGTTTATACATATACAGGATGTCCGGAGACCAGTGGATATCCCTGCACGGGCGGCTTGCGGGGAAGAGTTGGCTACCCAGACCACGTTTTTTTTTTTCTATCTCAAACGGTTCGAGCTGTACGTCACTTTTTAGTAAAACTTGAAAAATGCCTACTTTTATGCACATTTCGGGGCATCACGTCCACAGATTAAGCGATAGCATTGTTTTTTTTTTCGCCATGTGTTCACTAATATTGATGTTTGCAAATCACGTTGAATTTTTTTTTATTACTATAGGCAGTAACTTACAGGATGTCCCCAAAGATAAATTTATTTTTATAAACTTTACTTTCTGCAAAGTTTGAGCATCTGTGGTGTAAAAAAAATGTATGAAACCTGTCTGACCGACTATTGTGAAAAATTGCCTATTTCACAAGGATTCTAAAACAGTATTATACTAATAACTTTTTGTCATAAGTTACTAAGCTAGTGCCATGAATGCACCGAAGGTACTATCTTACATGAAAAAGTTAAAACAAGAATTGTACAAAAAATGACAGTTATTAAGATTTAAGATGTCATAATGTTTAGAAAATTTATTTTCAAGGAAAAATAGCATTCAAAAATTTTCACTTGCGGCGAGGCTTGAACTCGCGTCTTTGGGTCAGTACCCCAACGTCCTTTCCAACTAGACTACGCAAGCTCACGTCTCGTGCCGTGAAAACTTCCAATGCCATATTCTCCTTTGATTGTTTACGATTAAGGCTCGTTAGAGCGCCATCTATCTAACGCTACAGGAACAACTTTCCAGTTGTTTACACCTGCGTCGTAATGGTTAACTTTACAGTTAACTCATTAAACGTAAGATGTCGCTTTTTCCATTACTATAAATTTCTATTAATTTTTGTATGTAGCTCAAGGCTATTTTGTTTAGAAAATTTATTTTCAAGGAAAAATAGCATTCAAAAATTTTTTCACTTGCGGCGAGGCTTGAACTCGCGTCTTTGGGTCAGTACCCCAACGTCCTTTCCAACTAGACTACGCAAGCTCACGTCTCGTGCCGTGAAAACTTCCAATGCTATATTCTCCTTTGATTGTTTACGATTAAGGCTCGTTAGAGCGCCATCTATCTAACGCTACAGGAACAACTTTTCAGTTGTTTACACCTGCGTCGTAAAGGTTAACTTTACAGTTAACTCATTAAACGTAAGATGTCGCTTTTTCCATTACTATAAATTTCTATTAATTTTTGTATGTAGCTCAAGGCTATTTTGTTTAGAAAATTTATTTTCAAGGAAAAATAGCATTCAAAAATTTTCACTTGCGGCGAGGCTTGAACTCGCGTCTTTGGGTCAGTACCCCAACGTCCTTTCCAACTAGACTACGCAAGCTCACGTCTCGTGCCGTGAAAACTTCCAATGCTATATTCTCCTTTGATTGTTTACGATTAAGGCTCGTTAGAGCGCCATCTATCTAACGTTTTCTAATTTATAAACGATCTCTTAAGGACACGATTATAAATTTTTTCTCCTATTTGCTGTGCCGCTTCGTGGACGCGTAGACGCAGGTCTTCAATTGTGGTTATGTTTTTTTTTGTATACTTGTTCTTTTAAACACCCCTAGTAAAAAAAAACAAGTGGATTCAGATCAGGCGAACGTGGAGGCCACAATATTGGACCTAATCGGCCAATCCATCTTCTTGGATAACTTTCATTTAAATAATTTCTCACTCGCACGGCATAATGTGCGATGAGTCAACGTGCAAAAGAGATGGCTACCTAAACTTGTACAATTTGCACAGCTGGCAGCTAACCAACCCAAGATTAGCCAGGGAAGACCGATCACAGTACCAATTTAAAATTAACTATTGGACCGGTATATTAAATGGCCAAATTATTGGCCCTTTCGAATTGCAAGGCAACCTAAACGGGGCCAACTATTTCCACTTTCTCCAAAACGAACCCCCGAGACTACTCGAAGAGGTGCCATTGGCGATCCGGCGAAGAATGTGGCTTCAAAATGACGGCTGTCCTGCACATTATGCCGTGCGAGTGAGAAACTATTTAAATGAAAGTTATCTAAGAAGATGGATTGGCCGATTAGTTCCAATATTGTGGCATCCACGTTCGCCTGATCTGAATCCACTTGATTTTTTTTACTGGGGGTGTTTAAAAGAACAAGTATACAAAAAAAACATAACCACAATTGAAGACCTGCGTCTACGCGTCCACGAAGCGGCACAACAAATAGGAGAAAAAAAATTATAATCGTGTCCTTAAGAGATCGTTTATAAAAAGGTTAAGGGTCTGTATAAGGGCAAGAGGAGGACAATTTGAGCATTTGCGGTAACATTATGACATATTAAATCTTAATAAGTGTTATTTTTTGTACAATACTTGTTTCAACTTTTTCATGTAAGATAGTACCTTAGGTGCATTCATAGCACTAGCTTAGTAACTTATGACAAAAAGTTATTAGTATAATACTGTTTTAGAATCCTTATGAAATAGGCAATTTTTTACAATAGTCGGTCAGACAGTTTTCATACATTTTTTTTACACCACAGATGCTCAAACTTAGCAGAAAGTAAAGTTTACAAAAATAAATCTATCTTTGGGGACATCCTGTAAGTTACTGCCTATAGTAATAAAAAAAATTTCAACGTGATTTACAAACATCAATATTAGTGAACACATGGCGAAAAAAAAAACAATGCTATCGCTTAATCTGTGGACGTGATACCCCGAAATGTGCAAAAAAGTAGGCATTTCTCAATATTTACTAAAAAGTGACGTACAGCTCGAACCGTTTGAGATAGAAAAAAAACACGTTTTCTGGGCAGCCAACCCTTCCCCGCAAGCCGCCCGTGCAGGGATATCCACTGGTCTCCGGACACCCTGTATACTAGAAATAAAAAAGGTCCCAATATGGATCCTTGAGGAACTACCAAAGTTGCAGGTGATCCAGGAAAACGTTTACCGTTAATGTCGACACACTGAATATTATCACTCAGGTAAGAAGAAAGAACATCTAATGCGCCGTCCCCGATACCGTAGTGTCGTAGCTTCATGATCAAAGTATCATGTCGAACACAATCAAACGCTTTGGAGAGGTCACAGAATACGCCATAATATGCATCATGCGACTCGTTTGCGAATGCGTTTTCCTGAAAGGTTTATAAGAACTTGAACTAAAGTAGTGTTTGTCTCTAGGCACATCTGTAACGCGCTGAGCGCCGGGTCCCGTGTGACGGGCGCGCGGGATGGCTGCGAGCTGTGTGCGGGCTCCGCGCGTGCCCTGCTAGCGCACCTTGCGCGTCGCCACGTGAGACACCCGCGCCCCATACAGAAACACAACGACCACTGATGTACCGCGTGACGACCACTGATGTACCACGTGACGACCACTGACCACTGATGTACCACGTGACGACCTATCAACAACAAAAGTGGCTACCCACCGTAAGGTCTGATTTCACTTGCAACGTTAATTTAGATTCACTTAATAAAGATACCTACGACTTTATTGTTAATTGTTACCTACTTACTACCTATCGTCTGCTTGCATGCGAATTTAGATACACAATAATTGTCACACATTTGATATTTATGGATATACCTATATCAATGTGTGTATTATATGCTTATTCCACACTCGGCGCTCGATTCAAACGAATCTTTCGGCTAACTGGGTAGCCACTTATGTTGCTGGTAGTAACACGTGACGACCATTGACCACTGATGTACCACGTGACGACCACAGACTACTGATATACCATGTACCACCATACTTACCATACCATACCCTCATACTTCAAGCCGATCGGACCCGCCCGTGTCTCCACACGTAGACCGCTACAGAGAGGCTAACCTCCAGCTGCTTCATCGATAGTAAAAGTTAAAACGACGTTTACCTTGTCACTTTTAGATATTACCTTGATGAAGAATTTCAGGGTAGAAAAGATAGGTCCCAATAAAAAAAAAACATAGGACCAACTTTACTCGGGACCACCAAGTCACAAATAAAAATGGATCTTTAAGTTTCGTTTCCCTGAGCATTTTCTATCATCTTCCATCGAGCATTTCTACTTTTTTCTTTCGTTGCTTTCTTTCCCGTTATTTGTCTCTCTTGCCTTTGCACTACTACAAAAGATCTCCCATTGCGTTGCAAAATGGTCGCATCCATCTTTCTAGTTTTACCCGCGACTTCATCGTCAGTATTAATTACCACAAAAAACTTTTTAAATTCACACGAACCACCACCACATTAAAACCGTTAATTACCACAGTTTAAATTGTAGTTAGTGCGCCTCGGGGCGAGCGCTTTTGTCTTACTTCCTAAAATAAATATTATAAAGTTTTGCACATCTAGCGACTCAAAACTATTTTGTATCGTTTTTTTTTATTTGGAAACCACTCCCCAAAACTGTTATATGATTCACATAGGTACGCACTTACATCCTCACAACTTTCGCGTTTACAATAGTGGTAAGATAATTATTCTTATTTATTGTTGTTTGATTATTAAACATGTCTCAAACAATCTTATTATGTCTTGAACTGATATCTTTAGGAATAAATATGAATATGATTAAGCACAATTTAATTATTATGTACGATATGTTCTCATTTTCCTATTAATTTTCGGTAATTAAAGCCCCAGTAAATTATTAACTATACTGTAAGTGTAAAGGACCAAACCATTTCCCTTTAAATGTACTTAGCAAATTGTTCAGTATTTGTAGAACCGACTGAAGGCGCATTATCATACCAACGCGGTTGCGAGCGTCTTGGCATGATAATAATGCGTCTTAAGTCGATATCGATTGTAATTTATCTTAATTCGTTACTAAATAAATGTCTTTGACTTGAATGTTTGTTATGTAATGCTGATGGATGGTTAAAACTTTTGTTTTAACAGTTTCAGATGTGTAAGAATATATTTACTAGCTGCTCCTCGCGGTTTCAACCGCGTAAGTCCCGATCCCGCGTAAGTCCCGATCCCGCGTAAGTCCCGATCCCGCAGAAGTATCGGGACATAAAGCTCTAGCTATCTGCATGCAATCGGTTTACTCCTTTTGCATTAAGGAGTAATAAACATACACACAAACTCACATTTATAATATTAGTAGGATGTCGATTTTTGATTAAACAGTTTTGTTTTAAAATGTTGAAACTTGTTTAACTATTTGGTTGTACATAACAAGTTATTTTGTTACTGTTACAAATATATTTTATTTGTTAATACAGTATCACCAGATATTTTATAGATTTTTTTTATGAGTGTAAATTATCTAGAAGGACTATTTAAATATTATAAAGTAACTCTTATTATAACAAATTTTATAGTTGAAAAATAGTGGGTAATTTACCTATAATTTTTAAAATTGCTAATTATTTGCAATGAAAAAAACTTGAAAATAGAACAGTATATAAACTTCGAGAGTTCGTTTAAGTAAATTAATTAGAATGTGCAGCTACGTGGTTTCTGTTGCGTTTTAACGTGATTTTTAGCGAATTTAGATATTCAAGTACAAATAACACTCAGTCCACTCAAGCTGACTATAAATTATTTAAAAATGAACTATTAATGTGAAGTTATATTTGTTTATGGATAATAAACTGCTTGAAGTGTTTTTGCATTTTTTTTTATTTTTGCAATTCCTTAACTTAAGAAGGTATGGTAAGGAAATGGTAACAGTACCCTGTTACCATTTCCATACAAACATAATACCAAAATAGAATTATGAAAAATTTAGTTTTCTACCCTAATATCGATATTATTCGGATTAAGATTTTATTTTTACAGGTTTTCCAAAATATTCATTCGAAATGAAATAAATCGGAAATACATTTTCTTTATTTTTCCATTACTAGTTTACATCTTATTTGTTTTATATTATTCCCAATAAAAAGTACGCTGTAATTAAAAAACCCCCGACTTTAAAAATGTTCCAAGTTAAAACAAAACTAAACTTTAAAAAGGCAAAAATAATAAGCCTAAAATAAATTTCATGTCTCTGAGTAGGTATGTGGTAGGTACCTTACGGTCCCGCGTCGGGGGACGCGGGAATGTGTCACAGAAGTTGATGGTAACCGACCCGGTACTGCTTATAGTATCTAACGTTCCCGCGTCCCCCGACGCGGGACCGTAAGGTACCTACCACATACCTACTCAGAGATGGTTTTTTAAATTTTTAATTTAATTTTTTATTTCACCCTTTTTATAACAGCGATTTTGATTAAACATGCATATTGTTGTCACAAAAGTTAAGTCCTTTCATTTGATACCCCTACCCCACTCGGGTATATTTGAAAACATTCGGTTTTTATTTCCGAGTTTGACCCTACATATAGTTTGAACGGCTAAGCCGATTTTGATTAAAGATGCATATTCTTGTCACGCCATGCTCTTTTATTTGATACCCAACTCGGGCATATTTGAAAACATTCGTTTTTTATTTCCGAGCTTAAACCAACATATATTATGAACGGGTGAACCGATTTTGATCAAACATAGCTAAGAACACTCGCGCAAAAGTCACCTATCAATAAAAAAAAACTACATTGAAATCGGTTCATCCGTTCGTGAGCTACGATGCCACAGACAGATACACAGACACACAGACACGTCAAACTTATAACACCCCTCTTTTTCCGTCGGGGGTTAAAAATGAACGAAATGTATTTCCATTTCATTTAATTTCGAATGAATATTTTGAAAAACCTTGTGGTGGGGGCCCTGTAAAAATAAAATCTTAATCTGAATAACACCGATATTAGGGTAGAAAACTAAATTTTTCATAATTCTATTTTGGTATTGTGTTTGTATGGAAATGGTAACAGTACCCACCCTCTTAAGGGGACTCTATTTGACACTTCATATTTGGTTAACACGGGGCCGCGCGGTGTGGTCGCCGGCTGCGCACCCAAACAATTCATATTAAAATTGAGGACAGATAACTTGACAGATAACTTGGGTTTGGCAACGTCGCCAGTTTACAAGCGCAGCCACGACTGTCAGCGCGCTAACTCATAAAAAAACGAAAGTAGCTCTAAGTCTAAAGTAATAATAATAATTGGCCTTTTCATCTATTTTTAGATGGTTTATACAGCGCAAGCAACTTTTTTTTAATTAATGCTATTTATGGCGCTGTATTGCCCGGGACATTGTTAGGTGGAGTAGGCTTGCCCAGCACCTATAACCACCCTCCCAGCCTAGTCAGCCATGTCCAGAGGAAAGAACAGGTCAATACGTCTGGACCTAACAAAGCCGTGGGTTTCTTCACGGTGTTTTCCTTCACCGTAAGAGCGATGTTGTGAGAGCGGTGTTGGTCTAGTGGTAGATACCTCGACTTTCATTCCGAAGGTTATGGGTTCGAATTTTGGCTGACCCGCACCAATGTCTTTTTCTTTAAGAAAAAGTTATGTGCGTTAAGTCTAAAGTGCTAGTTCAATAAAACGATTTCTTTGAAAATACATAAATGTATTTTAATCATATTTATTAATTTAAAGTAAATATTGAACTGTACAGTTATTGTTTTTGTTACAATACAAAACGACACTGAACTATGCACTGTAGAAAATCTCAACACTCTTCTGTTGCTTTCTGTTTTTGGCTTTTCTGTGTTCTTTCTCACACTTCCCAGGATTTAGCCGTATCATTTAGTTCCACATTAGGCCCGCCATATTACCTTCACTATTTCTGTATAACTTGTTTCTCAATCTTTTCCTGTTGTTCCTGCGACTGCAGCTGCTGTAACGTGAGTAGAGAGACGCCGATTTGATCCTCACGAGTGAACGGCTGCGCCATCTGACGGAGCCACCGTTTACAAATCTGAAAAAAAAACAAAACAAAAGTCAATTTAAAGCATTAAAGAGCCTATTTTGTCGCAATTTTGGTTCTCAATTTAAAGTCGCGGATGCCGTTTACATTTCTACGCCAATAATGTGTATGAACAAAGACCTGTGTAAGATAAAGGAGAAAGAGGGCTATTCATTAATGCTAGATGCCTAAAAAAGTTGTTTTTTTTTGTTTCGGAGTAATTAAAACATGGAATAAAAACAATCCAGAAAGCTTTTACTGTAAGTAATTTTACATTGAAGGTTTAACCTTCTCGATGTTCTTTTATTTTAAGTACCCAAAAAAATTATGCGTCCGCGGGGGTTGGAAAGGTTTTAGGGGTTTTGTACACCCCCCCCCCCCCCCAAATAGTGGCGTAGTATTATAAAGTTTTACCCAAGTCGCTGCAATTGGAATATGATACGGATTTACTGTCTTTATAATATACTAGAAGAGTCCTGCAGTTTCACCCGCGTAAGTCGCGATTTCTTGGAAATATCGGGATCAAAAGCAGCCTATGTTATTCTTCGATAATGAAGCTTTCCATCGGTGAAAGAATTAAAAAAAATCGGTCGTTTAGTTTCGGTGATTACCACAAAATATACATACAATCATACACGTTACCAACGTTACCTCTTTATAATATTAGTATAGAAAAAGAAAAGCATACCTGTACCGCCTCCTCGGTGCTGAGGTTGCAGAGCGAGTCCTTGAGATGGTCCTGTATCCAGCGCGGCAGCTTGGTGCGCTTGTCGGCGCGACTGAACCGCTTGTCCGCGAAGATCATGATACCGTAGTCTGTCTTGCCGCTGCAATATATCAACCAAGGCTATGTTCAGAACACACACACACACACACACACACACACACACACACACACACACACACACACACACACACACACACACACACACACACACACGCGACTCTCCATAAAAACGTGTGGCACTCGGGGACTAAGCTAGTGCAATAGCTTTACCGCGAGAGTTATTGAATTGACAGCGAGGGAATTGGACTGGGTGTTAGGTTTTATTTTCGTTACGGAATTTTTTGATTCGGTCGCCGCGCTCAAAGCCCGCGATAAAAATAGCCCGTTAGTTTGTCCTACTGCAGCGCAAAGACATCCTCTTTGTTAGGCAGTAATAAGACGCCACGGAAGCCTACTCCGGATTGGCAAATATGCCATGTCTTCGGGTCGTGGTGAGTTGTAGGTCATGTCGGTTTCCTTACGATGTTTCCTTTGTTTTAAAATCACCTACGATTCTCCATACTTTTCATCCTTAATTATTGTCTGATTTCGATCCCTAAAAATTATCACGCACGACCCTCGGAATAAAACCGGTTTTGGTCTATCTACCACTAGATTAAGTTTTGGTAGGTACCAATTAGGTACTAAATATGTGCACAAGTGATTATTAGCTCCGAGTTCGATTTCTCTGTGGCCCCGCCATCTTGACGTCAAGATGAAATCGAACTTTTCTTGACTATCTTTTAAACTCAAGAGTAAAAATATTTTAACTGAGGTACCAGTTTGGTACTAAATCTAACAATATAAAGTTTTAATATTGGAGAGTTGGCCCCGCCATTTTGACGCTAATTTAAACTGAATAATGAAAAGCTGAAGCCTGCAGTTCTATATTAGGCGATTTTACAAAAAAAACACCGGTATCAGTTGAAATCAAACTCATTTTTCGGTTTAAATCGCGTTGTGTTTATTACTTTTTAGCAGTTTTAATTGTTGCACCGGTATCGGTTTATATTTTTTCTCTCATTATATGGAAAAGTAACTGTTCGACTCGCCCGTTAAATATTAGGTTTAGGTTTAACGATCTTTATTCTCATAAGAAATTCACATTTCACTTAAAATGAGATACAAGGTATCAATATTATAATATAGTAACTATTTAGTTTTCGGTACTCGTTGCTAAATGTAATTTAAGTTTATTCTTAAAGGTACCAACACTTTCACAGATTTTTACATCATTTGGTAAATTATTGAATAACAGTGCTCCCTCAAAAAGTATGGTTTTCTTGCCATAATTAGTCCTATGTTTTATTAATTTTAGTTGTATTTTGTTTCTAAGTTTATTCGTGTTTTTTCTCAGAGTTAGTTTTAAATTAGATTTTATTGTATTGGATAATATCTTTTTTATTAAAATGCATGTGTTGTATTTGTATATCTGTGGCAAATTAAATATTTTAGTTTTTTCATATAGTTGTTTAGTTGGAGTACGGTAGGGATAGTGATAAAGGACTTTAATTATTTTATTCTGGGTCCGCTGTAACGATTCCTGGTTCGTTTGCGCAGCAGATCCCCAAATTTCGGTTAGATATTCCAAGTGTGACTTTACTAAAGAATTGTAGATGACTGGCTTAACTTTGCTTGGTATGCAATGTGAAATTTTACGAAGTGCTCCCAGTAGTGGGGTTAATTTGGACTTTATTGATTCTATATGTGGTCGCCATGTCAATTTATCATCGATTATGAGTCCTAGATATTTCTCTTCGTGAGATCTTTTAATTATTTCCTTATTTATAGTAAGTGGGTCATAATTTGGAATACGTTTATTTTTAGCACATAAGATCATGTATGAAGTTTTCGATGTATTAATTGTTAGTAAATTATGTAGTAACCATTCGTTCAGCCTATCTAGGTCTTTTTGTGCGTTAGTAATTATGTGGTGTATAGATTTATCAAAATAGAAGAGACAGGTGTCGTCAGCATACAATGTTAAGTGACCATTTAGACCTATAGTATTTATGTTGTTTACATAAATCAGAAACAGAAGCGGGCCGAGAATGGAGCCTTGAGGTATTCCACATGAGATACTTTGTGGAGAGCTCACGAAATTGTCTATTTTTACTACCTGACTCCTATTTTGTAAGTAGGATTTCAATATTTTTAGAGCCTTATCATTAATTCCAATATCATTTAGCTTCAAAAGTAGTTTTTGGTGGCACACGGTATCAAATGCTTTTTTTAAATCAATAAAAATTCCCAGAACGATATTTTTCTCATCTATTTTAGTTTTAACTTTAGTCATTAAGTCTATTGCTGCTGTAAGTGTATTGGATTTAGGTCGAAAACCATATTGTTGTTCAATAAGAAAATCTTTTTTAGTTAAGTAATCATTAAGTCTATTATACAATACTCTTTCAAATATTTTAGAGATCACGGGTAACACAGATACTGGTCTGTAGTTATTCGGATCACTTTTAGTACCTGATTTATGTATAGGACTAACTTTGGCAATTTTGAGGGAGTCTGGGAAAATACCAAGATTCAAGCATTTGTTGATAGACAGCACTAGTTTTTCAACAACCAGGTTTTTAAGACATTTTATAGCCTTAGTGGAGATACCATCTAGGCCCGTACTAGTATTGGCATCCATGCCATTTATTATTTTATTTATTTCTTCTTCATTACAAGGACAAAATTCATTTATGGTTAAATCATGAGTGTAATCACATCCGTACATTAATATCTTACTATTACAGGTATGATATGTCTGAGGTATTTTGCTTGCTAAGTCAGACCCAATAGTTGAGAAAAAGTTGTTGAACAAATTACAGATTTCATTTCCTTCCGTTATGAGTCCTGAGTCTGATAATAGTTTTGGTGGACCGATGCTTTTATTAATTTTGTTTGTCGCTAGGCTATTAATTACCTTCCACATTTTTTTAGGATGTTCGTATGTGTCATGAAACAGCTTATAGTAATAATTTTGTTTTAGGGACTTAATCATCATTTGAACTTTTTCTCTTTCTTGTGTAAATATTTTTTTCTTCTCTTCGTCATTTGGATTTCTCTTTGTTTCTTGCCACAACTTATTTCTTGTATTTATTGCGTCTATGACCTCCTTACTTATCCAGTCTTCCTGTGGTGGATTCAGTATTTTTGTTTTTTCAACTTTATTTATCTCGATACTTTCTAATATTAGTTTCTGTAGGTTATGATAGTTGTCGTCGATGTCATCTATGTGGTTGGAGACTTTTTCATAAAGTTTATCGTAATTTAGTGCTATGTATTTTGTGGTCTTCTTCATCTCAGGTTCAAGTTTGTTTATTTCAAGATAAAGTTGCTTGTGGTCAGAAAGAGACGACTCTATGATGGACAGGCTGAAGGCATGGTTGTTCACATTTGTGCTTATATGGTCTATTATAGTGTGTGTTTTGCTAGTCTCTCGCGTACAATGAGTTTTGTCTACTTTATTAATATTAATATTAATATTAATATTCCTCTTAGTAATGGACGTACAATGAAACTGCAATAAAGCAAGTGTACACTTACCGCAGAACTCTCCCGACGCACTGCGCCGCGTGTCGCATCGCATCGAATGTCAAGAAATCATTTTCTCGAATCTAAAATACAATTTTTACAGTTTAATTTTCGCATTGATATCAAAATGGCTACAGGGGAAAGTTGAAATTTGGTGTGGGACAGACAGAACCTTCCTACATAGAAAGCGATTGAAGCGCCTATGTCGCCGTCGGGGGTTGTGGGGTATTCAAGAAGTACATTGAATAGAACGCTATATTTACCATGTTTTAGCGGTGACGTTTGCGGTTTTGACGTTTAACGACGGCGGTGTTTATGGTGGTGTAGGGGTATGGTATGGTGGTGGTGTGGTGGTGTAACGGTGTGACGGTGTAGCAGTGTGGAAGCGTGACGGTGTAGGGGGTGATGAAGCGGTGTGGCGGTGTGTAGTGTACCTACCTGGAACTGGTCCCGCAGGTAGTCGAGGCGCGCCTTGAGCACGCGGCTCTGCGTGAACACGTACGGTATCCCGAACATGAGCACGGCGCGCCCCAGATGGTGCTCGAAGTGTACCCCCTCCGACACCCGGTGTGTACCTACCTGGAACTGGTCCCGCAGGTAGTCGAGGCGCGCCTTGAGCACGCGGCTCTGCGTGAACACGTACGGTATCCCGAACATGAGCACGGCGCGCCCCAGATGGTGCTCGAAGTGTACCCCCTCCGACACCCGGTGTGTACCTACCTGGAACTGGTCCCGCAGGTAGTCGAGGCGCGCCTTGAGCACGCGGCTCTGCGTGAACACGTACGGTATCCCGAACATGAGCACGGCGCGCCCCAGATGGTGCTTGAAGTCCACCCCCTCGGACACCCGGTGTGTACCTACCTGGAACTGGTCCCGCAGGTAGTCGAGGCGCGCCTTGAGCACGCGGCTCTGCGTGAACACGTACGGTATCCCGAACATGAGCACGGCGCGCCCCAGATGGTGCTCGAAGTGTACCCCCTCCGACACCCGGTGTGTACCTACCTGGAACTGGTCCCGCAGGTAGTCGAGGCGCGCCTTGAGCACGCGGCTCTGCGTGAACACGTACGGTATCCCGAACATGAGCACGGCGCGCCCCAGATGGTGCTTGAAGTCCACCCCCTCGGACACCCGGTGTGTACCTACCTGGAACTGGTCCCGCAGGTAGTCGAGGCGCGCCTTGAGCACGCGGCTCTGCGTGAACACGTACGGTATCCCGAACATGAGCACGGCGCGCCCCAGATGGTGCTTGAAGTCCACCCCCTCGGACACCCGGTGTGTACCTACCTGGAACTGGTCCCGCAGGTAGTCGAGGCGCGCCTTGAGCACGCGGCTCTGCGTGAACACGTACGGTATCCCGAACATGAGCACGGCGCGCCCCAGATGGTGCTTGAAGTCCACCCCCTCGGACACCCGGTGTGTACCTACCTGGAACTGGTCCCGCAGGTAGTCGAGGCGCGCCTTGAGCACGCGGCTCTGCGTGAACACGTACGGTATCCCGAACATGAGCACGGCGCGCCCCAGATGGTGCTTGAAGTCCACCCCCTCGGACACCCGGTGTGTACCTACCTGGAACTGGTCCCGCAGGTAGTCGAGGCGCGCCTTGAGCACGCGGCTCTGCGTGAACACGTACGGTATCCCGAACATGAGCACGGCGCGCCCCAGATGGTGCTTGAAGTCCACCCCCTCGGACACCCGGTGTGTACCTACCTGGAACTGGTCCCGCAGGTAGTCGAGGCGCGCCTTGAGCACGCGGCTCTGCGTGAACACGTACGGTATCCCGAACATGAGCACGGCGCGCCCCAGATGGTGCTCGAAGTCCACCCCCTCGGACACCTTCCCGCGCGCCACGGACAGTAGCACGCCGCCGCGCCCAGACTCGCATGCCTGAAGGGGACAACAAAACAATGTATTTTTCATCTCTCCCGGGTGGAAAATTGCTTATTTCATCCCTCCTTTCTCCCAGGGTGGAGAGTAACCTTCTCTATTTTTATGTTTGGCAATCCCGTGCCTGTATGCTTCATAACTTCTTCGGAGTCCCTGCCTGCTGGGTGCAACTTGCAGTGGGGAAATCGCTTAATCGCCTGCAAACTCAGGTTGGACGATGCAAGGAAAACTTGGCAACGTGGGGGTTTTCCAGTGCGATTGTGGAAGTGCTGTACAAACAATGGCGCATTTAATGGCCTGCCCATTGTGTCCTGTTAGCCGCTCCGCAGCCGACCTGTATAATGTGGAGTTTGATGCCGTTGACACGTAGAAGAAGATGTTTGGCCATGGAGTCGATAATTGTTATAATGTTACTCTTAATTTTAACTGGTTCTCAATATAAATACCTTTTTATTTATTATGCATGTAGTATTTTAATTTCCTCACAGTCGAAATTAAAAGAAGAGTTTTATTTCTTCGAACTATTGGCGCTCTCACTTCGTTCGAGCGCCAGAAATATCTCAGGTGAAATAGATGACATTCGGCCCATGGCTAACAATCTACTATTTCATCCCAACTATTTGAAAAGAGTCTAATCCCTGTAAACAGGCAGGAATGTGGATATTTTGAAAAAGTTTGAATCATCAAAGAGTTCCTATGAGCAGGTTAAGCAACACATGTGTCTTATAGGTGAGCGATTCAGGTAGAATATTGGTAAAAATGGAGGGTTTTGGTAGAAAATGGAAGGTTTTGTTAAAAATGGTAGGTTTTGTTAAATATGGTAGGTTTTAGTAGAAAATGGTAGTTTTTGTTAGAAAATGGTACGTTTTGGTAGATCTTGGTAGTTTTTGGTTGAAATTAGTAGTTAGTGTCGAACGTAAACAAAGCAATGGAACCCTCGCCTCGGGGCGCGAGTTCGACTCGCACTCGACCGGTTTCTTTTATTTATTAAGTAAGTAATTACCTTAATGTAGTTTATAAGGGCAAAACTGGTTTCGGCAGAGTCTTGAGTTTCGATAAACAACAGTTTATGTCGTTGTAAGCTAGCTACCACTCCTGGAACAGATTATACTATTTATACATATATGAACATATACCAAAAACTTTTTTTTATTGTTGATGAAAATGACTCGTATAAAGTTTGTAGCATAGCCATAAATATTAATAAAATGTACTATCGGTATCAAAAATCGATATCCACCGTAGACAGTTTAATGTCCTAGTAAAGTTTCATTGAATTATAAATTGAGCAGAACATTGTAACATATTCAACAGAATAATAGCAATTGACGACCTCGGTGGCGCGTCGTGCGAAAGCGCGACTGCAATGCAGGAGGTTGCGGGTTCGATTCCCGCCGGGTGCAAGTATTTATGCTTAAAAAATAAATATTTGTGTCTGGTCTGGGTGTCCCTCTATGTATAATATGTATGTATTTACAAAAGAAAAATAAATATAAGTATTATATCCGTTGTCTAGTCACCGTAACACAAGCTTAGTCGCTTACCACGGGGCTAGATGGCGCTGTGTGTTGTTCGGAGAATTTATTATTATTATTTATTTATTTAATGTCTATACACCCTACCCTTCACCTTCGGTGATTTATTGAAAAAAAAAAAACAAAGTACGTTTATTCATTCGAATATTAGCAAGATATCTCTTTGAAATGTCATTTTTTTTTAATTTAATCTACCATGGAGGTCGCGTTTCGAAGACACAGTAGATGTGTCTTCGAAACGCGACCTCCATGACATGAGAAGAAGACACAAGAAACTCATGGGGTTTTTTTTGTATATTTTTTTTTTGTAGTAATCATGTGATTTACATTGTCGCATATATATTATTGAAGAAAAGTGGAACTGGAGAATAATCTATACTATAATAATCCTTACTAGCATTACAAGAGCGAAAGTAACTCTGTCTGTCTGTCTATCTGTTCAAATAAGTTATAATATACAAAATAATAAACATAAAAAATAATATTTACTTAAAACACTATCTCATCCACAAACACACAACCCGCCCAACACCGCCCAAACCGCCCCGGGACCCACCACCAGAGTTCTGTGGTGCCAGCCTTGCATTCCTTTCCTACACTTTAGAATTTTATTATAAAATTCGTAGGTAGAACCATCTATTTACTCCTTTCCATAACTTATCCTGCTACTTTACCACAGAACTCCATGAATACGCCCCAGGACGAACCACGAACCAAGCATTCGCGAACGCGACCGTGCCCCTGTCTGTCCCCGTCTTTCAATAAAGTATTAATTTCCATGGATTTTTATCGTTAATATAATCCGATGTATTATAGTATGCCATCCTGTACAGTTTGCTTTTAATAATATGTTTCCATCCACCACTTTGTCCACCCAAAGGTTGCCTGGAAGAGATCGCTTTAAGCGATAAGACCGCCTTTTATTCCACTAGTTTAAAGATGTTCATGTTATTTGTTTTTGTAATTGTAATTTTTGTTGTGTGTACAATAAAGAACTCATCAATTGATGAATCAATTTAAAATCTGTATGGTGCCGTACCTTGGTCGTACCAGGCTCCCACCACACTCTCCAAGTACATGTACGAGGTAAAGAAGCACACCACTCCGTCCGGGACACTCGCTGCTATCTGAAACAGTTACAGTTACAGTCTGAGACTTATGTTTGCTAAACTAGTGCCAAGCGGACCACCCCTGAAACAACGGATCTAACAATATATCGTCCGCACTGACGGTATTTTATGACGGTACGGTATGTTATAGCGTCCTCATTGACGGCCAACCTTTAGGCATCCAGGCGTCCGCTGTACCAGCAGTGGCCTGACAAAGTCAAAGTCAAATATATTTATTAATTTAGAACATGTATAAATGACATGAGCGCATGTCCAGATTTTAGAGTGGTTTCGGAACGCGCCCTCCGATTAGAAGAAACCACAAGAAACTCATGGGGGTACAGTAAGATTACTCCCAGGAGCGACCGTCCGAGATCAGTTACAGACAGATCGTATCCCCAAACCCTAGTGTGTTCGGATCTCCATAAACGAGAGTAGTCTCGTATCTAAATTAAAAATGTATAACATTATCTTAATTAGATGCAAAAGACATTTTTTATTATTATATGCGTGGAGCCGAAGCCCACACGTAGAGGAAAGGCCAATTATTTTAATTATGTATGTGTACTCGGTACATTGAAGTTTTATAGCTACCTCGACAAGTAGTTGTCCATAATTCCTAATGACGGCTACATCTTCTCTAGATTCATATTTAGAGGAAATGGCGACTTGGTCGCTGCCTTTCGAAACTATCTGCAAACAAAAAATCATAAATATAAGTTTTATCTGCAAACACATTACACAAAAGAAGCTTTTAAAATAGTAGTTTATGTGACTGAATATTTACATATACTACTTTATCTACATAAATGTTATTGACAATAACATTTTTGAGAGACAACAAAAGGCCTGAACCGAATTAAAAAATAGAAAAAAAAAACAACTTCTCACGTATTCACGCAAGTGTATACCTAACCTAACGTGTAACCTAAGATGTGTGAAATTCAAATATAATAATAACATGAAACACTTAGCCTTATTAATAAACGTGGAGTAAGGTCGGAGTAGTTTTACCACTTTTTGCTCGTTGAAACGTCGAGGTAAGAAAATAAATGATAATACGCGATAAAGACCCGGGAAAATGTAACTAAGGCTAAGTAAGTTTAACAATAAACTATTTTATTTTTATTTAATGCAGGTCGGAAGTTGCGATTTTTGGACGCATTTCAGAGGGTTTATTTATACACATTAGTGTAGAGATAAATATTATTTCGATAAAACGATACAGACCATAGGCAATATACAAGGCCTGGCCAACGTCATGGTGAAAGAGCTCATAACCACCGGGTTGAAGTCCAGGATCTTTGGGTACATGTCCAGCGGAGACAGGGTTCCTGCAATGTGGAGGTGGAGAGTGAGCGAGAGGACGGCGCGCGAGGGAGACACCATGATAGTATAGAACCTACCATAGTGAACTAGCTGCGCACACGGCTTCACCCGCGTAATACATACTTACCGAGTCTCATTGCAATCATCGGGGCTATTCTCTAAGAAAAAACTACATAGATCCGATATTGAAAACTGTGAAGTCAACTTTTCTTAGACTACATTGAAACCTGTGAAGTTAACTCGCTATTCTGCAAGCCAATGACGTCACACAAATATGACCAAGTTTTGTGGTAAAAACGGTGGTCAATGGAAAACGAAAAAAATACGAATAACTCGCAAACCGTGTAGAAGCCAGCCGGCGTCTACACGGTCTTTTCTTAGAGAATAGCCCCGCAGTTCAGCGGTTTTTGGGTGAAGAAGCAATAAATACACACTTACACACTTTCCCCTTTGTAATATTAGATGTAAAATAAAATAAGTTCCACTGTGGGGTCTGGGCTTTCTTTTAGAGACGTTAGGCAGTAAGATCCCACAGGACTTAGGACCCTACTCTGGATTGGCGAATGTCCCATGCTTTCGGACCGTGGTATAAATTTCCATTTAAAATGAGCAAGTTAATTTTGGTTTACTCACCTGAAGTAATTATCACAGTTTGAAACCTAGCAAATACAGGGCGCATTGCTATTGAAGAATCCATACATCTGAAAAAAAGGGACATGGTCGGTCATGGCAGATATATGTAAGTTTTATGGCATAAACGTATTGTTTGCTCTAATGTCTTTATCCAGGAAGGAAACAGTAGGTAGACTTTCCTCTTAACACTCACAGCCGAATACAGAAACGCCCCTTAAAATTTGAGGCGTACTTAAATAATTGAGAACCTTCTAAGTTTAAAAATAATATGGGATTTTTTAAATTTGAGAGATGCTTAGTTTTTTACGTAGAACTCAAATTTTGAGTGGCGTTTCTGTATTCGGCCGTTAGCAGGATACTTACGAAAAATGTAAAATAGGATTGGAAACAGTGGGCGTCTTGTCATCGAAAGGCTCTATGATGATGGTGAACCCCTTGGTGTAGGTGGAGACGAGTGTAGCGAGGTGCGTGATGAGCGTGAGCGAGGCGAGGGAGCTGGGGTCGGGGATCTGCAGCGTGCGCAGGAGTGCGGACAGCCGCGACGCGCAGAACCGCAGCGGCTTGCGCTCGATGCACACGCGCAGCGCCACGTCCTTGAGGAACCCTGGTGAGGGGACCTCATATTATACAGCAGGGGTTCCCTAACTTATTTGAGCCGCGCCCCCTTTCGACCATTAAAAAAAATCCGCGCTCCCCCATCCTCCAGCCAAAAAAGCATTAAATATTAAAATAACTATTTCTATTGCTCATTATAGTTTTACAAGTCATACAAACGGTATTTGGTAAGTAGTACCAAATACCTTTGATAGCGGCCGTGAGGTGGCCGCGGAGCCAGTCTAGAGGCAGATAAGATTCTTTACATTCGCCTACTGAGGAAACAATATTATGTTCTTGACAGACGTCAATTTCAGATAATTTCATTGCTCGTATCGAGTAGTCTGGAATGCATTCTTTCAGCCCCCACTTAGGGAACCGCTGTTATACAGGATGTTCCGAGGAACAACTTTAGTTCCTCTTCCAAAAGTTGTAGAACAAAAGTTGTTCGCCTAGACGTCTACAACAACCCCCTTTCGGCTTAATGCCCCCTTCTCGGAACACCGTGTATAGACTAATAGCTGCGTCCCGCGATTCACCCGCGTAAGTCCCGATCCCGTAGGAATATCGGGATCAAAAGTAGCCTATGTGACTCAAGGTGAATGTAGCTTTCTATTGGTGAAAGAATTTTTAAAATCGATCAAGTAGTTTTGAGTTTATTCATTACAAACATACAGAAACACATACGCACAAAAATACAAATCTTTCCTCTTTATAACATTAGTGTAGAATACCTACATAATCGTGATAATTAAAGTAAATAAATAATAATAAATCAGGTAAACATGCCTAAGTTGTCATAGATGGAACAATACTGATGCGAAAATTCAGCGTATGAGTCACCGACGCCGGTAGATTAATTGGTCAAGTCAGTGCCCCGGATTGAGTAAAGATGCGTTCTTGGTTCGAATCCCGCCCTGTGTCTAACGTGCGTTGTGTTTTTGCAGAAGTATTATTTCTTTAAAATATTTCTGTCTTTGTAATTCAATACCTATAATCCATTTTAAGGGTTACGCTGTACCTAATGGCTAAAACCGGGAACTTATACTAAGTTTTGTGATATCGGTACAGATTACAGAACCCTAATGATTTATAATTTTGGTGTGTTACATACAAATCTATCTAACCATTCGTGCATGAGTAAACTGGCATTTAGCCGGTGTTATTTTTAAATTTAAGTCCAGACAGATAGACAATTTCGGTGTTACCGGTTTTTAATGTAACTAAAATAGTGATGTAGTAAAATGTTCATTTTCATCACAGGTTTTTCATCGTTTATGCAATAAAAACTAAGGTTTTTTATTCATAAACATTGAAATGAAAAACCCGTAAGTTATAGTTTTCATAAATAGATGAAAAAACAGTATTTGAATAAAAATAATCCTTATTCTGTTCGACATAAGGTCTGTATTCACTTACCTGCGGGGGACTCTTGTACAACGTGCTGTAACCGCAACCGCGTTTTCAAGTACTCGATGAATCGCTTCAGAAAGCTGAGGAAATGTTCCGCGTTCCTGATGTTACCGGGTACCACCTCTGAAATGTGATGGTAACTTTATTATAAATAGCTGCGCCCCGCGGTTTCACCCGATCCCGCGGGAATTACGGGATAAAAAGTAGCATATGTGTTATTCTAGGTGTCCAGCTATCTATATTCCAAGTTTCATCGCAATCGGTTCAGTAGTTTTTGCGTGAAAGAGTAACAAACATCCATACAAACTTTCACATTTATAATATTAGTAGGATATTGATAGGAGAACCAAGCAGTTTTATGCATGTTATGTATAACAGTAGGTACATAGAGTCTTTGACTTTTTCAGATTATTAGATTTTCAGATTACATTATAATTGTGGGGTGTCAAAACAGGACACACACACATTCTGAAAATAACTCTCTATTTTTTCTTTCTCGTTATTTAAAAATAGCATTTTCCCGCGGTTTCACCAGCGTAAGTCTCGATTCCGTGGAAATATCGGGATCATGTGAGGATGATCATGAGAGCCTATGTTACTCCTCGATAAGGTAGCTTTCTATTAGTGAAAGAATTTTTGAAATCGGTCCAGTGGTTTCGAAAATTACCCCCAATATACATACACGTTACCAACATTACCGTTTTATAATATTAGTACAGATTACTAGTTGCACCCTCCGATTTCGGTGGAAGAAACTAAAAATTTAAATTTTCCAAGTGTGGCCAACACTTAACTCTTCAAATATAACATCACAAAATCGGAACAGCCGTTCTTAAGATCTTGCATTTCGAACTAACACAACTTTATTTTATACTAGCAGATTCCCGCGGTTTCACCCGCGTAAGTCCCGATCCCGTGGGAATATCGGGATCAAAAGTAGCCTATGTTACTCAGGGTGAATGTAGCTTTCTAATGGTAAAAGAATTTTTGAAATCGGTCTAGTAGTAACGGAGATTACCCCCAATATACATACATACATGTTACCAACGTTACCTCTTTATAATATTAGTATAGATTTCTGTGTGCTTGGTACAATAAACGTGTTATCTAACAATCTTCTAATTTTGTATTTCCCGGGTCTAAATCGCGTGATTTTTAAATTTTAATTTTCTTTCCTCGACGTTTCGACCATGTTACAACGATCTTGGACGCGAGGGAACAATGCTAAATTATGTGTTTCAATCGTGTTAGTTTAAAAAGTTTATCTATTTAGAAAATTTATTTTCAAGGAAAAATAGCATTCAAAAATTTTCACTTGCGGCGAGGCTTGAACTTGCGTCGCGCGTGAACAATTTTTGAATGCTATTTTTCCTTAAAAATAAATTTTCTAAATAAAATAGCCTTGAGCTACATACAAAAATTAATGGAAATTTTAAGTTTATCTACCTATCTTCTGTGAGTGTTACCATACCTACCATTGAGCACCTCGTCTGGCAGTATCGGGTTGGCAAGAATGACGTCGGTGTCTCGGGCCGTGGCCGCCTCGCGCAGTCCCTCCACCATTTGTTCGTACTCAGCTGTCAAACGCGCCGCGTCTTCTTCACGTATCCTGAAAACAGGAACGACTTAGTAAACACACTTCATCATGTTATTTGTAGTTTTTATTGATATATTGCTACACTGATAGACCTTACACCCCTTGAACCCTTTGAAATATATATTCAATAATGTAACACATCTTAATTCAATTAATTAATGAGTCTAGTTACCTCAAGTGTTGACGTTTTATTTACGTCGTGCATGTTCGGACGCGCGCCATGATACTGGTGGTCAGTTTGGCCACGAATTTAAATGTATAAACTAAAATGAGATTTTTCACTGCTAAACAATGGTTGTGTGCAGAAATATTTACAGTTATTAACGTTTCCGAACAATAAAAGACAGTTTTCCAAAATGAGTCATCCGTCATGGCAATAAAATTATAATGCTTTGGTGGTATACATACCTACTTAGTTTTAATGTTTTTTTTCCAACATAATGTTTCCTTCGAGTATTTGCGATTGAGGCTTTTAAAAATTCCCGCCGTATTGAGGATGGTCATAAAAAGAGGCAACGCATAAAAAAAGGCTTCACAATCAATAGACGTTTCATACATCTAGCTCTTTTAATGAATATGGTTTTCTACGGCGGAAGAAGACAACTCTGCTCGATATTTATCATAGTTAAATTATAGTCAAAAGAATGACAAGATAAAAGATAGAGAAAAAAAATACATACTGTGCCACAGTCTTCTCCAACTGTGCGAGAGCTTGCGTACTCCTATCTATAGTCCGTCTAGTAATCTTCACACTGAGCGAGTCAATGCACACATTGTCTATATTGTGGGCCTCATCAAAGACAACCACAGCCTCTTTGTTCAACTCTTTCGACACAACCTCTGCTATTTTCGGATCTAGTAAGTAGTGGTATGAGTATACTACGATTTCTGCATGAATTATCTGAAATAGTTATTAAAAATTTAACAAAGATCATTTTATCAAAGACATTACACTTTAACTGAGAATTAAGCAATGAGATAGCGTATACTTTCTGGACAAGTCTTACTTGCAGCCATTCATTATTAATTCTAAATAATTACTAGGCTTCAGTGTCATTGTCTGGGCAAATGATTTTCAATTAAATTGTGTGAAATCAGCAAAATGTGAGTAAATAAATTATTTACTCAAGCAATTACCTAAATTTGTCTATAAATATTGTTGTTAGACTAACTCAGGGTTTAAGCGAAGGTTGCTTAGTTAAAAATTTCTAGATTAAAATTATAATTAAACTCACAGCAAACCTAGCCAAGAAGTATGGACACCAATTTCTGTCTGCTCCATACTGTTTGAGATCATCCATTGTGTAAACACCAAACGGTAACATTGACTCTTTACCTTCACGGTTGAAGCCTTCATAAAACTGACCTGAGAATATTTATAAAAATAGAACTTATCAAAATAAATCGATGTCTTTGACACTTGACAGTGAGACCAAAATGGTGGCCGCATTGCCTCGCTGAATGGCAACGCTTTTTCTTTGCACCAAATACAGTCCAGTATTTTGGTCTCACATTGTCTCCACCAGACAGTCTATATAATGTAGTGTTCCAAATAGAAGGACTAAAAAAATCTCATTAAAAATCCAGAAACTAGACCATCTTAAGCCTTACCAGTAATGGGTTCCCACTGTTAAAGTCACAATGTTCCATGACTACTTAACTGGTCTTGTTTTATTTTCTTTTAATTTTAATTATCTTTTAAGTTTTAATTTCAAGTTTTTTTTTAGTAGTCAGGTTTTTTTTATTTTCAACACTGTGAGTAAATAAATACTTACAAGTAGGCACAGATGAGTCCCGCTCATTCTTTTCCCTAATGTAGCTGGCTGTAAGAGAGTGACATTTGCCATCCACCAATTTTCCTTCTCTTTCCCTTGATACCTAGGGCGATAAACTTTAATTTAAAACATCTTACATTCACTACTTGTACATATTTTGTACAAATCTCTATTACACCATTTTGTGTAATAATAATTGACAACCTTTGTGACTTGGTACTATGTAAACATCTTCCTCGGATGTAGAATGTTGCAGGTTTGAATATTTGTATAATCTTCTTGCTTACAGATGTTTCTTTATAGTGTAACTTTATTTATGTATATTTAAGGGGGGGACACTAGATAGTATATAAAATGAAATTAAACTCTTTTTTCGGTCAACTTAATGCAACATTTCATGAATATATGTTTGAGTATTGCAATATTCAATAATTTTATATTAAAGAGCTTAAGTACACAAATTTCTGATTAAATTACTATATTTACCTCAGGGTGTATGCAGAGATTCTTCCTAGAGCTCAGGACAAGCCCCGTAAGATTTGGTTTTTCTCCTTGGCTCTTTTCATAATAATTAATCAAATTTTTCAGTTCCTCTAATACTTTCTCAATTTCAGGAACTGTTCTTGAGCAGTAGATTAACTTTCTAGAAAGATTGAAAACAGTGCTCAGTGTATTACTATGGTTTTATAATGTGTTTTTCATGTTTAAGTATCGTACCTGACGTGGTGAGGGTTCTGTATCATATAAGCCACGATCAATGACAGCAATGATATAGTCTTCCCTGTTCCTGAAGGCATTTCCAGCAATCCATGACCCTAGAAAACAGTTTGTTTACAACCATTGTGTCCTAAATATAACCTCAAAGTTTTAACTGATAAAATATTTTTTTTTTAAGTCGTGTGCTTTACCTTAGCGTCCAAAGCTCGTTTTAACTCCAACATATACGCATATTGCTCTGGATAAATATAATCGTAAGGGAAATAGACCAACAAACCATCGACCGTTAACCTACAAGAAAAACATTTTATTTGTTAACAATTGTGAATGAATAATATGCATATTTTATGCAATAGTAGAACGTAAACGTACTTCATGATGTTAATTTTATTTAATTAGGACCAAACGTGGAGTAAATTGATGACAAAATATAAAGAAATAACATAACGACGAATGCCGCACGATATCAACAAGAAATAAATAAAATGTTGACAGTGACAGTCAATCAAACAGACCTGTCATGTGAGATATGTTTTTTTATCCTTTGGGGCAGGAAACAGTATTTTTGTCTTATAACATCGTACTCCTATATTTAACCGACTTCTTCTTTCAGCGCGATGTACGATAGAAGTAGAATGACTCTAATACTCTAATAGATCTCGTGGACCAGTGAAGATTTGTATAAAAACTTGTATGATTCATTCTTATGTCGCACAAAACCATTGAAGAAAAAAAAACAACCGGAAATGAAAAGTAGCGGTAAGAAACTTTTGATTCAAAACGAAATGGAAGAAACTTTTGATCTAGGCTAAGCGTCTACCTTTGGCATCGAAAGCATCGGACGGATCGCATCAAGCGGATCGTGATATTTTTTGTTTGGAAAGTAGCAGATTCGAGCGATCCGTACGATGCGGATTAGTACGACGCACTTCTGTGACTTTCTATCCAAAGAATATTACAATCCGTTTGATGCGATGCGTCCGGTGCGTACGATGCCGAAAGGTGGGCGCATAGCTAGAGGTAGTTTTGGGTTTCTAGGGATTCACAAAAGCAAACCATTTTGGCTTATCTATGCCGTTTTCGTTTTTCTAGCGCATTATTTCCTCAACAATGGCAAACCGTGGTCTCTGTTTACTATTATTCTAGAGCAGGGGTTCGCTAACTTATTTGAGACGCGCCCCCTTTCGACCATAAAACAAAATCCGCGCGTATTCTGACCTGAAAACCTGGACTGGAGGATGGGGTCCTCCAGTCCAGGTTTTCAGGTCAGAATAAAAAATTTCAACCTTCTAGCTATTACGGTTCATGAGATACACCCTGGTGACAGACGGACAGACGGACAGACGGACGGACGGACAGACAGACAGACAGACAGACAGCAAAGTCTCAGTAATAGGGTCCCGTTTTTACCTTTAGGTACGGAACCCTAAAAAGGATTTAATAACAAAATAAGTATTTTTTCAGCTGTTTAAAGTTTTACGCCCTATAAAACGTATTTGGTAAGTAGTACCAAATACCTTTGATAGCCCCCCAGTAGTTCCTCAGCTACATCCAGATTACTTTGAAGTTCCTATGGCGTTTGTTACCGTTGTTCCTGGGATGTAAATAATTTTAAACTAAGTATATTTTTTTTAACGTATGTACATAATTTAAAATGCATTCACACTTTTTAGGGTTCCGTAACCAAAGGGTAAAACCCCATTACTGAGACTTCGCTGTCTGTCTGTCACAATCACAAGGCTGTATCTCATAAACCGTGATAGCTAGACAGTTGAAATTTTCACAGAAGATGTTGGTATTTCTGAAGCCGCTGTAACAACAAATTACTAAAAATAAAATAAAACAAATATTTAATTTTTTTTTCTCTGGGCTTCTCTGCAATCAGTCCTTGGACTATGAGCAGGTGCGTTCAGTGCGTTGATGTCGTGCGGGCGAGATCTCCATCGAGGCTCTCTGCTCATAGTGTAGGAGTCAGTTGTCTCTCAACTCCAGTATATTTTTACGCTTTAGACGCGGGTTATAGGGTCTATCCATCAACTGCCGAGCTAGTCTGTTTGGATGGTTAGCTAGCCGGTCTTGGTATCTCCTTGCAGCTTTTCCTATTTCATCTTTCACAGTTTCCATCGCCAGGTGTTCGTGGATTTCCGAGTTTTTTATGAACCATGGAGCGCTGGCTATTGTTTTTAATATTTTATTTTGTTGTCTTTGCAAAATAGCAATATTTGTGTCGCTGGCAGTACCCCACAGTTGTATGCCATAGGTCCAGACAGGTTTGATGATCATTTTGTACAAAAGGAGCTTATTGTCCAGAGCTAGCCTTGAGTTCCTGTCTAGCATCCAATACAAATTCCTGTGCCTGATGTTCATCTCCTCTTTTTTTGCTTGGATATGTTGTTTCCAGGTTAGTCTGCGATCGAAGTGTAGCCCCAGATATTTTACACTATCTGCGTGTGGTAGGGTACTGTCGCCAAGTAAAGCAGGTGGACAATTTCCCTTCCTTAGCGTGAATGTAACCTGGACCGATTTGTTGGCACTGGCTTTTATTTTCCATTTCTGCAGCCATTCGTGGATTTCGTTAAGTCCTTTTTGCAGTTTTCTAGTTGCAACCTCCGGGACCTCATGGCTCGCCAGTATTGCGGTATCGTCAGCGAATGTTGCCGTGGTGACGTCTTGGGATAAAGGGAGATCTGCCGTGTACAAGGTATACAGTATGGGACCGAGTACTGATCCTTGGGGGACTCCAGCACGAATCTCATAGAGAGGTGATCTCGAGTCGCTTTCCTTGACATAATAGTATCTGTCGGTAAGATAAGACTTCAGTAGCAGGAAGTAGGAGTGTGGAAGGTACAATTTTAGTTTACATAGCAGACCATTGTGCCAGACTTTATCGAAGGCCTGCTGAATGTCGAGGAATGCCGATGAGCAGTACTCCTTTTGTTCCAGGGTCTTCCTCAGGTGTTCGTAAACTCTATGGGCTTGCTCGGTTGTACCATGGCGCTCCCTGAATCCGAACTGATGATCTGGTATTATGTTGTGCTCTTTAGCGTGGGCAGAATTCTAGAGAGAATCGCTTTCTCAAAGAGCTTCGACATAGTCGGCAGGAGACTGATTGGTCGATAAGATGTCTTATCATGAGGTGGTTTTCCGTTTTTGTGGATCATTATAATCTCAGAAACCTTCCACAAACCAGGGAAGTACTGGATTCTGAGCATCGCGTTAATAAGGACCGTCATCATCACGATTGCTTTCCGAGGCAATTCTCTCAGGACTTCCTTGGTCACCAGATCGTATCCTCGTGCTCTTACAAATATTTAATGGGGCTTCCATTTAACAAACGTGAATCTTGACATAAAAACGCAACGGTACCGCGATGTATTTTTACTACTAGCGCCATCTAGTGACAGACTGATGCTACACGCTAGTGGTAAAATAAATTTTAACATTTCCGTTGCGTTCACAAATTGGTTGTTCAGTGTTCATTTTAGTGTTCCGTACTCAATTGTGATAGTGGTACGGAACCCTCCGTGCGCAATTTCAACTCGCACTAGGCCGGTTTTTTCTTTATTGTCGTCAATTCTTTATTTAAGGTTACAGAAGATGATATCAAAGGAGACGTAGAGACGAAATTACCAGATCATAATATGAAACTAAGAGGTGGTCATAGCTTAATCAAATAGTTCACTTCGTTAATCCGCTAGAAAAAAAATAGCTTCGTTAAACGTTAAAGCGTTACATTTCGGAAGAATTATCGCAAGTTAACGTTAATCGTTAATCCGTTAATATGTGTAAAAAGTAATGAAATGATCAAACGAAACAAATCTCTTCGCAGTTTTCTCGCTCGCACGCGCCTGTAAAATATATCTAGTTTTGTTTTTGTTTCACTCGCTGCCACGCGCCACCCAGCACTTGTCGTTTCATTCTTGTCTGAAACTGTTTATCGCGCCGCGCCGTGGTACCGTACGGTAAATAGAAGGCAGTGGATTTACGATTAACAGACTTCTGCATATTAACGAAAGTTATTATGAAATTTTTAAAAGTTAACTTAAAAGTTAATCCGTTAATCAAAATGTTAACTTCGTTAATTAACGATTAATGGATTAACGAGTTATTGCCCAGCTATGTAGGTGGTGTACGTTTTTTGGAGACAATGCCTTTCACAGATTCAGGAAATTAAAACACTCGATACTTCGCGCTATATCCTCAGTTTTAGTTAAATAGTTTAGTTTAGTTAAATTTAGATTTAGATGTTTAATTTACATAAGATTAATTTGTTGACTCTAATTATGATAATAATTAATGATTGTTATTTTTATTTAGAAGTAATGCTTAGATTAAGTTACTATAATATTGTATGTCCGGGATGGACAAACTGTTGATACTTATAACACACTAGCAGATTCCCGCGGTTTCACCCGCGTAAGTCCCGATCCCGAAAGAATTTTTGAAATTGGTCCAGTAGTTTCGGAGATTACCCCCAATATACATACACACGTACATACATACATACATACATACATACATGTTACCAACGTTACCTCTTTATAATATTATTAGTATAGATTTCCATGTCACCTTAATGTACACAGTTATTCAATAAATATTCTTGATTCTTGATTCTTGAATAAAAATGTAATCTAATCAAATCATAGCTTCATTCCAAAAACATAAAGCATTGACTAAGATGTAGCACACCTACTCAATTAGAATTGCTGCCGTATTAGATAGTTCGGTACCAATGATAAAGTTTAAAAATATGTGTGGTTTTGTGGTAAATATAAATACACCATACACCTATAAATGCTATTTATAAACGTGAATAAAAAAACCTTTGTAATTCCGGTTTACAGCATTCTGCCACAAAAACCGGGGGTCTTACTATCAGCACTAAATTACAGGAGCTAATTCGTAGAACTGGACACGTATCGTAAAGATCTACCAGAATCTCATAGCATGAGAAAAAAAAGAGTTTGTGATTTAGGTACCTATTCTATAGGTAACTAAAATGTATCGAAAATCTCTGTCTCTAGTAACGTCAAGCTCAAAATACACAACGGACACTGACACTGCAACTTTACTTAAACTGCCCACACCACTGAAATGAAACTATACAATTGCTATACCATACAAAATGACATTAGATCTTTGTGCCGATTTCATTAGCGCCATTTTGCGCTGTTGTCGCGCGTTTCCTATTGATAGTGATCGTGGCTTAGAGAGGGCTCCTTCCCCGACCCCCAAAATTTAATTACCACTACCCCCAAGGCTTTTAATTAGGTATACCATTCAATTCTCACGACCTCCAAGAGTTCTACAGGGTACAGTCAACAAAACAGAGTTTAATTTCTTAAAATTATGTGACTTTACATGGCTTGTGGAATGTTCAAGTTAATACTTCCAATGACAAGTAGGTAATATTTTTGCATTGCGGTGGGGTCTGAATGCAGTTTGGGCTGATTTAGGTAAAATGATCTATGGTAAAGTGTCAGTGTAAATGTCTTCGTGTAGTTTGACTTTTAGATCATTCCAGCGACTGATCAAGAGTTCTGACCGCGCGCCCTAGGCTAATTATGAGGACGACCACTGATCGATTCGAGTAACAAGTCAGTGTTTGTTTAACGCGCACTTTTTAAAATATCAAAATTAATTGTTAAAATCACGGACTCTCAAGCGCATTTACTTTCAGTGTTTGTTGTTTTTACTTTTAATGTGTAGTTTACTTTTAATAATGCTAGATTAGTGCATGCGTAGACACGATTTTAGCGCGCCCCTCCCGATCCTTTTTTTTTTTTTTTTTTTACCTGGGAAAATCTAATTAAGACCATCAGGCCGCCCTCGGGGGAGAGCGGCCCGGTGAGTGGGGGTCCCCTCGGCCGAGGTGGGGGTGGCCGGGGTATACCCACTAAAAACCCAGGGTGTCCATCGCTGCCGCAAAGTGTCGGGGCCAACGGTAACTGCGTTAGCAAAAGTCCGTCAGCCCCAACTGCGGGTGGCCGCTTCAGGCCTCCTCTCTGGCCCTTAAAAGGGCCAACCCTCGCGAGAGGCGGCGTTGACACGCCGCCGCCATCTCGGGCTCATTGGTTGGCGACTGACCCCCCCGAGTCAGCCGCCAAGAGTCGGGTTAGGGCGGCAACCTACGTTGCCCGCCCGTTATGTGGAACTTTTGGGCCCATGAGTGCCGGGGAGCAACTCGCGGGCCCGTTCCCCCTCTCTGGTTTGGTAAGGCAGTGTCCTCTGCCGCTTTGGTCAGGCAGTGTGCTCTGCCGCTTTGGTGAGGCAGTGTGCTCTGCCGGGCCCGGCCGGTAAAGGCAAGGCCCCCATCACCCACCGCGGGTCGCGCGGGAGCCCTCCACCCACGTGCCCGGCCAATGAAGGCAAGGCACCCACCTCCAATTAGGGCGGGTATACTCCGCACACACCAAGAGTGTGTGCGAAGTATACCCGCCCGGTGCGCCTCTTCGCTTCACCGCCCAACATAGCTGGATTGCTATGGTGGGCGGTTACTGAGCCCTCTCACCACGGCAAGGTGGACGCACGACGAGAGGGGCCCCTCCCGATCCTAATCCTAATTAGCGTAAGGGTTGGTCAGGCCCTGTGTTTCTCAAAAAATATTCCGCATTTGTTCGTAATTTTGCAAGAAATTACTAACATTATTAACATTTATTGGAAACTTTGCTAAATTTTCAAAATATAATGAACGGTTTTCCAGAAACCTCGAATATGGCTGAGCATAGAGTAACCAGGGGTTCCCAAACTTATTTTGCCTATCGCCCACTTTGAGAATAGATTATTTTTTAGCGCCCCCCTTTTTTAACCTACTTAAACTATAACTTCAAATTAAATTAATGTAAATATTTATTATTAATTAAATTAATTTGAAGTAATTTAAGCTATATTAGCGGCGATTAAACTACTTTCATTTCGAAACGGAGCGACCTATTGGCATGATTTTTATTTTTTTTATCAATAAGACAGGACTACACGGAGAGAAATATCAAACCGAGTTAGTTTGAGCAATTTCTTAATTAATATTAGTTGATGTTCACATGTTGTAGTCGAGAGCTCATCCGGTGTCTAAGAGTTATCTTAGATTACTTATAATATAACTACCAATAAAAAAAATGAAAAGTGCTGGAGATAGGTAGCTGAGAGTAAGACCTCAGTTCTTGTTATTTCGTTTTATAAATACGATAACGCTGTCTATAAGTAAGTATATAACGTTGTTTCTGCATATTCGTATTCCGGTCTAGCTTTGAATTAAGATCTTTATCGTTATCGTTATCTAATTCTATGTTTTATGACTTTTATGACCTAATAGCTCATTCATTTATTATGTATTGTTGTTGTTTTTTTTCGCGATAGGTACTTACTATATAGGTTCCGGTACCTAATATATATCTACCTATCTACCTACTCCTACACCGAATGGGTATTAATCTTAGAATGTAAAATTGTAGGTAATATGATGCATGTAATACGGCATCTTTCCAGTTTTATCGCTAATTAAAAATACAACTGGACTCAATTTGTTTTATTTAAATATAGCTGCCCTCGCGGATTCACTCGCGTTAGTCTTCATCCAGTGGAAAACTCAGAGCTGTTTCCACTGGATGGGTGTGTTAGGTTAGGTTAATTTCAGTCTTTCATGACCTGTAAAAAAGCTTCTATCCAATAGTGTAGGTACATTTCAATAAATTCAATAAATTTTAAATGTGTAAGTAACAAATGGAACTGTTGAGATTTCTCAACATTTCTATAAAATCTGCTCCATAGCCCCGAAATAGGTACTGGATATGGACGTTTAACAGACAATAATCTATTACTATTATAAAGCTGAAGAGTTTGTTTGTTTGTTTGAACGCGCTGATTTTAGGAACCGCTGTAGCTGTAATGAATAAGGTGATTTTAATTATCGTTCTACTGCCTATCCTATGCGACCTAGACTCGTTTTTTGCGTCCGTCAGCTTGGCCAGACCATGCAATAGATTTACACAGATATATTTAGCTAATACGTGGTTACGAAAATTTTTACGATACAAAGTGGCAGGCCATTCTGACGTCAGGTTTTTTTTCTTATCGTATAGTGGTGTAGCTCACCTAGTGTTAGAGATGTCAGGTCGCCCGAAGGCCTTTAACTTGACCTAACGATTGCTTCTGAGTAATAACCGGGACCAACTGCTTAACGTGCCTTCCGAAGCACGGAGGAGCTCGAGAAAGTGTTTTTTTCCCACACAAATTATCGGTCACCCATCCAAGTAATGACCGCGCCAAGCGTTACTCCACCCGCACGACCATTCAAGATCGGCAATGTATTATTATCTAATGCATTACACTCAATGAACTTTGTAACTAACGCAAAAATATCTTCGAATTTTGGACCGAATACAGACTTTTTATCCTCTCTTTGTTAATTAAGTGTATCCTACCTAGTTAATGCACCGAGGTACTAAAGCCTTGTGTTATGGTAGAGGATGTCATATTAAATCCAGACCATAACGAACGAAGGACTCTAGAGTTTATCATTAAAAAAATAATGCCCAATATTTCCAAAGAAAATGTACCTAATAGTCCTAATACATTACACTCAATGAACGATTTTTTCAACGTGGGGGTCGCGGATCCTCATAAGGAAACTTGTAAAAGGTTGGGAAAGCTAATTCAGTAAAAAAAAAACAATGGGTTATGAATGAAGAAGGTTTAAAAACACTGCCCTAATTAAAATTAATCTTCATAAAACTACCATGTGGAACTTTATGGGATCTTTTACAAGCTTACATCAGCCTTTAATTTCCCCGTTGTTGGTGCAATCGTTTCGCAATCGTCGCTTTATGTTAGTCACAAATTGGTTACAAAGTTAATTATACTCATGGACTTTGTCCTCGAAATTAACACCAATCTAAAAATAAGTGTCTAAAGTCCAAACTTTACGCAAAGTCATCTCCGAACTTTGGACCGGATACTTTTTATCCTTTCTTTGTCAATTATAAGTGTATTTAATAGTACCTAGTTTATGCATTGAGGTACTATAAAGCCTTGTCTTATGGTAGAGGGTGTCACATTAAATCCAGACCGTAACGAACGAAGGATTCTAGAGTTTATCATTCAAAATAAATGCCCATAACTCCAGAGAAAATGTACCTAATGCATTACACTCAATGAACTTTGCTACCCCCTAATTCACGGTTTTCCAACGTAAGGGATTGCAGATCCTCATTAGGGAAGTTGTAATAGGTTGGGAAAGCTAATTCAGTAAAAAAAACAATGGGTTATGGAGAAGGTTTAAAAACACTGCCCTAATTAAAATTAATCTTCATTAAACTACGATGTGAAACTTTATGGGATCTTTTACAAGCTTACATCAGCCTTTAATTTCCCCATTGTTGGTGCAATCGTTTCGCAATCGTCGCTTTACATTTCCAGTCACAAATTAGTTCCAAAGTTCATTACTCAAGGACTTTGTCCTCGAAATTAGAACCAATCTTAAAATAAGTGTCTAAAGTCCAAACTTTACGCAAAGTCATCTCCGAACTTTGGACCGGGTACAGACTTTTTATCCTCTCTTTGTCAATTATAAGTGTATTTAATAGTACCTAGTTTATGCATTGAGGTACTATAAAGCCTTGTCTTATGGTAGAGGGTGTCACATTAAATCCAGACCGTAACGAACGAAGGATTCTAGAGTTTATCATTAAAAAAAAATCAAGAGAAAATGTATCTAATGCATTACACTCAATGAACTTTGCCACCCCCTAATTCACGGTTTTCCCACGTAAGGGATTACAGATCCTCATTAGGGAAGTTGTAATAGGTTGGGAAAACTAATTCAGTAAAAAAAAACAATGTGTTATGAAGAAGGTTTAAAAACATTGCCCTAATTAAAAATCTTCATAAAACTACCATGAAGAACTTCATGACATCTTTTACAAGCTTACATCAGCTTACATCTTTTACTTTAATTCCTCCGTTGTTGGTGCAATCGTTTCGCAATTGTCGCTTTATATTTCCAGTCACAAATTAGTTCCAAAGTTCATTATACTCATGGGCTTTGTCCTCGAAATTAACACCAATCTAAAAATAAGTGTCTAAAGTCCAAATTTTACGCAAAATCATCTCCGAACTTTGGACCGAATACATCACCCCCCACAAAAACTGCTATGACTACCTCATCTAATCATACCCTTGAGTTTGCATCAGCCCAAGCGGTTAAATCCTTTACAGTTATCGCAGTAGTTCCTATACATTACGCGTCATGTATGTTTGTGAACTTTAAATTGTGACATTTCTGAGTAAGCAATGGATAGTGTTGTTAACGAACTTGTCTTGTTATTGAGAAGAGATAAAAGCATAAGTATATCGTGCATACAGAAGTTTGTTTAGTGTTGTAGAGAACGGGTTTACAGAACGTGTGTCGGAACATTTGTTATTACGTATTTCTGTTGATAACTCGTGCTCGTGACAATATAATATTTAATTTCAGTTTTAGATACTAATTTAACCGCGTACTGGCTATTTTGGCACTTGTTACAGTTAACATGTAAGTAATCCATAATAAATTATGTTACTCTAACGTTCGCTCGTATTTATAGAAGAAGTTGGTTAATGTTTTGTCTCGCTCTTGTTAATAATGGTAATGTTCAACGTTAAAAAATGTTTTATGGTTAGTAATCTCAGCTTAGTTTATTTAAAGTTAGTACCTAAGTAGGTACGACAGTTATTTTTAGTTTAACTAATTTATCTTTTAAACACACAACAATAGTATATACGGCCTATTGTTGTTTAAAAAATAAATCTGACAACTGTATTTAACCGAAAAGATTCCATTTCGGCCAAATCAATAAACTACAGCACCTTGGAAGATAGTTAGATAACACCATATTATATTACCTACCTGTCTCTCGGTAAAGAGCAAAGAAAATCTCTACAAAATATATCTATCTATACACATTCATATCTGTTATCTGTCAGTTGTCATAATAATATATATCCCAATATATCCTTATCAGTAGCGTACACCTCCTTCTGCTTGCTATTATCATGTGCTATGTGCTATACTATAATAAATAATATAGGTAATAAATAAAATACGTTCCTATGTATACTTTTATATTTCTTATGACACTTATTATTTAGTTGACACTATTCAAATTAATTTTCAAGTATCCAGGAAGAGAGCGGTGTAGATACCGCGACATTCATTCCGAAGGTCGAGGTTTCGAATCCAGGCCGACCGCGCACCAATGTCTTTTTCTTTAAGAAAAATTTAAGTGCGCTATTAACATCGCTCCTACGGTGAAGGAAAACATGGTGAGGAAACCAACATGTCCTAGGATAAACCACGGTCCGAAGGCATGGGATATTCGCCAATGCGGGGTAGGCTCCCGTGGCGTCTTAAGCCCTCTAAGAAATCACGTACAATGGCCCAATTGTGAGGCTAAGTGCGGAAAAGGCTCAGCGAAACTAACTAACTAACTAAGTATCCAGGAACCACCATGAATGAACTTACAAACAAATACCCCACAATAACAAAGCTCTCCGTAAGATCTAACTGGGATCTAGCCAAAGATCTTGCCTAACGTTAGGCAAGATCTTTGGCTAACGTTAGGCGCTAACGTTAGTTTTTTTCAAGTTAACGTGGATCTAGGTGAGGTATTATATTAATAATATCATCCAAATCGATAATTTTGACATAGATTTTTTTTGTTAATACACGGCTTGGCAAAAGCCTCCCATTTCTTTCCATATGTCCTGATCTCCAGCCTTGTGTCACCACTCTGCGTCAAATATAACCTAGATCACTACGCCACCCTTTCCTGGGTCTACCCCGATAATGTTACCATCTTGCTTGAAGGATCCAGAGACAGGTTGCGCTTCAGTATGATAGATAATATAATAAACTAAGCGTACCTATAGGTTATAGAAGTAGAATAGATATTGTACAGTTTCTGGCATATTGTGTCTGATTTCCTTCATTATACACAATAATTTGATGCATAGGTACCTATATTGTGATTTGTAACGCACATTGTTTGCGAAGCTGCGTGTGAATAAGCGTGACACGTTAATAATTCAAAGACTTCTAAAAATATCATGATTAGGTGTAAATAAATAGGTAGGCAATGAAAATAAAAAACAAAACAAGTTTGTAGGCAATTAACAAGATATATGTAGGTATAATTTTATAAAACTTCCTACATCAAAATTATTCAATGCTGTGCCCGCGACTTCGTCCGCGTTTTTCAAACACGCGTTACCGCTGCTGTGCAAAAGTCCACACTTCGAAGTCGCCCATCGAAGTACAGATTGCAGCCAGTTCAATATATTTTCCGTCTTCTAGGAGTAGGTATAGATGTTAACCGATATTTTATTATAACAGCACTTTCATTTTCATACAGGGCATAATAGTTGGATGATATCAATATTTTTCCAAAATATTTAACTCTATTGCAATTTGCACTCTATTCATTTCATTGATAATAATGGATAATATACACAAAAAACAGACGGACAAGCAAGTGATCTAATATAAGGCTAACCCTTTTAAACCTTCAGAGGTATGAAACTTTAAAAAAGAATAATCAGAATTGATAACCTTCTCCTTTTTTCGAAGTCGTCGGTTAAGTTACTATGTATCATCTATTTTATCTATCATAGACCAATAGATCTTTGCTATTATACTTAGTTACATAACAATTAAAGTTAATTAACAAGTATAGGTACCTACGTCACGAGTTCCTATTGTTCGGTTTAACGACAGTTTACCTATAGCTGGTTTGCCTCGCGGCGATCATCCTATGGTCATAGAGCAGGGGTTCCCAAACTTATTTTGTCTACCGCCCACTTTGAGATTTTTTTTTTAGCTCTCCCCTGTTTTCACCTACTTAAAACCACTATAACTTCATACGAAATTGATTATTGTGAACTATATTAGCGGAGATTAAACTTCATACATTCAATTTGAAACGATGCGACCTATTGACATGATTTTTGTTTTATTTATTCAATAAAACAGGACAGATATGAAAACTAACTCGGTTGTTCGACATTTCTTTCCGTGTAGAAAGAAATATCGAACATCGAAAAGATAAAAATTACAAATCGCCCCCTAAACCTCTACACAACGCTCCCATTTTTTTTCTGTGTCTCTTATCGCCCCCCTTTAGCGACCACAAGGGAGAGTTATCGCCCACTTTGGGAGCCCCTGTCATAGACCAAAGACTTGGGGTCTCTGCATACGTAACGTTCCACGGACGGGACGTGTCAATTTCTATACATACAAAAATCCCGTCGGGGCGACGATGGGGACCATCCCCGGCACGGGATTTTTGTATGTAGAAATAGACACGTCCCGTCCGGGAAACGTTACCTACGTATGCAGAGACCCTTGGTTGGACCAATGACGCTACTTGAGTTGAGAGTCGTAAAACGCGTTCAAAAATAACTATTGCAATGCAATTGCAATTACTAGAGTGCAGTAGGTACATGAAGCGCAAGCCTAAAATTACTATTACCTAATACTGTTTTCAGAATCCATCGAAATGCTGTTCCTAATCCTTGTGCCGGTGTTGCTCGGGCTAGTCATATGGAAGCTGATGTCCGAAGAGGAAAATCCTCTGGACAGTCTACCGGGACCTAAGAAGTGGCCCATCGTTGGCAATGCCTTCACTTTCATTAACATTGATTCATGTAAGTCTGCTTTGTTGACTTCAGCTGCCGGCTGGCATTATATTGCAGCGATTAGTATGAGTTTCAGTAGGTAGGTAGTAGGTACGCACTACGCAGGCATTTAAAGGTAAAAACAACACAAAAATTAATCCCGGAAAAAATTTCAATTCACCGGGTAATGGACACATAAACTCCCACAATAATTTGGTATTTACAGGCTAAGGTTATGTGTAAACTTTTTAAATTCATACGATTTGTTAACATAGTTACATTTTTCCGGGTTATTATTTATATCGCGTATTATTATTTATTTTCTTACCCGGTCTCCTCGCGACCAAGACCATTGTAACATGGTTGAAACGTCGAGGTAAGAAAATAAATAATAATACGCGATAAGAACCTGTAACGGAGGTTATGTGGTCTTGGTATTTCGTATTGTGTTGGCCATGCTTTTGTCCACGTAGGTAAGTTGTTAGCAGTGGGTAGTATTCCCCGTTTTTAGTAATAGTCGTTTTATTTGCCGTATAATTCCGTATAACTATATAGGTAGATTCACGCGTTTGTCGCCTAATTGTGTAGAAAATTGAAATGTTTCCCTAGCAAAGGTAAAGGTTAACAAGTTTCGCGTTAAACGCAAACTTTATACCTAGTTTCTTGAACTACTCGTAAACTATAATTTCCTTATTTACAAACTACCTAAGGCACTTAGAACTCTTGAAAGAAACAAGCTGTCGAGGTAGGTACGTTTTATTTAGGTCAGGGGTTCCCTAAATTATTTGAGGCGCGCCCCCTTTCCACCATAAAAAAAAGTCCGCGCCCCCCGTCCATTCCAGATTATCAGGCCAGAATAAAAAGTGTTTAAAATAAGTATTTTTATTGCTCATTATAGTTTTCAAAGTCATACAAAAGGCAAGTTGTACCAAATACCTTTGATAGCGCCTGTGAGGAGGAGGTAGAGGCTGATAAGGTCTTAACATGATCTTAACATTGGCCGACTGAGGAAACAATATTATGTTCTTGACAGGCGTCCATTTCAGATAATTTAATTGGTCATATCGAATGCATTCCCTCAGGTTTTAATACTTAACTACTCAGGTGACCCGCGCCCCCCTGTAAATGCCTCTGCGCCCCCGCTGGGGGGCGCGCCCCCCAGTTTGGGAACCCCTGATTTAGGTGCTTAATAATAAATAACAGACAATCATTAAATGATCATCTTGGTACAATGAATGGCTCTGACGTGTATGGCGCACTTCGCAAAATGAGCACTCACCAAAAAATGAGCATTTCGCAGAATGTGCATTTCTCACATGGGGCAATTCTCATAATGTGCACTTCTCAAAAGGAGCATTTCTCATAGTGAGCATTTCGCAAAATGCGCACTTCGCTAAATGTGCACTTCTCTAGGATATCTCATTTTTTTACTTTATTATATCTTTTAAAATTATATAAGTATCTGCTTAAATCTACATACTATTTTTTACATTTGTATTTTTATTTGTAAAATTATGAGGTTAGTTTAGTATAATAATTATACTTCTAGTGACCTAAAAAGTGTTGGTTATTTGGTATTTACAAGTTTATAATGCGATTAATTATTATATTTTTTTGTATAATAAAGAAATATTATAAAAAAAAGGAAATTGTGATTTATAATATTTTTGTAATGATTTATTTATAGGTATATTATTTCATTAGGTTTAAGCTTTAGTTTTTTCAAAAATATTAATTTTTAAACGGTAACATATTTAACTGACGATCAAAACCTAGTCCGGATTAAAAATAAATGATTTCATAGTGAGTTTTTGTATTATCACCACGTCACGTTTTGTCATATCCTGTCAAAAGTGCACATTTTGCGAAGTGCGCATTTAGCGAAATGCTCATTATGAGAAATGCTCCTTTTGAGAAGTGCACATTATGAGAATTGCCCCATGTGAGAAATGCCCCATGTGAGAAATGCACATTCTGCGAAATGCTCATTTTTTGGTGAGTGCTCATTTTGCGAAGTGCGCCATACACGTCAGAGCCCAATGAATTACTACAAGAAGAAGTACCTACCTATGACATTGTACGGAACCCGGACCGCCGTTGTTCTGTTTCTGTGTTTCGATGTGGACTGTATAAACGATGTTCTTCTTATTTACGGCGCGGCGGCGGCCGGGCGTTTACATCGATGCCGGGATTGTAGGTCTGCTATCGCTGGACGTCTGCTTTCTGAAGATGACGATGGGTCGTGAAATGATAGATGGATTCTTCATGTAGTGTTCTTTATTCCTTATTCTTACTTCTATTTTCTATTTACAGCAATATTTCTTGAGTGCCCGAAGATGTTGGTGAACCGAACGAACCTTCATAAAATCCAGTTTATTATGTGAAATTTTCCCTACCCCGCATTCGTGTCGCTTTTTCTTATCGGTCCGATTTTGGTTCACCAATCCCCGTCACGTAAGAAACAAAACATAGTGCTTTTCATTCACACCTTTTAGTGGGTAAGAGAGAAGACTCGTGCTGTTTCACGATATCGTGTGTTTTCACGATATCCTATAGCTAGCTATAGATCGGTGTGTTTTCTCTCTTACCCTTACAAACCACAGTGTTCTTATATATAACTATCCTGTTTTCGCCGCTAACGGTTTATGGTGCCTAGTCAGGCTATCTTTGTCTAGCCGCTAACGGTTTTTTCTAGGTAATACCTACTGTTTAATATTCCTGTCTAGATAGGTTTCACATACCTACCTAGGCCCAGGTTAATCTGTGTTCTGTGACCCTAATACTACGGCTTAGGCTGCCGATATGCCCTATTTAGTAATTAGTGGCTAATCTGCCGTGTAGTGGTGGCTAGTCTGCCATTCATCTACCTAATTAGAAGACTAACGTACCTATATTTTAGTGGCTTGTCTGCCCAGTATAGCACGGGTATCTGTGTCTGCGTGCTACACCTTATATCTAAGCTATACCTATCAGTAAGAACACAACCATAAACAACTTTTATTTCGTTCCTACCTATATACAATATAACTTATGTCTAACACGTAAATAACGATCAAAACAATACAAATACCAGCTTATAACTACGTACATCTATAAAACAACAAATACAAAGGAACACAATAATCTTAACTAACTTACGACTAAAGCTTCGTCCGGAACAGACATTATCTATCTTATATAAATAAAACATACCGGTACCGGTAATGTTTATCCAACTGTGATCTGTAATAATTTTGTTATTACAAATCACAGCTGGAATCAATCTCTATCTCTATCTCTACATATATCTCTACATTCTCTACATAATAATATAATAAACTAGCTGACCCGGCAAACGTTGTTTTGCCTTATAAATTATAGATAGTAGCCGATTCTCAGACCTACTGAATACGAAAATAAAATTTCATAAAAATCGGTCAAGCCGTTTCGGAGGAGTACGGTAACTAACACTCCTCCGAAACGGCTTGACCGATTTTTATGAGATCGGTTCAGTGGTTTAGGCGTGAAAGCGCTGTTACCTAAGTCCCGATCCCGCGGGATTTACGGGATCAAAATTAGCCTGTCCTTCTCCGAAGTCCCATCTATTTCTATACCAAAATTTATCAAAATCGGTTCAGGTATACGACCTAAGTCCCGATCCCGCGGGAATAACGGGATCAAAAGTAGCCTATGTCCTTCTCCGAGGTCCCATCTATCTCAATACCAAAATTTATCAAAATCGGTTCAGGTATACGACCTAAGTCCCGATCCCGCGGGATATACGGGATCAAAAGTAGCCTGTCTTTCTCCGAGGTCCCATCTATCTCTATACCAAAATTTATCAAAATCGGTTTAGCTTTTTAGGCGTGAAAGCGCTGTTACCTAAGTCCCGATCCCGCGGGATTTACGGGATCAAAAGTAGCCTATATCCTTCTCCGAGGTCCCATCTATCTCTATACCAAAATTTATCAAAATCGGTTCAGCGATTTAGGCGTGAAAGCGCTGTTACCTAAGTCCCGATCTCGCGGGATTTACGGGATCAAAATTAGCCTATGTCCTTCTCCGAGGTCCCATCTATGTCTATACCAAAATTTATCAAAATCGGTTCAGGTATACGACCTAAGTCCCGATCCCGCGGGATTTACGGGATCAAAAGTAGCCTATGTCCTTCTCCGAGGTCCCATCTATCTCTATACCAAAATTTATCAAAATCGGTTCAGCGGTTTATGCGTGAAAGCGCTGTTACCTAAGTCCCGATCCCGCGGGATTTACGGGATCAAAAGTAGCCTATGTCCTTCTCCGAGGTCCCATCTATCTCTATACCAAAATTTATCAAAATCGGTTCAGGTATACGACCTAAGTCCCGATCCCGCGGGATTTACGGGATCAAAATTAGCCTATGTCCTTCTCCGAGGTCTCATCTATCTCTATACCAAAATTTATCAAAATCGGTTCAGCGGTTTAGGCGTGAAAGCGCTTTTACCTAAGTCCCGATCCCGCGGGATTTACGGGATCAAAAGTAGCCTATGTCCTTCTCCGAGGTCCCATCTATCTCTATACCAAAATTTATCAAAATCGGTTCAGCGGTTTAGGCGTGAAAGCGTAACAGACAGACAGACAGAGTTACTTTTGCATTTATAATATTAGTAAGGAAAAGTAAGGAAATAGTAAGGAATAAGGATAGTAAGGATAGTAAGGATAGTAAGGATGTGTACAGAAACTGTGGCCATTCATAACATCCATTAAGCATCTTAATCACATTGAATTTTTATTGCATACATAGTTATCGGAAAAAAATATCGCTTGCGCGATTCAGGTAGGTTTTTTGTTTACATTCTTTGTTACCTAAGATCTTAAAAATTAGAGAACAGATTGTGGCAATATTGTATCCAAAACATTAAGAAAAATACTGTTTAACATATAGGCCTATGTATACATTTACATTACATTTAAATAATCGTGATAATTACGAAAAAAAATATCCCTAAATTGTTGATTTATGTCGGTTGTCAACAATTTTCGTAACCATAGTAACGCCCGGTTTGCAAAATAATAATTAACAAAGTCAATAGATGTCGCCAACGACATGATACAAAAGAAGGTAGGAAGGTTTTTATTCAAAAGAGGTAAGTCTTCTTTCTTTTCGTTTGGTGGTGTGGCTCACCTAATGTAAGAGTTTTCAGGTCGCCCTAAAGCCTTTAACTGGACCTAACGACTGCTATCAAAGATAACAACCGGGACCAACTTATTTAATTATGTATAGTACCTACTTAATAGTTTTGTGTGTGTAAGGTGCACATTTTAATTGTAGCCTTGAAATAAACCAATACTTGCCAATAAACTGCAAGTCAGTTTGGCGAGAAATTTATTATAATCAAATGTGTATAAATAAAGTTATATGAATGAAAAATGAAAAAACTGCTTTACGTGCCTTCCGAAGCACGGAGAAGCTCGAAAAAATGAATTTTAGCCACAAAAATTATTAGTCACCCATCCAAGTAATGACCTCGCCAAGCGTTGCTTAACCGACACGATCGATCATGATCGGCAGGTACAGCTAGGCCAATAAGCTCCAAGAGTCTGTAATTGAATTATATCCAGAAAAAAAAATGCAAGCCGTCTCAAAATCGGTAGCTAAACACGAATCGAGTGTTTTTAATGACTTTGTTTCTTTGTTAGTTCCCGCTAATCTCAGAAACGGCTTATCCGATTTGAACCAAATGTGGAATGCAGATAGCTTTAGACCCGGATTAATGCTACTTTTTATCCGGATATAATAATCAATAGAATCGGCTTACAAAGCACTAGATACAAATTGATGGACTGGACCCGAAACCACCTTCTCATCGGGAAACTCCTTAATGATTAAAGTTACGGTTATAATTTTGATAATTTTTACAGCTTTTTCTTAATTAGTTTGAATATTGTATTGTTCTTTTTTTGGATGTTTGTATTTCTTTGTGTTTTTTTTACAATTTCATTGTAAGTACCCATACTGTTATTGCGATTTGTTCCTATATCATGCGGCTGACATTATCATGAGATGATCATAAGATTTCGTTGTAAGTATACGTTTTTATATTTATACCATTTAATTTTATACCAAATATTACACACCCTTTTTCTTAATTAGTTTGAATATTGTATTGTTCTTTTTTTGGATGTTTGTATTTCTTTGTGTTTTTTTTTACAATTTCATTGTAAGTACCCATACTGTTATTGCGATCTGTTCCTATATCATGCGGCTGACATTATCATGAGATGATCTTTCTATAATATTACCCGTCCCAAATCAAGTAACTAATGATTTTTTTTTTCAAAGAGTAGGTAAGAAACTTGATTGAAGTAGGTGTAAGCACACTGGTCATCGTGTTTCATCTTTGACGGCATCGACGCTTAGCATCAGGTGTGATAGCGGTTAAAACACTTCTTTTACGTTTTTGAAGGAAGATAAAGGAGCGGGCTATTTCATTAGCTACGATTATTCAAGAAATATCGTGTTTTTGTTATTTAAAATGACATTACTCAAGATTAGGCTTTTGGATAATGTAATGTAGGTATATTGGTGCAAGAATCAAGAAAATCGGTTTGGTAGTTATGAAGAACACCATACGTATACTTCATACAAACGTCCTTCCAAATACCCAAACTTTACTTTTTATAATATTAGTAGCTATAGATAAGCAGCGCGCGTTACCTCCCACTGTACAAAATTCCACACTTAAACGGTCGCCCAGGGAAGTACTGACCGTGGAAGGCGCGGCAGCGTCTTGCACGGTCAGTACATCAATGGGCCACCGTTTAAGTGTGGAATTTTGCACAGTGGGAGGTAACGTGTTGGAAGAGAGAGGCCAAAAGTTTGGAAATAAACCGTCGTCTAAAAGTAGGCGATATACAGATTAACACAAAATTAAGTTGGGTATGTTGTAGGTATATTATTAATTTAAATTTCAGAACAGCTGAACTGATTAGTATTGTGTATTTAGATAACTGAATAACTCACAGTAAGCTATTTTTCATAGCGATAATGAATTATATTTTAATATTTTACTATTTAAAATAATTGAATTTAGTTCACCACGCAACCGGATGGAATCGGAACTAGCCAAAACAAAACGGGTTTCGAGCAATAACAGATAAATCGGTTGCACTGTATGTAGGAGAGCTAATTGTTATTGTTTTGTCCTTTTTTCGAAGTCGGGTTTTGATTATATATTTATATTTTCGGTAAACGCTACTTCTTATAATAAGTAATGCGAACAAGTTACCTAACGCTGCGCTGTGCAAAATCTACACTTAAATAGACTCTGCCATGATTCTCTTCTACTCAGCCACAGACTTCCCTGGTCGTCCGTTCAAGTGTAGATTTTTGCACAGCGATGGGTAGGTGTTCGAAAAACGCTGACGAAGTCGCGGGCACAGCTAGTCTGTAATAATTTAGTTTACCTCCTATAGAAATAAATCTAAGATTGATTTTCATATTTACCCGAGTATTATTTGCGAGGTGAATGAAACAAGCGGGGCTTTACATAATACAATAATATAATATACAAGCAGCGTCCCGCGGTTTCACACGTGTGAATTTCGAAAAATCCTTTCTTGTTGGTTCTATAAGACACATTCTCCAAATTTCATGTCCCTAGGATCAGCGATTTGGGCTCTGCGTTGAAATGTAGTTCAGTCAATCAATTAATAAGGCAGACGGGCAGACGGACAGCGAAGTCTCAGTAATAGGGTCCCGTTTTTTATCGTTTCGGTACGGAATCCTAAAAACTACATTGAAATCGATTCATCCGTTCCTGAGCTACGATGCCACAGACAGATACAAAGCCAGACAGACCAACAGAAGAGACAGACACGTCAAACTTATACCCCTCTTTTTCTGGCGGGGTTAAAATAGAAAAGCGTCCTGAGCGGTTTTTTTTTCGAAAATCCAATTTCCAAAAAGAAATTGTGTTTCCGCTTACATACATACGTAAAAAGTTAAACTTGATTAATTTCCCTCATCGTCAAACTTGTTCTATTTCAGCTGTAATGTTTTTGAATATGAGGAAATTTAAGAAGCTGTACGGCGACAGATTTGTTATTAAAATATTTAAGAGGAGAATTCTACACGTTAACAGTCCACCGGATGTCGAGGTGAGTGAGATGAGAGTGCTGGTTTATTCCGATAAAGGTAATCGCACATTTATCAGCACCGTACGCGCCGCACGCGCCGTACTCGCCGCATTTTAGAATTCATTGTATGTAATGAATGATGTCAAACCTCGCACGTTTCATCCGCACAGTACGCGCCGCATTTCGTAAAGTGCGGTGCGGGTGAAACGTACGAGGAGGAGTCAAAAAAAATATCCAAAATGTTGCACCCGACACGATTTGAAATTGCAACCTGCAACTCCTACTTATTAGAACGCCGTCCTAGAGCGTCTTACTGCTTCCGTCCTGTGCTTAGGAGTCTAGGGGTGGTTAGGGTTAGGTTAGGGGTGGTAGGGTGTGGTAGGGTCTAAGGTTCAAATCCTGTCCGTTGCAGAATTTTCAAAACCATTTTTCACAAACTAAAAGAAAGTGTAGGTAACACTCAAAGGGGAAAGTCTACCTAGTCTTTTCTCCATACAAATTACAGAAATATTTTTTTTGTAAAAATCCAACGTAGGATTTATGGCATAAACATATTTTCTACAACGTCTTTATTCAGAGAGAGAGACCAGTTGACAACGTTTGTCACATACACGTTTTCACGCACGATTTCGTAAATCATGATCATGATTTATTTTGACGACCTCAGTGGCGCGTCGGGGGAAAACCCGAGCACTGCAGGAGGTTGTGGGTTCGATTCCTGCCGGGTACAAGTATTTATGCTTAAAAAAAATGTGTATCTGGTCTGTCTGGGTGTTATCTATGTTTCATATGTACTATGTATGATACATAGATCATATGTACATCTGTACTATCATATGTATGTATTTACAAAAAAGATTTATTTATTTATTTTACTTAATATTATGTAATATTGTGTATTATTTAATAATATGTAGTATATCCGTTGTCTAGTACCCATATATTACGCACCTAGTGCTTAGTTTGGGGCTAGATTATTGCGCTGTGTGTAACGTCGTGCAATATATATTTATTTATTTATATTATATTTTATCTCATTAATTTTGACCAGTTGGCATGGCGTGTGCAACCCAACTATTTTTAACTAACTAACTTACCACGTCACTTATCTTATTTACCTACTTGCAGGTGGTACTATCTCATTCCAAAAATATAGCCAAAAGTCTGCCGTATTCGTTTTTGGAACCATGGCTCGGAACTGGATTACTACTTAGCACAGGTTGGTCCATTTACCTTATAACTATCACTCAAAATGTAAGTAGGTATTTATGACGTTAGACGGGATTTTATTGATTCGAACTCGCTCAATTTGCACGAATATGCACTTTGTACAAACATCGAATTTTCACTATTCCTATCCCAAGGTAAAACTTTTTGTGCTCCCAGCGCAGCATTTCAATGCTGTGCATGCACATATAGATAATATAGGTACATAATAGAGTTATTATTAGAGATGGGCCGACTAGGGTTTCTGCCGACTAGCAGACTAGCTGACTAGTCGGTTCCGAAATTGACTAGTCGGCAAAGCAGATCATTATAATTCTGAGATATCATTTTGCGGCGGCTAGGCGGCCCATCTCTATATTATGTACCTATATTATCTATATACATATATTATGACGCTATATAACCACAGTTTATCTGTTAGGTACGATCGATTAAAATACAATAGATACAATACAAATGGAAAATAATTACATGATTATGTTTTAATAATCATAATAATAATAATAATCATTTATTCGTTGAGAATATAGGTTACATAGGTCTTAAGAATAATAATAATAGGTACAGCTATATTCAGCCTTTTCGGCGTTCAACATTATTTTACACTTCGATCAAAATAATTTATAATAAAATAGATAATAAAATAGAATGTCAAATAGCATGCCAATAAAATAATAGCTAAATTAAAATGTCATTTCGGTTTGTACTTATTCAGAGATTTGTCATCAAGGTATTCTCTAACACTATAAAATGCTTTATCTGTTAGCATAATCTTCAGCCTATGTTTAAAAATGTCAATGTTACGAGAGTCAATAATACATTTTGGCAAATTATTATAAATTAAACTACACATGCCGTTAATACTATTTCTGAACAGAGCAGTGCGATGTTTAGGCATAGATAATTTGTGTCTATGTCTCATATTTTTAAAGTTTACAAACAAACTTAGGTTTGCCCGTGCAAATATTGCAATTTCATAAATATATAGGCTTGGTAATGTCAGAATTTTTAGATTTTGGAAATGAGGTTTACATGTGTCAGTTTTCTGCAATCTACAAATAGCCCTAACGCATTTCTTCTGCGCACGAAATACTCTATCCTTCTCGACTGAGTTCCCCCAGAATATAACGCCATACCTCAGAACAGACTCAACATTTCCGAAGTAGGAGGTTAAAACAGTTGAGCGATTTGCTACCTTGGCTAACATATATAATGCATAGGAGGACTGATTAAGTTTAGAGCATAAGTCTTTTATGTGGGACTTCCAGGAAAGCTTTGAATCTACGTGAAGTCCTAAAAACCTTGCCGATACGCTGGCAATTTGATGCCTATTGTGATCAACGTTAAGCGTATCTACCTCAACACATCTGTTTGTAAATGACATTAAATTGGTTTTCTTTAGGTTAATAATAAGATCATGAGCCTCCAACCAACCAATTACATCTGTTAGTGCCTTAGAAACTGTTAGTTCCAAAGTCGCAATATTTTTCTCGGCAAAGATAGCAGTGCTATCATCAGCAAACAGAACCATCTGTTGATTAGTAACCCTAGGCATGTCATTTATATAAATAGTGAAAAGAAGTGGACCTAGCACACTTCCTTGAGGAACACCACGTAAAACTGTGCGATAATCTGAACGATATATCACCTCCCTTTTCAGATTTGGACAAATTCTTTTAATCTCGGTAGCTTGCTTTCTATTTGTTAAATAGGATCTTAATAAACTTAAAATGTTGCCTCTAACTCCATAGTCACCTAATTTACTTAGCAATATATCGTGATTTACGAAGTCAAAAGCTTTTGTCAAGTCCATGTATAACGCACAGACTTTAGATTTATTATCAAGTTTAGACATTACTGTTTTCAGAAACGTGTAAATCGCTAGGTTAATTGACCTCTGCTTTCTAAATCCAAACTGTTCATCACACAATAAACCCCTTGTTTCAAAGTAGTTATTTAGGCTTATGTGGATAACTTTCTCAAATATTTTTGAAAAGATAGGTATAAGAGCTATCGGTCTATAGCAGTTGATGTCTTCTGAGTTATCTTTTTAGGGTTCCGTAGCCAAATGGCAAAAAACGGAACCCTTATAGATTCGTCATGTCTGTCTGTCTGTCTGTCCGTCCGTCCGTATGTCACAGCCACTTTTCTCCGAAACTATAAGAGCTATACTGTTGAAACTTGGTAAGTAGATGTATTCTGTGAACCGCATTAAGATTTTTACATAAAAATAGAAAAAAAAATACTTTTTGGGGTTCCCCATACTAAGAACTGAAACTCAAAAAATTTTTTTTCACCAAACCTATACATGTGGGGTATCTATGGATAGGTCTTCAAAAATGATATTGAGGTTTCTAAAATCATTTTTTTCTAAACTGAGTAGTTTGCGCGAGAGACACTTCCAAAGTGGTAAAATGTTGGTCCCCCCCCCTGTAACTTCTTAATTAATGGAATGATAAGACTAAAAAAAGTATATAATGTACATTACTTTGCAAACTTCCAACGAAAATTGGTTTGAACCAGATCCAGTAGGTAGTTTTTTTTTTAAATAATGGCTTAACTAAAGTAACTTTTAATTTATCAGGAAATATCCCATTTTCTATACACAGATTAATAATGTGGCTCAAAACTGGGGAAATTATGTCAGAAACACATTTCAATGCTTTAGTACACACTTCGTCATAACCAGTACTATTAGTGTTTTTTAATGTCAAAATTATTCTATGAATGTCAACTGAGGTAGTGGGAGTCATAAATAAGGAATTAAGGCTACAAGTTACGAATTTAGATGTCAAATTATTAGTATTTTTATTATTATTTGGTTTTGCTTGGTCAATGTAAAAGTTATTAAATATCTGTACAATGTCCTTGGGATCATCTAATACCACATTATCAACCATAATTCGTTTTATTCCCTCTTTGGGCAATGTTTTTTTCTTATTGTTAATGACTGACCAAGTAGCTTTTGACTTATTTGCAGCTGTCCTAACAAGATAATCATTTTGCGACTTTTGTGTCAGTTTAACTATTCGCTTAAGACGCTGCGAATATGTTTTAAATATAGATTTATTTACTTTACTACGATTCGCTTGATACTTCCAAAATAGATCACGTTTTCTTTTTGAACACAGTTTGATACCCTTGGTAATCCATTTAGGTTTTCCATTTGATGTAATCTTTATGTACCGAATTGGAAAACATAGTTTATAAATTAATAGAAAAATGTCATAAAAATCATTGAATGCAGAAATAGGGTCATCTTTGTTATAAATGTCAGTAAAACTAAGGGAATTTAAATGTGATCGAAATTTCTTCATATTTACATTACAGTAATCTCTTTGCTCTATGTACCAGTATTTTAAAGAACAACTTTTATTTACGGGACATTTCAGTACCTGTGCAGAGTGATCTGATAGTGCAAGTTCAACAACTTCGCACTTACAGCCTTTAACATTAAACATAAAATTATCCAGACATGTACCGCTTTTTAGCCTCGTAGGTTCCTTAACAGCAATTTTTAAATCAAAACTGTCCATTACGTCATATAATTGTTTTACCTGTTTATTAGATTTTAGTAAATTAATATTAAAGTCGCCACAAACCATTACTTTCTTACCTTTACGGCATACTTCTCTGAGCACATTATATATGGAAGCAAAAAATCTGTCATAGTATGTTTTAGTATATCTCGGCGGTCTATAGATGCATACTATTATTAAATTATTTTTCTGTTAGGTACATATCAGGCCACCATAGTATTACCTTGGCTTTGCGATTATGTCCTATCATACATATTTATTTATTAGGTGCAAAATGGCACAAACGTCGCAAGATCCTGACCCCAACGTTCCACTTCAACATTCTGAAGAACTTCACGACTGTAATGGAAGAGAAGAGCAGAGACCTCGTAACGAGACTGAAGAAGAATGGAGAGAGAGTTGAAGTGCTGCCGGTTATCAGTGATTTCACACTGTTTACTATTTGTGGTAAGTGGTTTTTTTGCTATGAGTATTTTTTTGTAAGGAGAACTTTTTATTTTATTTTGTAAGCCCGTTAACTTGTCCCACTAAATTGCAAGGGCCTCCTCTTAGGGGTTAGGGAGTAAGATGCTACGGGAGCCTACTCTGGATTAACGAATGTCTCAGCCTTCGGACCGTGGTGAGTCTTATGTAGGACATGTCCGTCTCCTCACGATGTTTTCCTTCGGGATGTATTAACATCGCTCGTCACGCACACATATCTTAATAATACAGAAAACAAAGGGTTGCGTTCGGCCGGGATTCGAACCCACGATCCTCGAAATTGAAGTTGGGGTTTCTACTACTAGACCAACACCGTACATTAAAACGAAATCTATTTAAACAACCCTTCTTACAAAGGTCTCGGTGGATTGAGCTCCCAATACGCTGAACATACCTACTGAACAAATAGTCTACCTATACCAGTTCTTTGTTTATCTTTTTGATCTAAGTTTCTGTAACAGGGTATAGAACAATCGTTTAATTTTCATAAAATCACTTTTTAGGGTTCCGTAGCCAAATGGCAAAAAAACGGAACCCTCATAGATTCGTCATGTCTGTGTGTCTGACATTGAGGTTTCTAATATATATTTTTTCTAAACTGAATAGTTTCCCCGAGAGACACTTCCAAAGTGGTAAAATGTGAGCCCCTCTCCTGTATCTTCTAAAATAACAGAATGATAATACTAATTTTCCCTTTCATTCAATTGAAAAATGTACGGAACCCTTCGTGCGTGAGTCCCACTCGCACTTGGCCGGTTTTTTATTCTTTTTTTTAGGTATATTTCACTAATTTACTTAATTAAATATAGTACCCTGAAAAAGTAAAAAAAGATCAAAATAGAAAATTTATTTTCAAGGCAAAGGAAACAAAATAGCCTTGAGCTACATACAAAAATTAATAAAAAATTTATAAGATCAAAATACTTAATTATTTCGCAAAAATATGGGTAACCTAACCTACCTATCTATATATGTATAAAAGTATCATTTTAAAGGTAAACGACGAGGGACACGTGTATTGTTACCTACTAATTATTATATATGATAGACATCTGAATTTAAATTAAGAATTATGTGTAACTTTTACGGTGGGACTAGAGAACATCACCATACACTTACCCTATTTCAGAAACTTTAAACAAAAATGTAAATAAAAATTTCATACATCTATTTCAAAGTGACTGCTCTTTAATTACTTTATTCTTTAAAATTGTCAGTTCTTTGATTACATTTATGATCTAAATTTCTGAAATAGAGATACCTACATAATAGGTACCTACCTACCTAGTGCCAACAGAGGAAATTAAATACTCAGCAGACCAACTAAATGTTATTATTTTTGAAGGGAATAGAGGAAAATAAAGAAAACCAGTAACGAAATGAGATGTTGGGCTTGCGTTGCGCCGCCAATGACATTATTTTTTTTTTGTTCAGAAACTGCAATGGGAACCCAATTAGATTTAGATAAATCGGCAAAGACACTAGAATACAAGACAGCCATCATGCAAATAGGAAACATGCTTCTTAGTCGTCTCACTAAAGTATGGCTCCACATGGATTTCCTCTTTGAAAGATCTAGACTCGGAAGGAAATTTTACAAAAGCCTGCAAGTTGTTCACGAATTTGCCGACAAAGTGATATTGGAGAAGAAGAAGAATATGAGAGAAGTGAAGAGTGAAGAGGTCGAGGAAATTGGCACCAAGAAGAGGCTGGCGATGTTGGACTTGTTGCTTGAAGAGGAGAGGAAAGGGGAGATTGACGTTGACGGGATAAAGGAGGAAGTTAATACTTTTATGTTTGAGGTAGGTTTTTGTTTTAGTTTATCCTTTTTAGGGTTCTGTAATCAAAGGGTAAAGACCATTTTAAGGTGATCGCACATTTATCAGCAACGCACACGCCGCACTCGCCGCATTTTCGTAAAGTGCGGTGCGGGTAAAACGTGCGAGGTTTCACATCATTACATACAATGAATTCTAAAATGCGGCGAGTGCGGCGCGTGCGTTGCTGATAAATGTGCGGTCACCTTACTACGACTCCACTGTCCGTCTGTGTATCTATCTGTCTGTGTCATGCATGACCTGTGATAGCTAGTTGGAATTTTCACAGGTGATGTATTCCTGATGTCGCTTTTGTTATTATTTTGTTACATAAGCATACATCATCTGTGAAAATTTGCTATTACAAATACTTAAAACAGAGTGTAGTTTCCATACAACAAACGTGATTTTCTGATAACGGTACGGAACCCTTCGTGCGCGAGTCCTCCTCGCACTTGGCCAGTTTTCTCAAAATAGTAACAGCCGCACAGGAATCCAACGTAGGAAACTCATCCATACTCGTGTACCGTGCTCGCGCTGATTGCAATCCAACCTAGATTAGGTACTTCAGGCTCGGCTTATTGTATATGCCGTACGATGATTTGATGGACAGAATATTTGAGAGTCAATAAGAGTTGGTCTGTACCTACACCAAAAACAGGCCAATCAGGGTTAAAAAGAACTTTTTTGTAAAAGATAAACATTAAAAACCAAAACCGTAGTTATTTGAATTTTTCACATACATTTTGAGGATGTATGAAAAAATTGTGTATGCAAAAGTTGTAGATCTTTTTATTACCTTCAACTTTGCCATTCAACTTTTTTCCATAGGACTTGTAGTTTTGCTGGAAATCAAGAAAAACCGTTTTTTTATCCTTAACAACCAACCGGGTGGGGGTTCCCGACCTCAGATCGCCCGTAATTTATTTTTCCTGTATTTTTTGTTATATTCTCTTCCTTTTCCAATAGGTTTCATTATACTATAATTTTATTTTTCAAACATTAGGATCTACCCTGGTCTAAATATCTAATTAGCCGCGTATTTTCGAAATCACCAGGATTTTCGCGAAATTCTGTTTCATCATCTTGAATCATCTTACGAAACCAATATTCCGACTATTATCACAACCTTCAAAGGAAATAGTCGATCAATCAGTCAGGATTTTCAATTTTATATCTGTACCTATAGCTTATAAACATCGCTAGTGAAGAGATCCCCCTCTTCCTCAATTGTTTTCATACAAAACATACTACACTGACATAATAAATAGGTAATAAATAAAAAGGTGGAATGTTCTTTTGTAACTTTTGTGTATTTTGTGTCAGGGTCACGACACCACCGCGATGGCGATTACATTTGCCCTGATGCTGCTGGCTGACCACGAGGAAGTACAGGTTAGTCAGAGTAAGGACAGTCGACCGTATTGAATGGTTCATATGTGGTTAACTGTTTTAATCTTCAAATGTAGCGGAAAATATTCTTAAAATGGCTGTGTACACAGTCCTCTTAAGAATATCTAGGTTGAGGCTTATTGAATCTAATGAGACTATAATTGTTTTATCTTGAACCTTTAGAAATTAATTATTAATAATTATTATACATTACCTACGTGGCTAGAAATTAATGTACCTACTATAGAAAGTAGACTACTAGTAACTTAACTATACTATACATATAATTGTCTATCTTTTATTATTACTATTATAAAGCGGAAGAGTTTGTTTGTTTGTTTTTTTGTTTGTTTGAACGCGCTAATCTCAGGAACCACTGGTCCGATTTGAAAAATTCTTTCGGTGTTGGATAGTCCATTTATTGAGGAAGGCTATAGGCTACTTTTGATCCCGATATTCCCACGGGATCGGGACTTATGCGGGTGAAACCGCGGGGAGCTGCTAGTAATATTATAATACTAGCTGTGCCCGCGACTTCGTCAGCGTTTTTCGGACTACCTACCCATCGCTGTGCAAAAGTCTACACTTGAACGGATAACCAGGGAAGTCTGTTGCTGAACAGAAGAGAATCATGGCACAGTCTATTTAAGTGTAGATTTTGCACAGCGCAGCGGTAGGTAACGTGTTGCATGCTTATTCGCATTACTTATTATAAGAAGTAGCCTTTATCGAAAATATAAAAAAAAATCAAAACCCGACTTCGAAAAAAAGGACAAAACAATAAAAATAAGCTCTCCTACATACAGTGCAACCGACTTATCTGTTATGTAAGCTGAAGTCGGGCAGCTTAACTACATGATATCTTTTTTATTACGTGGGTAATGCGCCTTATGCACCGTCAGGCCACTCTCGTTGGGCTCCCTACCATAGGTTTATAATCTAAGCCCCCATGGTGTCCTTCGCTCCACAAGTGTCGAGGCCAGTGGGAATTCCTTATGGACTACATCCTGACAACGGTGGCCTTTCCAAGCCTCATCTCTGCCTCTGCCCGATAGACAATATCTCTCCATCTTCCCTCCCTCGGCATGGTCACGCCACCGTCTCGAGGTCTCCAAAGCCGGTGATAAAGCCCCCCACCGAGTTCACCACCAGAGGCTGAGGTGATTTTTTATAGTGGTTGTCTTCCACGCGGCCCCTTTCTTGCGGAAAGGACCCCGAGCCCGCTGACGCGGGATTACGGATAAGAAGCCAGGCAAGCCCGGTTTCCCACGTCGTGCTCCTCTTGGTTTGCAGCTACTGAGTCCCCTCACAACGGCAAGGTGGACGACCATCTGGAGGGCAAAACGTAACGTCGTGTCCGGGACTCGGGACTCGAACGCGCAGCCCTCGAATCGGAAGCCATCATTCGGCTCGGCAGGCCACCGTTTCTTAAAAAGGGAGTGCGGTCTGTGATACAAACGCGGAACCCTCGACTCGGAATCCACAGCTGCCATCGTGCCACGTAAACTACATGCAATCTGAATCTACCCAGTAAAACTTCCCGATTACAGCTATATTTTTTAATCATTTTTATTGCATCTTCGACTGCCACTAAAAATTATCAAAATTGCTATTACTGTTGCGTTAAAGTTACGGTTACAACTTTAATCACTGAGGGATTTTTGAGAAGGTGGTTTCAGGAGGTCCATCAATTTGTACCTAGTTCTTTATAAGCCGATTCTATTGATGAAAGTCCAAAAATTAGTAATTTACAGCATTGTGGGATGCTATTCTGCTTATCATTCCGAACGTTCTCATCAGATCTTCACCAACAATTTATGGGACCAACTTTCCAAATAAAAAATAAATGATCGAAACCGGACTTTATTTGCCGGAGTACGGTGTGAACATATTCACATACAAACAGTATGCGGCTAGAATTGAGCACCTCCTGTTTTTTTTAAAGTCGGTTAAAAACAGCCATTATAAAGAATTTCCGTATGTCCGAAGGATCCGGATATGTGGAGGTCTCTCCACATATCCGGATCCTTCGTATACCTGTCTAGGTATACGGTATTTTAGAAATTTCCTGAAAAAAAAACTGGATATCCGGTTTTTTTATTTTCGACCGGATATCCGGTTAATCATGGGTTGATTCCACACAACATATTTCTTCAATACAACATTCAAACTAATTAAGTAAAAGCAGAAAAAACTCTTTATCCGGATAACCGGATTAAATATCCGGATAAAAAATAGCCTATATGTTAATCGGGGTCTAAAGCTATCTGCATACCAAATTTGGTTAAAATCGGATAAGCCGTTTCTGAGATTAGCGGGCACAAAGGCACACACAAACAGACAAACAGATAAACAGACAAACAGACAACCAGAAAAACAGAAAAATAGGTTCTGCTGCGTTAATAGATACCCATACAATTTATATTTTTTTTATATCTTCCAAAAACAGACACCGCTGAGTTACGATTTTATTATATGTATAGATATATAGAGGAACTTATATTTATTGTTGACCTACCACCACCTGTACACTAAACCTTTACTAATATTATAAAGAGGAAAGATTTTGTGTGTGTGTGTGCGTCTGTATGTTTGTTATGATAAACTCAAAAACAACTGGACTGATTTCAAAAATCCTTTCACCATTAGAAAGCTACATTCACCTTGAGTAACATTAGGCTACTTTTGATCCCGATATTCCCACGGGATCGGGACTTACCTTTTGTATGAATTTGAAAAACATTAATCTTCTTATATATAAAAATGAAACGTTTTCCGTTGTCACGACATCACGCGTGAACGGCTGGACCGATTTCGATAATTCTTTTTTTGTTGTGTTTGCTATTGTCAGGAGAAGGTTCTTATGAAAGAAAAAATGCTGAACCGATTTTGATGAATTTTATTTTTTTATACTAAACGACAGGACAACGTCTGTCGGGTCAGCTAGTGAGCAATAAAAATACTTCTCTAAAGCACTTTTTTATTCTGACCTGATAATCTGGACTGGAGGACGGGGGGGCGCGGATTTTTTTTTATGGTCGAAAGGGGGGGTGCGTCACAATTAAGTTAGGGATCCCCTTCTGTATAGTATAATATAAGGTGATTAAAATACTTTGTACCATCAATATTATGTTATTTTATTACGCCATATCTACCTCGTGGGTATTAATCAATTTTCAATAACTCGTTAGCTGATAAAAATCGAGTTTTCAATTTTCAAACAATGGTAGATAATTGGTAAACGAAGCTTTTATTTACTATAAAGCTATCTAAAGCTCACAACGGTATTGGTGTTTGTGTTATGTGACAGATTAACTATTGTATTGTTACCTAGTTACTAGTAGTATAGTTGTAGTAACAATTCAATCATTTATTCATAACTAGCTGCGTCCCGCGGTTTCACCCGCATAAGTCCCGATCCCGTGGGAATATCGGGATCAAAAATAGCCTATAGCTTTCCTCAATAAATGGACTATCCAACACCGAAAGAATTTTTCAAATCGGACCAGTGGTTCCTGAGATTAGAGCGTTCAAATAAACAAACTCTTCCGCTTTATAATATTAGTATAGATAGATAGTAGCCGATTCTCAGACCTACTGAATACGCATATAAAATTTGGTAAAAATCGATCAAGCCGTTTCGGAGGAGTACGGTAACTAACATTGTGACATGGAAATTTTATATATAAGAAGAAAGATTAGCAGCGCCCCGCGTATTCACCCGCGTAAGTCGCAAGTAACCTATTATTTCAGGTCTCTGTTGTCTAGCTGTCTATGTTCCAAGTTCCGTCACAATCAGTTTTGCAGTTTCTGCATGAAAGAGTAACACAGTCACATGCATACTTACAAACTTTTACGTTTATTATATTCGTAGGATTTGACCCTTTTAGCACTATCAGCGATCTAATCTGAAGTTCTTGTTCTCTTGTAATAGAGATAATCGAATTAAACCCATTATGATGTAGCAGAGTTAAATCAACAGAGACTGATATACAGATTTGATAATGGTAAAGGCGCATGAATAGATAAAGGCGCACCACATTTCGTTTGTGACTATTTTTAAATCGATGTTCGCCGATTACTCGAAAATGGCTTTACCCGATCGATTGTGATTATTATTTTTAAGCTATTGCATAGCTTTTATCGCGGGCTTTGAGCGCGGCCACCGAATCAAGAAATTCCCTAACGAAAATAAAACCTAACACCCCCCACTCCGCCTTCCATAGCAACATGGTACAAAATAAATAATTATAATTGCATAAGTTGATAAAAAATGCTATGCAAAAGCTTTACCGCGGCAGTCCCCGAGTGCCACACTGTTTTTTGTTGGAAAGCGAATAGTGCTAGCATGTTTTCGTGCTAGCTAGGTCATAGCCCACTTACACGACTCTGCTCCCACCCGGCAAAAATAACATAATTCAAATATGGGCTTTAAATATTGCTCTTTAGATATATTTTACACTAGCTGACCCGACAGACATTGTCCTGTCGTTTAGTATAAAAAAATAAAATTCATCAAAATCGGTTCAGCATTTTTTCTTTCATAAGAACCTTCTCCTGACAATAGCAAACACAACAAAAAAAGAATTGAAATTAAAGACATTTTTCGGTTTGAATCGCGTGGTTTTTATTACTTTTGGCATTGTTACAACGTTCAACGTTTCGAGACCTTTCCAGGTCTCTTCTTCAGGATAGACAGGATAAACCGAAAAATGTCTTTAATTTCAATACAACATCGCGAAAACAGAAGAAGAATCTAAAAAAAGAATTATCAAAATCGGTCCAGCCGTTCACGCGTGATGTCGTGACAACGGAACGGGTTTCATTTTTATATATATAGACTAGCTGCGCCCGCGGTTTCACCCGCGTAAGTCCTGATCCCGCGGGATTTACGAGATCAAAAGTAGCCTATGCCCTTCTCCGAGGTCCTATTTATCTCTATACCATAATTCATCAATATCGGTTCAGCGGTTTAGGCGTGAAAGCGTAACAGACAGACAGACAGAGTTACTTTCGCATTTATAATATTAGTAAGATAGTAAGATAGATTGGCATCATAAATTAGCAGACAGCTCGCTTTCAGCGAGCTTACCGCCGTCAGACTGCTCGGGAGTTGACGCCTCGCTGGCCGCATGCTCACTGCTAGCAGTCGCCGCGCGCGCCGTCGCGGAGTGTTGCCAACCGTACGATTTAAATCGTACGGTACGGTAAAGGCGGGTGGACAGCTGGCCGTCTGCTAGCTGTCGCCGCGTGGACTGCTGGTTGCCTGCTAGCTGTCGCCGCGTAGACTACGAGCAGTCGTCTTAGTTTAGGGCAGTGTTGGATGGGAGCGGTGTTGGAGCAGAGTCGTTTAAGTGTGCTATGACCTACCGGCGCGCCCCGGTCGGTTGCTTAGCAAGCACTGCCGCGGCGGGCGGCGGCGGCGGCGCGGCGACACCCAAACACGTAGCTTACGAAAACAAAAGAAAGTACGAAAATGCAAATGATAGGTAGGTACTGTGCCGACCTCTGTGGCGCGTCGGGGGAAGGTCCGACTGTAATGCAGAAGATTGTGGGTTCGATTTTCGCCGGATGCAAGTATTTATGCTTAAAAAATAAATATTTGTGGCCGGTCTGGGTGTTTTCTATGTATACCTAATATATATGTATTTACAACAACAAAAAAAGTATAATATGTAGTGTATCAGTTGTCTAGTACCCATAGTACATGCCTAGTGCTTAGTTTGGGGCTAGATTGCGCTGTGTATAAAGCCGGACACAGATTCATATTTAGCCGGACATTTTGCCCCAAAAGCCTGACACATTGGGTTTTTCATCTGTCTGTGGCAAATAATAGGCCGCACGCAATGCTTGCCACGACCCGGCCTATTTCCTAAAAAAAAGGTGTGTTCCTATGTACTTTTATGAATTACAAAAGTGTAGGTACCTTTTTTAACCTTAACCTTTATAATGCGTAATGAAATGAATCAAAAAATATAAGCTTTCAAAAAATCATTTATTAAATAGGATTTTTTTGAAAGCGCGTGTGAATTTGCCTCAGTTTGCACGAATTGCGTTGTCCGCGTGATTCTGACAGGGTTGACCAAAAGCCTAACAAAAGCCGGACAGGCCGGACTTGTATATATTTGGCCGGACACGACAGTAAAAAGCCGGACATGTCCGGCTAAAGCCGGACATGTCCGGCTAAAGCTGGCCATCTGGCAACCCTAGCTGTGTATAATGTCGTGCAATATTTATTTATACTTTCTTTTGTTTTGGTTTCGATCCTTCAATATTAATGGTTTCCTTCCCTTTCGAGTAGAAAACTTGTGGAAAGATGACCCTCGGGGTATCGTGTAACTGTAACTTTAGTTTCAGCGACTGAAACTAGTATAATACCGAACTATCCATTATGCATCGACATCCGGTAGTGTTAGTCGCTGAAATTGGATAACGAAGGCTTACCTATCGTCTCACCGACCTGCGGTTTCCCCGCAAAATTCCCGATTATTAAAAAAAAACATATTTTAGATATTCCGAAAATTGGCTGACCTCTAACAAACAATTATCCACACATCATACATCCAAACTTTTTTCTCTTTATAATATAATATTTATATTATAAAGAGAAAAATACGTGTTTTTTAAACTAATATTAAGAGAAAAAGTTTAGATTTCATTTTCTTTTAATAGGTAAGTATTACGTTTTTACGCACTTTTTTATAAAAAAATTAGACAAATGTCTTAAAATGCCATTTTATAAGTTTTATTTGCCTTATTGTATCAATTTCTACCCGTTTTTCTTAAAAAAATATAATAGCAAAGAGAAACTTATATGTATGAAGGACTAACATTAGATCCTGTTTGATCCGCGGCCTTGGAGGAAAAGCACTATATCAACATTATTATGCCTTGAAAGATTAGGTACCCTGTTTTATTAGTTTATGATAGGTTCTTATGTACCTAAAACTGATGAAAATCACTCTGCACAACATTAAACAATCGTCCGTAAATATGTTATATTAGCTAACCTAGATCTACAGAGTTCCATCAAACCACCGTGTCATTACATTACTAATACCTACGGCCGCAGGTCACTGCACTTGAAACATTTCAAGCAACGTAAGTGTTTTCAAACTTTCCTAATCAATTATATTTCTTTTTTTAGCAGACCGGTTTTGAGACTCATTGTGGGCACTAGGCTAATTTGTTAATTGTATAGATCTACTTCCAAATTCTGAGATTTCTATTTTATTTCAATTTTTATTATTTCAAAGTTATAGTTTAATTAAACCTAAATCTTAAAGAAATTAAACTTTTATTGAAGGACAAACTACCCACTCCCTAACAGTAGGTACCTCGAACTTGGTTCATATACTCTTTCATACCGATGTTTGGGCCTTGTAGCCCAGGTCTTGAATAGTATGGTTACGGTATCGTCTGCCCGTCGTAAAAGGCGACCAAAAGGGGGTTCTTGGTTCCGACACAAGAAACTGCGGCTACGGCCGCGTCTTGTACAACCCATACCGGTCGACGTCGTAAGTCGTAGCGCCAAGCGGGCTTGTCCGTGTCCGATACGTTGGCCGGTCCAGCCACTAAGAAAAACGGGTCTGATCTTGTTCCCCTGCCGTCTTCCTTCTTCTGGATGATCGTGTTACATCTTAGATCATATCATCACCTACCACCAAGTGAGATAGTGGTCAAAAGCTCATCTAAAAATACGTGTATAATGCTGGTATAATCATTAATTCATTTTATATTGACCTTTGACCTATTATTGATGACCTTTGTGGCGCGTCGCGCGAAAGCACGACTGCAATGCAGAAGGTTGTGGGTTCGATTCCCGCCGGGTGCAAGTATTTATGCATAAAAAATAAATATTTGTGTCTGGTCTGGGTGTCCCTCTATGTATTTATAATATGTGTGTATTTACAAAAGAAAAATAAATATATGTATTATGTCCGTTGTCTAGTCACCGTAACACAAGCTTAGTCGCTTACCACGGGGCTAGATGGCGCTGTGTGTTGTTCACAGAATTGAAAAAATATATATATAATAATACTAGTTGTTTCTATCAAATTACAATTACCTATTGAATAAGTACAAGCATTTGGCAAGCCATGTGCCAAGACATGTAAACGGTGTTTAGTGTTTAATTAAGTTGTATATTTTGTCAATGTTACTGTTTGTCTTACAAAAATAAATAAACTAAAATAAATAATGTATATTTCTATACTACAGGATCGCATTTACGAAGAGTGCGAGCGTATATTCGGTGGTTCAGACCACACCGGCAACATGGCGGACCTCGGTGAGATGAAGTACTTGGAGGCAGTCGTGAAGGAAGCGCTCCGGCTCTATCCCAGCGTGCCCTTCATCGCCAGAACTATCACTGAGGACTTCTATTTGGGTAAGAACAACTTAAACGATGTCCAGGTGTAGGAAACACTTACAAATCTTGGAGGCAGTCGTGAAGGAAGCGCTCCGGCTCTATCCCAGCGTGCCCTTCATCGCCAGAACTATCACTGAGGACTTCTATTTGGGTAAGAACAACTTAAACGATGTCCAGGTGTAGGAAACACTTACAAATCTTGGAGGCAGTCGTGAAGGAAGCGCTCCGGCTCTATTCCAGCGTGCCCTTCATCGCCAGGACTATCACTGAGGACTTCTATTTGGGTAAGAACAACTTAAACGATGTCTAGGTGTAGGAAACACGTAAAAATCTTGGAGGCAGTCGTGAAGGAAGCGCTCCGGCTCTATCCCAGCGTGCCCTTCATCGCCAGGACTATCACTGAGGACTTATATTTGGGTAAGAATAACTTAAACGATGTCCAGGTATAGGAAACACTTACAACTATAAATCAAGGTAATTGGAAGTTACATATCAAGGTTGTATTTATCTCTATGTAAATGGAAAAATACAAGCCGGTAATCTACAAATCCAGTCCAGATCCATGAAATTATAGATCTTGATGAAATTATGGAATCCAGATGCAGTCCATAATTTCATCAAGATAGAACGGGCACCTGTGGCGCAATTGGCTTGCGCAGTACTTGGATGTAAAGGTCGCAGGTTCAAGTCCTGTCCTGCAAATTTTTGAAAAGCATTTCTTCAAAAAACTAATCGATATCCAATTAAAATAAACTATATCGAAAAATAATCAGCCGAAAACAAATTTCATGTCTCTGAGTAGGTATGTGGTACCTACCTTACGTTCCCGCGTCGGGGGACGCGGGAATGTGTCACAGAAGTTGATGGTAACCGACCCGTGCTTATAGTAGGTACCTACCGTTCGTTCCCGCGTCGGGGGACGCGGGAACGGTAGATACTATAAGCACGGGTCGGAACGTAAGGTAGGACCACATACCTTCTCAGAGACATGAAATTTGTTTTCGGCTTATTATTTTTGCCTTTTTAAAGTTTAGTTTTGTTTTAACTTGGAAGATTTTTCAAGTCTGGGGTTTTTTAAATTTATAATTATTTTTTTTTATTTCACCCTTTTTGTAAGAGCGATTTTGATTAAACATGCATATTCTTGTCACAAAAGTTACGTCTTTTCATTTGATACCCCACTCGGGTATATTTGAAAACATTCGGTTTTTATTTCCGAGTTTGACCTTACATTACCTACTTTGAACGGCTGAGCCGATTTTGATTAAACATGCATATTGTAGTCACAAGAGTTACGTTCTTTCATTTGATACCCCACTCGGGTATATTTGAAAACATTCGGTTTTTTTCCGAGTTTGACTCTACATATACTTTGAACGACTAAGCCGATTTTGATTAAACATGCATATTCTTGCTCATCATCATCAAAAGTCATGCTCTTTTATTTGATACCCCACTTGGGCATATTTGAAAACATTCGGTTTTTACTTCCAAACTTCAACCAACATATATTATGAACGGCTGAACCGATTTTGATCAAACATAGCTAAGAACACTCGCGCAAAATTCACCTATCAACCAAAAAAAACTACATTGAAATCGGTTCATCCGTTCGTGAGCTACGATGCCACAGACATATACACACACACACAGACATACAGACAGACACGTCAAACTTTTTAACCCCCGACGGAAAAAGAGGGGTGTAACACCCCTCTTTTTCCGTCGGGGGTTAAAAAGTTCGACGTGTCTGTTAAAAATCGCTTCCTTCGTTCCTGAGCTACGGTGTCATAGAACAGACAGACACACAGACACCCACTCCTCTTTCTCCGTCACCACTAACCACCACAACCACGAGTTAATACGTAAATACGTACACTGTAATGTTAACAGTTTGGGTAAGTAAGTCCGTAACGCAAAACGTTGGCTCGCGCGCCCGATTGTAGCGACCGGTGGTGCGGCAAGGAACAAACGGAGCGGGCGCGCTGTGCACAAGGTCAAACTGTTAACTTAGCAGTGTACGTATTTACGTAGTAGCTCATGGTAGGGGTACAGTACCGCTACCATGAGTTGGTACGTAAATACGTACACTGTTATGCCATACCGGTGGCTAGTCCTCGGCCGCGCTACTCGATATTTTGCGTTGCGAACATACCCAAACTGTTAACGTTAGTTCACAGTACAGAGAAATAGGAAAAAAGTTTTTCTATTTACTCGTACAGAATTTTAATTTTCTTTTATTTGAACCCAAAGGTAACGTTGGGGATACATCTGGGAAAAGTCATTGTAATCAGTTGCCTACTGCTCCTTTGTCTTATTAGGCTAGGGCCGAAGCCTTTAAAAATGGTCAAAAGTGGAACTAAATTATAGTAGAATGAAACCTATTGGAAAAGGAAGAGAATATAACAAAAATTATAGGAAAAATAAATTACGGGCGATCTGAGGTCGGGAACCCCCACCCGGTGGGTTGTTAAAGATAAAAATCGGTTTTTCTTGATTTCTAGCAAAACTACAAGTCCTATGAAAAAAAATTAATGGCAAAGTTGTAGGTAATAAAAAGATCTACAACTTTTGTTTACACAATTTTTACATATAACCTCGAAATGGATGTGAAAAATTCAAAAAACCACGTTTTTGGTTTTTATTGTTTATCTTATACAAAAAGGTTATTTCTTCACCAAATTTGGAAAAAAAACTTGCCTATTTATGCCCTGAACACACTGTACATTTTTGGAGTCAAAATATTAATTTTCTCACCTTAATTTGACTTAATATCGAAAAAAGCACCCTACTTTTCAAGCAAAAAATCTGGCGTCAAAATATCAGATTTTTTAAAAACGTCGGTGGGCTTTTTGTTTGTTGGATTCTCTACTTTCTGATGGTCTAATAAAAATATACATTACAATGGTAAATTTTCTCAGAAAATGCAAGCAAATGAAAAAACTCAAATCAAAATTATCAGCCTCAAACTTGGCTGGATAACGAACTGACAGCAACAGATTGGGGCTGAAAACAACATCAACGTGGCATTATGCCCAAAGAACATCTTAAATCCATATGTGGAACTTGCATAGTCGACGGCAGACATCTTAATTTTTATTCGATCTCTTGTCGCACAATGAAACCTATATATTGGATAGAAGAGACCTAAACAAACAGAAAATATTCTGATTCGGTACAAAAACAGCTACATCAAAAACGGCTACATCAAAAACAGCTACACAAAAACGGCTACATCAAAAACAGCTACACTACAAAAACAGCTACATACTAAAACGGCTACATACTAAAACGGCTACATCCAAAACAGCTACAATACTAAAACGGCTACTATTAAAAACGGCTACATCGAAAACGGCTACACCGAAAACAGCTACACTACAAAAACAGCTACATACAAAAACAGCTACATTACTATAACAGCTACATTACTAATACGAATTGGTGTAAAATGAGCGAAATAGTAATAATAGTGAAAGAAATAAGAGATAAAAGGAAAAATAGCGAAAGAAATGATTTTCAAAAATTAATTTCTAAAACCGTAAATTTGATATTTTCTACGAGAAAATCTTCATATAGTAATTTCTAAGGTAGAAAATTACCACTAGGCTTGAGGGAATTGGTGCCTGGCGAGGGCTTGCAATGAGCCTCGCTGGGTTCGCATATGTGCCACCCGTTGACTCACAGCTATATCCACTAGCACTGTGCGGCTTTCAACAACCCGAGCGTACGGGGTGTGTGGTGTGGGAGCTATGATGGCCCGGATTGAACCTTAACCTTCGGTTCAATCCGGGAATTTTTTTCATCTACCGGAAGTGGTTGGGTTAGGTTAGGTTAGGTTAGGTTTTTTTTTTTTTTTATATGTAAGTGGTCTTTTGCCACTACTTTCTGTTTGTCATTGACAAAAGTCGTCAATGCTTTCTTTTTCTGTTTTCTGTATAATCAGCTTTTAGATATATAATTAACTTTTTTATAAAGAGAACTGTAAAATCAATCAAATAAAATTTTCTACCATTTTTGCGCATGTGCTAAACTTTCTTTTCAATAAATTATAAAATTTTTCACTTCTCACTAAAACTTTAAAACATTAAAATATAATAAATTAACTTTAAAACTGTAAACATTTTTTATTCAAATAATTTAAGTTTAAAACATTGTATAAGGTTAATAGGATTAAAACTGTAAAATTTTTAAATTAACATAATAATTTCTATCACATTCTTGTTACATCACACTCTATCACATTCTTCACATCCTTCTGTGGAATTTCATAATCAAGTCGTACCGCTATTCTCCTTGGTTCCTGGGTCCCCTATACTCAAATAGGGGTGCCACGAGACCCTTTCCGCTATCTGTTTTTATTCCTTTCCCTACACATTCCCACGATCTTGATTATGAAATTCCACAGATGCTCCCTATCTCTATCATCTATCACGAACTGGGCCGCCGTGGCCCTCTCCAGCTTCCTCTGCGTCCGCAACTCCAACTCGAGACGGTCCGCTCCATGCACTGGGCATTCAAATATAAGGTGTTCTATTGTCTCCTCTCGAGCTGGGTCGCAGACGCAGGCGGGGTCCGTCTTACATTTAAAGCGGACAAGGTAGCCGGAGAAGGCCCCGTGGCCCGTCAGTGCCTGAGTAAGGTCTGACCTGATCTCGTATCTACGAGTCGTTCTATACGCCTGAGTGGCCTCCGGGAAAAAGATCTTCGTAGTGTCAGCCGTTCCTGCCTGGAGGTATCTCTCGTTCCACTCGCGGACGGTGGCTTGCCTTGCCATTTTCTTGACGTAGGACACTGGGAATTTGCTATAAATCGGGGCAGTCTTCTTCTGACCCGCTTCCTTGGCCAGTTGGTCGGCACGCTCATTGCCCAGTGTTCCCACATGGGCTTTCACCCAATGGAAGCAGACAGCCTTCCCCCGCTGGCGGATCTCACCCAAGTTTTGACGCACAGCAAACCCGAGCGGGTGAAAGCTGTCTGCGTCCATCAGGGTCTCGAGGGAGGAGCGGGAGTCGCTAAATACACTGAAGGAAGTTTCCTTCCGCTTTAGTACCCAGCAAGTGGCTTGGTATATGGCATACATTTCGGCCTGATATACCGAGCACACTTGATCCAGCTTGAACTTCCTCCAGTGTATCTCGCGTCCGTCACTCCAGCAGGTCATCGCTGCCCCGACCCTGTCCTCCATCTTGCTACCGTCCGTGTAGATAGCGATCGCGTTTTCGCACGACTGCCGACTGGCCTCGTCGTGCGTGTCCACGACGCCCTGGTAGGTAATTGTCACCGTCCGCGCCGGGTGTGCGGCTTCGAGGTGACAGATTCTCCCCTCGATCTGCCTATCCCCGACGAGATCCAGCTGACTCACGCCCCTCTTCACTCGATACACTCTGGTCGCCTCTCTAATCCGCAGGTCCAGCGGTAACAGCCCGCTCAATAACATACTAGCATTTAGCGAGGCTGTTCTGTAGGACTTGCATATTTTTTGGGCGAACCCTCTTTGGAGTGTATCGAGGAATTTTCGGACCGTGAGTTTCTCCGCAGCCGCCCCCCATGCTCCGCAGGCGTACATGACTATGGGCTCCACCACGGCCAAGTAGATTGTCCTGATGATCTCCGGCCCGAGGCCCCAGCTGATCTTTGCGGTTCGGGCTAACCATTTGTAGATTCTTGTCGCCTTTCTACAGACCAAGCTGACGTGGGTGTTAAACGTCAGCTTGCGGTCGATGGTCAGCCCGAGAATCTTTATTTCGTCAACCATTCCGACGACAGTTCCCCCCATGTGCAAGACTGGGGCGTCGTACTTAAGCTTGCGGGTGACGACCATGGCGTATGTTTTGTGCGCCGCAAACCTCAGTTTGTTACTGACTCCCCATTCGTGCACACGGGTGAGGACTGCGTCGGCCTGGTCGACGATGCTGGGTACCTCCTGGCCGGAGAACACCAAGACGACATCGTCGGCAAACGCCTGGCAGTAAATGCCATCCTCAGTCAATCTGTCCAGCAACGGGTCGAGTAGGAGGTTCCAGAAGGTGGGTTTCAGCATCAATTTTAGCGAAAAAATCGATTTTTTCGCCCTCCCGCCCACCCAGGAGTCACTCGCTAAGGCTGACGTCAGCCTTGGGGAAAAATTTTACTTTGTGTTTTCGGGTGGGAATCGACAGGTATTGCTTCGGGAACACTAGTAGGCACTGCTCAACACTATGTTCGGCTACAGAACCCCGCAGGGCTCTGCCCAAACCGACAAAAAAGAAAAATCGACAAAAATCGACGCTTTGACCGCCGCGCCGGCCGCGGCGTCTGACTGGGCCGCTTCAGGCCCATTAGGGATGACGGCTGCGGGTGCCCTGGTTGGCCCCGCGCCTCAAAGTGACCCCCCCGCAGTGCAGGGAACGAACGCACAGGCTGCGTTGGCGGCTTCAACTCCGCATGCCGGCATACCTCCGGCCACTCTGAACCGTCTGGCCAGACGGGGGGCCAGATCAACTAGGGCCCCGGTCGATGCTCTTCCTGGGGCTACTCGTAGCGTCAGGAAGAGCATCGACGAGTGGGAGGATGCCGAGGCTAGGGCCGGGTCGGTCTCGCCGAATGGATGTACATCGGGCGAGACCGACAAGACCTTCGTCCTCAAGGACAGGAAGACGAAGAGGAAGCCGCCAACGAAGTCCTCGACCGAAGCGTCCCCGATCCTCGAGGAACCGAAGGGCTTCCCAAACCGTACCGCCGAAGCCAGGTGGGTTATGGAGGAAGCCTTTCTGCAACTCGAGGAATCGGGGAACATTAAAACCACCATCAAAGTCATGGTAAAGTCCCTCATCGACCGTTTGTTCCGCATGGTGAGGCAGTTGGAGCAGGCCACGCCCCTGCCTGGTGCGCGGCCTCAGGGCACGCAGCGGGACCTAAGACCCGTCCCGCAAACGCCACCAGGTAGCTCCAACGGCACTGCCAAAATTCTCGAAGAACTTAGAGACATGCGGAACATATTGGAGGGGAAGGTCGATGAGGGACTCGACCTGATGAGGGGTAGCAGGACGACAGTGGAGGAGATAAAGACAAATGTGGGGGGAAATAGGGACCTGCACCACGCGACTAGGGAAGCAGTGGAGTTAGTCGGCGCGCGAATGACGGAGAGCATCACCTACGCGCAAGCGGCAGCGGCGCCTCCGAAAACAGGGGCGCCGCTGCAGGAGCAGCGAAAGGTGATGCACTCCGTCATCGTGACGGGGCCGTTCGAAAGCGCCCACGGCCCGACGTACCTGACCTCGGACCAAGTGGTCAGTAAAATCAGGACAGTTGTACGAGCGGGAGAGGAGGGAGTGAAAGTGGACAGAGTGAGGAAGGTGAGGAACGGAGGAGTAGTGGTGTCGTGTGGTGACAGGAGAGAGATGGAGAAGGTGAAGACTAGCCTGGAGAAGGAGGGCACGGGATTGACGGTGGAGGAAGCCCGCTACAAGAACCCTATGGTCGTCGTTAGGGACGTCATGCAGTACGTCACTGATGACGAGCTAACGACGGCCATAGTACGCCAGAACACCGGCGTCTTGAGCGGGCTGGATATGGGAGTAGAGGAGTTGAAGGTCAAGTACAGAAGGAGAGCCAGGAACCCGCTAACGTCCCACGTAGTGCTGCAGGTGTCCCCCACAGTCTGGCAGCGGCTGACCGCTGCAGGCCGAATTCACGTCGACCTGCAGCGGGTAGTCGTCCAAGACCAGAGCCCGTTGACTCAATGCACTAAGTGCTTGAGTTACGGGCACGGTCGGAAACACTGCACGGACAAAGGGGGTAACGTCTGCAGTCACTGCGGTGGAGGCAACCACACCAAAGCCGAGTGCGACGCCCTCGAACAGAAACCACGGTGCAGCAACTGCAAGGCGGCGGGGAAGGATAGAACCGACCACAACGCCTTTGACAGTTGCTGCCCCGTGCGAAAGAAGTGGGAGGAAGTCGCACGAATGGCAGTGCAGTATTGCTGAGGTTGCCTCGGGGACCAGCGGCTCCTTCTGTACTCGGCCTGCAGGAGTCGGCCTGATGGAGGCACGCACCGCCGAAACATTTAAATTGGGCGTAAAAAGATTGGTCCGACCAGATCTGAGATCTGGCCGAACAATCTGTAACAGCAGACAAATGGGAGGCGTGACCCGTCTGTCGGAACCGGCCCCTGGAAAACGTCTGGAGTTTTGTGAAGGGTGTGCAGGAGAGAAGCGGAGAGTGAAAATGTGCAGGGCTGCTGGCTACCGAATTCTGGTGAATTCGGAGCTCAGCAACAACGGAACAGGAACAAAAGGGAATGCAACCCTTCACAACACTTCGGAAACCCCCCGGCGTTGGAGTAGAAATGCCCATGTAAAAACCGACAAGCGTCGTAAAACTTTAGCTAGTCTGAATGTTTGTGGATGTCCCTACGTTTTAAAAATTTTTGACCTAAACTTTATTGACTTTTACAAATCGTGTAATTTTAAAATTTCGCTATACAGTTTTAACTTGATTTACGACTTAATAATCATATATACATTTTTAACGTTTTAGAAAATTGACCTCAATCCTTGTAGACCTTTACAAATCATGTAAAATTAAACTCCTTTTATACAATTTTAACTTGATTTTAAAACTTTATCGTTCTAAAAAACATGGCCTTCAATATTATATACATTTATTTATTTTCACTATCACAAAAAACAATATTGAACAACATACTTGCGTATTGACCATGTCTCGGCAGACTGTTTGCTGAGGAACCCTGGATCCAGTCCCTAACGAAGACTGGAGCACCAAAAAAAAAAAAAAAAAAAACCTAACCCAACCACTTCCGGTAGATGAAAAAAATTCCCGGATTGAACCGAAGGTTAAGGTTCAATCCGGGCCATCATAGCTCCCACACCACACACCCCGTACGCTCGGGTTGTTGAAAGCCGCACAGTGCTAGTGGATATAGCTGTGAGTCAACGGGTGGCACATATGCGAACCCAGCGAGGCTCATTGCAAGCCCTCGCCAGGCACCAATTCCCTCAAGCCTAGTGGTAATTTTCTACCTTAGAAATTACTATATGAAGATTTTCTCGTAGAAAATATCAAATTTACGGTTTTAGAAATTAATTTTTGAAAATCATTTCTTTCGCTATTTTTCCTTTTATCTCTTATTTCTTTCACTATTATTACTATTTCGCTCATTTTACACCAATTCGTATTAGTAATGTAGCTGTTATAGTAATGTAGCTGTTTTTGTATGTAGCTGTTTTTGTAGTGTAGCTGTTTTCGGTGTAGCCGTTTTCGATGTAGCCGTTTTTAATAGTAGCCGTTTTAGTAGTGTAGCTGTTTTGGATGTAGCCGTTTTAGTATGTAGCCGTTTTTGTAGTGTAGCTGTTTTTGATGTAGCCGTTTTTGCGTAGCTGTTTTTGATGTAGCCGTTTTTGATGTAGCTGTTTTTGTATAAAGCGAAATATTCTATCACATGTTGTTCTAAAGTGACACGTTTCCGAGATATGGACCAATGAAATTATAAGAGGAACATTCTTATGTGACGGTTTAGAAGCATTGTTTGAAGGCAAAGATTGTTTAGTTTGACGTCTTCTTTTGATTGGTATACGAATCCATCCGCGACATAGCGTTTTTTTATTTTTTTCGAACAATTTCCTTTTATAATTTCATTGACCCATATCTCCGAAACGTGTCACTTTAGAACTACATGTGATAGAATATTTTCTGTATATTTAGGTCTCTTCTATCCAAACATATAGGTTTCATAGTACGACAAGAGATAAAAAAAAAATTAAGATGTCTGCCGTCGACTATGCAAGGTCCACATACGGAGTTAAGATGTTCTTTGGGCATAATGCCACGTTGATATTGTTTCCAGCCCCAATCTGTTTCTGTCAGTTCGTTACCCAGCCAAGTTTGAAGCTGATAATTCGGATTCGAGTTTTTTCATTTGTTTGCATTTTCTGAGAAAATTTACCATTGTAATGTATATTTTTATTAGACCATCAGAAAGTAGAGAATCTAACAAACAAAGAGCCCACCGACGTTTTTAAAAAATCTGATATTTTGACGCCAGATTTTTTGCTTGAAAAGTAGGGTGCTTAATATTTTGAATCCAAAAATTTACAGTGTGTTCAGGGCATAAATAGGCAAGTTTTTTTTCCAAATTTGGTGAAAAAATAACCTTTTTTGTATAAGGTAAACAATAAAAACAGAAAACGTGTTTTTTTGAATTTTTCACATACACTTTGAGGTTTTATGTAAAAATTGTGTATGCAAAAGTTGTAGATCTTTTTATTACCTACAACTTTGCTATTCAACTTTTTTCCATAGGACTTGTAGTTTTGCTGGAAATCAAGAAAAAACGATTTTTACCCTTAACAACCCTTAACAACCGGGTGGGGCTTCCCGACCCCAAATCGCCCGTAATTTATTTTTCCTGTAATTTTTGTTATATTCTCTTCCTTTTCCAATGGGTTTCATTCTACTATAATTTAATTCCTTTTCAAACATTATCTACCCTAGTCTATATGGAATTTGGCGGGCTGGGTGTTCAAAATCACTTAAATTAAACTCAGTAGTCAGTGTGCTATCCCAAGAATTTGTAGTAGGTACGGAACAAAATACCTATTCAATAACAGAGAAGCGCCTTCCAAAATTCTTTAGTGACTCTGAGGTAACATATGGTACATTATAATTAATTCATGGAATGCGAAGGAACTGTCAGTAGATGTTTTTACTTCCATTTCTTTCGGACCTACCTACCTACTTATCGGCATTTGTGGAGCCAAATACCCGGGTACCTAATAAATTACTTCTACAAATGATAGTTTATATTGTTACTATTCCTAGACCTACTGAATACGCATATAAAATTTCATAAAAATCGGTCAAGCCGTTTCGGAGGAGTACGGTAACTAACATTGTGACATGGAAATTTTATATATTAGATAGCTTAGATGAAAACAAAATAGTAGATACGGTATATTCCAACATTGCGTATTCGAAAAATGAGCTAGAAACACCTACATGCATTTTCATAAAATTATTGTATTTTAAAACATTTGATTCAGACATTTGTAAATAAGCAAAAAGGCATTCTTATGGATGTAAAAAAAATTATCGCAGTGTGACAGCACGTGCTCCCGCGGCAACGGTTCGACATACGACTGAGGCTAGTGCGTCAGCTAGACGCAGTTTTATCGTCTCATTTTCCGAGACTACGTACCGTATCTTTAGTTTTTTGATTTAATCTAAGTTAGATAGACATTTTTTTAAGGTCATTAATATTATTATGATTATTGTGTGATTTTATATTACACTAGCACAGTCCCGCGTTTTTACCCTCGAACTTCCGATCCCGTGGGATTTACTAAAATCCCTTTCTTAGTGAATGCCTCCTACAAATCACAAAGAACACACTCTCCAAATTTCATGTCTCTAGGCGGTTTGGGATCTGCGTTGATATACAATTGAGTCATTCAGTTAGGACATTGAATTTTATATGTGAGATAGAGAGAGATAAATGTTATCTACACACTTTTTAAACTTACACGATTTCCGTCCATCATTATTATCAGACACGGGTCTAGATCGCGTTATAGATCGGGCAAACGGGTTATACCGGCCGTAATCCCGAGAAGACTCAACGGGACCACGGCCGGTATAACCCGTTTGCCGAAACGTCGAGGTAATTAAAAACAATGATTATCTATAGCGCGATCTAGACCCGTGTCTAATAATAATAAATGTTACCTACTTGAAAATTAAATACACTTTACTAGATAATAAATAACACAACTACGACCCAATAATAGGTATGCATTTTAAATGTATAGACGGTCTCTGACAATGTAGGTAGGTAGGTACCTCCCTTTCATGGATGAACTTAATGGGAGCTTTATAACACGGCTATCCATTTTACGTTATTGACATTTCGATGGTATTCCGTTCCATGTATTGAACATTTTGATATAGGTACCTAACCTATTTAATAGCTGTATATTTCTGGAGGCCGGCAAAGTTTTGCCAATATTAAATATAGGTATACGTAGGTTGCGAAAATACAATTATTGTTTGCTTTTGTTGAGTTGAGATATTACGTTACTGGAAATTGAATAATATAATAATTTAGTCGATAAATTTCTTATGTTTTCGCTATGTTAGATTAAAATGATTGGTTTATCTGTTTGAAATCGCGTGGTGTTTATTACTTTTATCATTATTTCAATGCTCAATGTTTCGAGACTGACTCAATGTTAAATAAGATGAAACTTAGATGTAAACTTAGACCTTTAAAGACGCTGAGCATTGAAACAATGGTAACAAGTAATAAGTTAATAACACCACGCGATTATAACCGAAAACTGATTCTAATATCAATAATATATCTTAAAAACTGTCATCATCATCCGAGCGTGGTTCCCGATTGCATCTCTCTCGAGAGCCCGGGGTCCGCTTTCCTACTTTTACGTCTCCACTTCGCACGATCTTCGGCATCCCGTGTAGTGAGGCCATTTGCACGCATATCCGATCTTACAACGTCAAGCCAGCACTTCTTGGGTCTTCCCAATCTGCCGCGGCCGGGCGGAGGCGCCATGGCAAGACATTTGTTTCCCACGTAACTAGCCGGTTTTCGTAGAACGTGGCCGTACCACCGTAAGCGGCATTCTTGCAGTTTGTCTGCAATGTCTCGGACATGAAGGCTGCCCCTGATGCGGGAGTAATCTCTTAAAAACTGTGATTATCGTAATTTCAGATGATCTAAAAGTGAAGAAAGGTTCAGAAGTAGCAGTTCACATCTTCGACCTGCACCGTCGCCCGGACCTGTTCCCGGACCCGGAGCGGTTCAACCCGGACCGGTTCCTCACGTCTGAACACAGACATCCCTACGCCTATGTACCCTTCAGTGCTGGACCGAGGAATTGTATTGGTATGTGTTTTTCTCAATTAAATTTCTTCGCACGACATGTGCGACCAACAAGTGTCAACCTACATCCCGAAAATTATCAACATTTTTGCAGAGATACCTAAGGGTGTAGATATCCAAGGAATTGTATAAGAATTTTAGATATTACTAGCTTACCCGGCACCCGTTGTTTTGCCTTATAAATTATAGATAGTAGCCGATTCTCAGACCTACTGAATACGCATATAAAATTTGGTAAAAATCGGTCGCGCCGTTTCGGAGGAGTACGGTAACTAACACTGTGACATGGAAATTTTATATATTAGATTATATCGTATCTAAAATAGTCAAACTTCACCTACGAAAATAAGCCACCCCAGCCTAGACTGTACTTTGTGTAAACCCAGTCTTTGCAGCAGAAGCGAGTCGAAGCAACAGAATTGTAAATTAAATTTATTTCCAAGAAGACACAGACGTATCGTTTTTTTCCATCAAAAAAACGATACGTCTGTGTCTTTCGATATTTCATTTCTATTCTCAAAATCTACTTAGTTTTGTCACTCACGCATGATAAATTATGCCCTTTAACTAACTGAACGTACCCGTATGATGAAAGTAGGAGAAATGCCCGTGACTCTATTTTTGAATTGAATGTGCCACTTCGAGCGAATGAAATAGCTCGATTTCTACTGATACGCACTAATAAAATAAACGAGGTACGAGTAGTGCTAAAATGCGCATTATTGTACCTACCTATAACTGCAACCCTGCGGTTTCACCCGCACAAGTCCGTGAAAATATCGGTACTCGCAAAGATGAAAGAACGGGTCAATACGTCTTGGAGCTAGTTAAGCTAATACCAGTAATCTATACTGGTATTAGCTTAAATTGACAAGGGTCATTATAAAGTTGTTTTGTTGTATTGTCAGGTCAACGTTTCGCGATGTTGGAGATGAAGTGCGTGCTGAGCGAGATCTGCCGGTCGTTCCGGCTCGCGGCCGTCGCTCGCGGCGCTCGCCCACCGCTCACCGCCGAGATGGTGCTCCGACCCACGCAACCTATACTCATCAACTTTATACAGAGAAATCAATTATAATTATACCAATGTTAACTCCAAAATACCTACTTTTATTTCTTACTAGCCTTAGCTTACTATCCCGCGGGATTTACAGGATAAAAAGTAGCCTATGTCTATCTATCTCTATACCAAATTCATCAAAATCGGTTTAGCGATTTAGGCGTGAAAGCGTAACAGACAGACAGACAGAGTTACATTCGCATTTAGAATAGTATGGGTAGAATATAGAATAGTATAAATATAGATGAGGTGTTTAAACCGACTGAAAAGAAAGTATCTGTATGTAAGCTGAATTCGGACAGTTTTACTGGGTTGATCTGTATGTAGTTTAGCTGCCCGACTTTAGCTTGCATAACAGATAAGTCGGTTGCACTGCATGTAAGCACGGAATACAAAAATAGTACAAGTAATGTAAGAAAGGTTTTACTGTTCTTTTTTTTTGAGGTCAGGTTTAGTTTTTTTTAAATTTTACACAATGCCAGTGATAGAGTCCAATCAATGTCTCCAATTTTTTTAATTCTGAAATGTACCGTCTCTTGGTCGAAATTCTATAGCACTAGTTAGCTAGACCAATCCATTACTGCCATTGTGTAATGGTCACACGTCTCCGCTCCGAGTTATGAGGCCTTTGCCTTTGCCTATATCGAGCTCCGAACTGTATTTAGAATTACCCTTGAACGATACAATTGTACATAGAAATCACTATTCGCCCATCATCGGTTCAAAGAGAATATTTTCTACCGATACCTTTTTTCCCAACAGCTCGGTTCGCCGAAAGAATGATAGAAATAATAAATGTTTCGTTGATACCACGATTTGCAGATAAGGCGGTTCGTAGAAAGCTCCACTGACCGAAGAAGACCAGCTTTTAATAATAAGCAGCCATAATTCCAGGCCCGCCTCTATAGTGATTGAACTACTTATTATGAAACGGACATTACAGTCAAGGGGAAACCATAGATTCTCGTAGTTTGATCTCACCATACAAAGTCATCAGTAGTTCCTAAGTAAATGGTTGCAGACCGAAAAGAAGACCAGAGCCGCCCTGAGTAGGTATTGTTTGATATCTATATTATGTAATATAATCCACTAGCTGCGCCCCACGGTTTCACCCGCGTAAGTCCCGATCCCGCTCGCTTTTCCAAAAAAAAATCTTAGTGGATGCCTACACATTACAAATAATACAAATAATACAAATAATTCAAGTTTCTAGGACCAGTGGTTTGCGCTCCTCGTTGATATATAGATCAGTCAGTACCTTGAATTTTATAAATATCCTATCTTACTTCCTACTTTATTAAAATGATAAACGCGAAAGTTTGTACGTATGTATGTATGTTGTTGTTGTTTGTTTGTATGTGACTTTGTTTCTCTTTCACGCAAAAACTACTAAACCGATTGCGATGAAACTTGGAATATAGATAGTTGGAGACCTAGAATAACACATAGTTTTTATTCTGATATTCCTGTGGGATCGGGACTTACGTGGGTAAAACCGCAGGGCGCTAGTAGATTATATACATACATATAGATATCAAACAATACCTACTCAGGGCGACTCTGGTCTTCTTTTCGGTCTGCAACCATTTACTTTAAGGAACTCCTGATGACTTTGTATGGTGAGATCAAACTACGAGAATCTATTGTTTCCCCTTGACTGTAATGTCCGTTTCATAATAAGTAGTTCAATCACTCACTATAGAGGCGGGCCTGAAATTATGGCTGCTTATTATTAAAAGCTGGTCTCTTCGGTCAGTGGAGCTTTCTACGAACCGCCTTATCTGCAAATCGTGGTATCAACGAAACATTTATTATTTCTATCATTCTTACGGCGAACCGAGTTGTTGGGAAAAAAGATATCGGTAGAAAATATTCTCTTTGAACCGATGATGGGCGAATAGTGATTTCTATGTACAATTGTATCGTTCAAGGTTCATTCTATATACAGTTCGGAGCTCGGTCTTGCTACGAAAATCTGCAATTCTCGTAGACTCTCGTAGGCGGCCGGTTACTGGCCCCTACGATGAGTTCGTAGCCCTGTAGCAGGCGTCCCTTCTTACTTCAGCACAGTCCCCTTCGATTAGGGTTGCCAGATGGTATCCAAAAGGAGGACATGTCCTCCTTTTCCATGTTTTGTCCTCCCGTCCTCCCTTGCCTACTGTAAGTCCTCCTTTTTGCTAAACATCGGACGGGACGGGCAGGAGGCGAAAATGGGGGCCGAGGGAGCCAAAAAATCAAAATCAGATGAAGATGAAGCATATTTTGATTTAAAGTTGCACGAGCAGTGGACAATCTACTTCAAAAGTGTTAAAAACATTGAATGTTTCTCAGAACTGCTCAAGATTTGCGAGTTTTATTTTTGTATAAGCGCACATAACGCAAATGTGGAAAGAGTTTTTTCACTGATTAATACTCAGGGGAGCAAAGAGAGGATTAGACTAAGGGTGCAGTCAGTTAAATCTTTAATTCTTACTCAATACAACTTCAAAAACATGTCATGTGAAGATTTTTATAATTATTTGTTAAAAAAAACAAGAACTTCTTTCCAAAATTGGCAGCTCAGCTAAATATGATTAAAATAAAGTAAAATAATATAAAAAATCGTTTAACTTTTGAATGTCCTCCTTTTTTAAAGAAAATCCTCCTTTTTAGACCCATCTGCCCTCCTTTATCAATATATCATCTGGCAACCCTACCTTCGATACAGTATTGAAATTAAAATTATTTTTTCGGTTTGCTTACGCTCACGGGTAGGCTGACCGGGCTGACCGGGTGCGTGAGCAAGAGACCTCGAAACGTCGTCGTCGTGCGTTGAAAATATTATGATATCGCGAAAACTGAAGAAAAATCTTATCTGTATGTTGGATAAAATTATTTAGACTGCGAAAACTGATGTGTTTTGCACATACAAATTATAATTGATGTAGGTACTTAACCTACACCTATGCCAGTGTTCGAATCAAAACTACCTATAGGATATTTGACATGGTACAGAAATAATGGTTTGTTATCATTGAGTTACAATACTATAGAGCCACAATCTCCAACTGAAAACACACAAAAAATGTCCGAGCGCCGTTCTACATAACTTTTACAAAGACATTTGCTCGAATTTATACTTTATCCTACTTGCATAACATTTTTACAGACATTTTTATTTTTCAGTTTGTAACTCTATAGGTATTGTAACTCAATGTTTGTTATTTACGTTTTTGCCAACGCAACGACTTGACTGATTGAGTTCTCCGCTCCAAACAAATTTTAATTAGAGTACTTTTATTTTTATTTTTTGTACACATTTTTTTCGTTTTGTTCGGTTTTGTTTTGGTAAGGACAAGGTAAAGTATTGTTTTTTTTACATTGTAATTAGAATAGAATGTCCTATACATTCTATGATAATTAAAATACAAAAAAAATCAAAACATGTTATGGCAGATATAAGTTTTAGGTATGGCCAGTGTGGCATAAGCATATTTGCTCTTATGTCTTTCCTCTTATCTTTTCCTTATTATCTTTCCTCAGGAAGGAAGCAATCGACTACGTTTGTACGGAGAAAGAGTAGGTAACCTAAAACGTAGTGATTATATTCTCTTTGAGGTAACCTTTCCTATTAATTTAGATAACTGCCATTCCAAGTAACTCTATGCGTTTGAACGGTTAATGGCATGGAAATGGAAACTAGGTAATGGCATTATTGTGATTCTCTATTTTAGTATTTGGATGTTTAGACGTTTGTAGATTGTTGTTTTTGAGGAGGAACACTAACTTTTTATCCCGGCAGAGGGCGCTAGTCGACTGATCTTAGGTTTGAATTAAGAACTGTCAAACAAGTGTTTTTTACAACTCTCGGCGCCAAATTGGCCATATCGGTCTCAGACCGAAAGAAAAAAAAAATACTCGGTGTTTTCATTCGTCATCTCATCATCAACAAAATCAACAAAAAAAAAAGATCATCCGAGGCCAGCGCCATCTGCTCACAGCTTTGCGTGTGCCACCCCATTTGTTTATGATGCATTTTATTTTTGATAATTCTAAGTAGGTACTAGGTACCTACCTACTTCTTTCATTGTTGTTGTTGGACGTAATATTTTGTTCCAACTATTGGGCATTTACCTTTATCGTTGTACTTTTGGTCGAAACCCTATCCTATCCCATTCTACTAATATTATAAAGCTGAAAGTTTCTAAGTATGTATGTGTGTGCAATATTTCCGCGGGATCGGGACTTATGCGGGTGAAATCGCGGGACGAAGCTAGTTGTTAATAAAACCCAACTTACTTTGTTTTAAGAGTTTGTTGTTTCGTTTCCTGTTTCCAACGAACTCAGGATTGTTCCATTATTTATTAAAATTCACTGGAAGTTAGGTACATCTTCCCGTATTGGGGCTGTAGGTTGGTTATATAAAGTTTGTTTTCAGTTTGGTTTAAAGAAAAATACCTAAAATAAGATAAACAAATAAGATCTAGATAAGACAAGAGACTACTTTGAGCCTTGGATTTGTATCCAGCCTGACGTTTATACACAAGTGATGTGATGATATAAATAATATCGCGAGGAATAGCTATAGTATTACCAGTATTAGGCAAGTATAATGCTGGGGCTTCATTAGCGGGCTACGGCGAATATTCGTGTTTACGTGATATATGTGGCCGGGTAGACCGTTGCAACGCGAACGCGAAGTATTCGAGCGAAGACGATTTTTGGCTAGGGTGGCTACACCTACGTCAATTTAGTCTCGGCCGCACAACAAACTGAACAACGATGCATCGCGTCAAGCAACGTGACACGAATCTTCACCCTAATGTTTGGCCAAAAGTTGCTAGGACCTAAAGGATGCCTGGAAGAGATCGCTTTTAGCGATAAGGCCGCTCATTGTACCCATTCTAAAATTAGCTGTAAGTTTTTGTTTTTGTAATGTGTTTTGTAAATTATTGGTGCAATAAAGTTTATATCTATCTATCTATCTATGTAGACAAGAACATCGCGTATGCCCGAACACGATGTTTATGTCGCGACAAGGCGACACGAATCTTCGCCCCGCTACTGAAGTCACAGCTTAATAAACGAAGTCTGTCACAGTCGCTGTTTTTGTTAGCAAGACAAACAAAATGGAAATTTTATTAAAAGCGTCCTAATTAATTTACTTTTTCTGTGACCTAATACTTTTTAACAAGCTACTGGCCGAATAAAAAGGAATGAAAACGTCTCATGCGACCGTTCGGCGAAACTTTCACGGAGTTCGGGGTTGCGATTTCCTACCTTTTTAATAGGTAAATAAATACCTACGGTAGGTATCATCAGCTAAGTCATGTATTGTTGTATCAACACCATGTATTTACATAACCCTAGGTTGTAAAAGTGATGATATTAATCATAGCGAAATTGGATCACGTAGAAGTTTTATTGAGCAAACACAGTATCGACATAAAAATGTGGTGTACATTAATGCAGGCAGACGCCAGACTGTGCGTAGGTGGTACCTATTTGATGGAGGCGGCCAAACAAACATAGATGGTCAACGGCACGCGTGAGAGCAAACAACGATTGGCCATTAATAAACATAATCGATTTTAGACAGGAATTGGAATATTCATTTTCCCTTTGGTATAATTTGGTATAAATCTTTTAAATGAACTTATCACGTGATTTGACGCTAAAATTAACTTAGAAGTACCTGAAATTATATTTCCGGAACTAATTTCAAGACCTCCTTGGGCCTAGGTAACAAAATAATACCACAGTACACATAATGAACTTATGTGTACTGTGGTGTACCTACTGCAAAATGTGTCGCAGATCAAAAAAAATCAAATAATACAAGATGGAGTGTCTATTAGGTAACTGATGAACAACACCTTTAATATGGGTATGACATAGACTAAAAGAAAATAATCATCGATCAGACCTTAAACGGCGAAGATAGCTGGTACCCGGACTACCCGGTAACATATGAAAAAATAATAAGCTCCTCCTTTTGGTTAGGTTAGGAACCTACAATTAAGTCATTCATAACTGAGACCTAAGAAAAGTTTATACAAAATTGAAATGTATGAACAAGTAAATCAGCAATTTTCCTTTTCCAGTAAGTTCAACTAAATTGAACTTACGGTATAGGTATCTAAATATACCTACATATAACAAAGGCAACAGTGGTTAGGGAATAAGAAGCATAAAACCACCCGACATACGAATCTAAGATCGTCTATTTACAAAACCAAAAGTTTCAGAAGTTCTTTGATGGTTCCCGGTCTATTTATTTAAATAGATCGGGAACCATCAAAGAACTTCTTGAGAAATTAGTTTTCTTAGTTCTATCTAACAATAATAACACGGAACACCCTTAAATATACACACGAAAGCGATACTTACGAATTTCCTTTGTTAAGAGGCAAACGAGAGGAAAACGATGTCTGAAATTAATAAATTACTTACGCTTTCATATCATAGGTGAAGCAACTATCTAACTAACTACTAAATACTAACAACTTAACGTTTACGTAGTTTAATGACTGAAACTATTTCATAATTTGATTTTAAATGCTCTACAGACTCCTTGAACTTTTGCGCGATTTGAAAACAATATAAAACATCGCACAGAATACCTACATAAATAATAAAAGTATAGCTATGAAAACAATAAACGTAAGTATGTTTGAAAGAGTTTTTTTTTCATTGGCGGTGGAAACGCGGCTTAACTTACGAGAGTTACATGAACTTACTTAGCTTTTACGGGACATTCATCTTCATTACATTGGTAATGCACACACACATGACTGAAAGATACATTCCTTCGTATACCTACAAATATTTGTTGCCTTTGTTTATATTACTTAAACGGAGCCAACAAAAATATCCGACTGTTTATTTTAACTGTCCATGAAAACGATATTTAATGTTCTCTGAAAGTACTTTATGCCGTTCAAAACATGAAAACAGAATAAAATCGCGATCTTGTGTGGCCTTTTGTTTTTTAGAATGTGTTTGTTTTTTCACTGATATTTTTAGCGTCGCGTCGGTCGGTACATCGTAAAATACAAAATTTTCCAATAAGTAGGCATGCAGGACTCATTTATTCGTTTCCGTAAACAATATACATATACATCCAGTTACACGGGGCTATAGAATCACGGACCCTTGGAAGGCGTGTGGGTGGCCCTTTTCAATAACAATAATATTGGCTCCTTCCCCGACCCCCAAAGTCTTTTGTTCTCGAAAAATAAACTTTCATACATTAGTTCCCTCTACCCCCAAAACAATT
>OY292403.1:8217055-8311868 GCA_958496205.1 Idaea biselata | reverse complement strand
AACAACTTGATCTATTTATATTAGATTAAACATTTAAAAATAATAAAGGAAGATAGGATTTAGTTAAAACAGAGAGACAGACAGACGGACATGAGACGGACAATATAAGGATTTCTTGTTGACTACGAAACTCTTAAAATGAGTCTAGGTGAACAAGAACAAAAATTATAGAACAAGAATCTTCTATTATATAAAAATCAATCCCTATTTCCCTTGGTCACGGCATCACACTTAAACTTTTACACATACATATTTCGATAATTCTTTTTTTGTTGTGTTTGCTATTGCCAGGAGAAGGTTCTTATGAAAGAAAAAATTCTAAACCGATTTGATGAATTTTATTTTTTTATACTAAACGACAGGACAACGTCTGTCGGGTCAGCTAGTTATAAATAAATAGCAGCAACGCGCTCGGGCGGCTTCACCCGCGTAAGTCCCGATCCCGCGGGAATATCGGGATCAAAAGTAGCCTATGTGATCTCCAGCTACCTGCATTTATCGCAATTGGCGCAGGAGTAAAAACATAGAGGTACTACTTACTCGTTCACTTAGGTACTAACATAACTGGGTAGTTATGTTAGTACCTAAGTGAACGAGTAAGTAGAGTATCAGGGTTGATATCGTAATATTTCAGCAACTTTGAATTTAGGGGCCCTTCAGAAATTAAGTTTTCGGGCAATAAACCGCTTAGTTGCTATTGCTGAAAGAATTTTTAAAATCAGTCCGGTAGGTTTGGAGCCTACGTTACAAGCAAATGAATCTTTCCTCTCTACTAGGTAAACTGCGGCAAAACTGAGAACTGCTCAGTTTTGTTTAACGGTAATGATGCGTTGGACGTCCACCAACGAGATGGACGGACGACTTGGTTAAGGCCGCGGGTTCACGGTGGATGCAGGCCGCTTATGACCGAAGCATCTGGAGATCTATGAGGGAGGCTTATGTCCAGCAGTGGACTTCTTACAGCTGAAATGATGATGATGATGAATGATACTTATTTCGATTAGATTGTCAGTATTGTACAGTTCTTAGATGCTTCTTAGTCTTGCTCACACACGTACGATTCAACTACTCGTAGACAGTTTACTTGTAACGATAAAACTGACAGTTAAATCTAGAGGTCTGTAGCCTGCTTTAGTCTCGATCTAGTGGAAACATCAGGAGCTTCCACGGGCGGGTGGCCGTCTCTCTGTACGCGAGGGAGCTGCTTCTGCCAAGTGATCTAGACTGATCTGGCGTCCAAGTAGGTACAGAGTTTTTGTCCTCTGTTTCTTTATTATAAGTACCTATACATAGATAGATAATATAGATAGGTAGATGAACAGCAAAGTAGATTCCTCACCTATAGTATCGGAAGACGCAGTAGACTTGCAGCAAGTGTTCTGTAAGAACCGGGTGATCGTGCCGCGAAGGTCGAGCGTGAAGGTTCCGTACACGAGGGGATTCATGCAAGAGTTGGAGACGGCCATCGCGAACAGCAGGTCTTGCAGGTGCGGCGAGACGTGGGACGCCGAGGCCCGGTCTACCATGTACCTGGGATGTTAGACAGATAAATAAATAAATTCTCTGAACAACACACAGCGCCATCTAGCCCCGTGGTAAGCGACTAGGCTTGTGTTATGGTGACTAGACAACGGATATAGTACTTATATATTTTTTTCTTTTGTAAATAAATACATATTATACATAGAGGGTCACCCAGACCTGACACAAATATTAATTTTTTAAGCATAAATACTTGCACCCGGCGGGAATCGAACCCGCTACCTTCTCATTGCAGTTGCGCTTTCGCACGACGCGCCACTGAGGTCGTCTAACTAACGAGACGAATAAATAGCTTTTATTCGTCTCGTTAGTTAAATTAATTAAAATAGTCAAAGAGAAACACGAAATAACATAAACTGCCAATAAAACTTTAGACGAAACTCAAAACTGTTGCGAAAAGTTAGGAAAAAAACCGGCTTCAGCTATTTTGTTTCTGCTCTGCTTCAGTCTGGCAAAATTTTCTCTTTACGTGTCGTAATTCTCAACTTACTTTGAATTTATAGATTTTTTTGTCGTTTTTCATTTTTGATTGGTTGGGTATTTCGGCCAGTAAGGGTATGTTCGACCAAACTTCAGTTTTCTCTCGGACGACGATTTACATTTACGATTTATGGGGCTATTCTTTGTGGGGTAAATCTGATATAACTTATTCAGTGGGGTAAATCCGAATTTATTAAAAAACCGGCCAAGTGCGAGTGGGACTCGCGCACGAAGGGTTCCGTACCATTTTCTATACAACATGTTTTGTTTTGAAAGGTAAATCGCGGTTTACGATTAATGACGTATTAAAAAAAACGGGGCAAGTGCGACACTCGCGCACAAAGGGTTCCGTACCACTATCACAATTGGATACGGAACCCTAAAATGGTTTACAACAACCAATTTTTCAATTTTATCTTCGATTCTTACTCCCATCAAACGACCGAATCACTCAATAAAAAAAAAAAAAAACCTTGGCACAAAGAAAATCTGAAACATAAAAGAAACTCTTTGGTAAGTAAGGCAGACTGGTATATTTGACAGATAGGGCAGCCATTTTGAATTCCATGACCAACTCGATTTGTCCTGACCAATCAGAAGCGACCTCACATTGTACCTACTAAACTCCTTGTTATTTCTGAAACACGTTTGTTGTATGGGAGCCCCTTTTAAATAATTGTTTTATTTTGTTTTTAGTATTTTTTATTGTAGCGGCAACCGAAATACATCTTCTGTGAAAATTTCAACCTTCTAGCTATTACGGTTCATGAGATACAGCCTGGTGACAGACGGACGGACGGACGGACGGACGGACGGACGGACGGACGGACGGACGGACGGACAGACAGACAGCGAAGTCTCAGTAATAGGGTCCCGTTTTTACCTTTAGGTACGGAACCCTAGATCTCGTTCAAACCAATTTTCGTTGGAAGTTTACGTAGTAATGTACATCAATATTTTTTTAGTTTTATCATTCTCTTATTTTAGAAGTTACAGGGGGGGGGGGGGGACAGACATTTTACCACTTTGGAAGAGTCTCTCGCGCAAACTATTCAGTTAGAAAAAAAATGATATTAGAAACCTCAATATCATTTTTGAAGACCTATCCATAGACACCCCACACTTGATGAAAATTTTTTTTTTTAGTTTTAGTTCAAAGTATGGGGAACCCCACAAAACTATAGTTTTTTTTTTATTTTTGTGTGGAAATCTTAATGCAGCTCACAGGCCGCATCTACTTGCTAAGTTTCAACATTAAAGGTCTTATAGTTTCGGAGAAAAGTGGCTGTGACATACGGACGGACAGATAGACAGACGGACAGACAGACATGACGAATCTATAAGGGTTCCGTTTTTTGCCATTTGGCTACGGAACCCTAAAAATGGATTTAATATCACTCTGACTAAAAGTCTATTCCGTATTTACCCCACTTTCAGAGTTACCCCAGTACACCTTATATCAATACGAGTATAGAGGAGTTAACTGTTATTATCATTAACCGACAAAAGTATAATGACGTGTAGTAATGTTAAAAGCAGAACTAATCCTATGTCATTTCTTTTTCGTCGTTTAACATTGTGGCAGTCTTTATCTGAGAGCACGGTAGTGCCCCCGCCAAGAAGAGCCAGCGAAACGTACGGTCACTACCTACCTTTTCTCGAAACGTTGTCTTCGGTTTATTTAATCCTTTAACTTGGAATTGGAACATACCAGATGAAGGTACTTCACGGAGTATAATGTCAATAGGGGATTTAATAAAAATACACAATAACAATTACATATTCGCTCCTATAGTTTAGATTTATTGATCATTTTATCTATAACATCTCTAAGTGTCTACGCTTGGCATTTAGCAGCTATTAAAATATCTGTAGCATTGTCTCGTTTCATGGCTACTTAAACCATCACTAAGTTTAAATTTTCTTTTTGAAATCTTTACTTAGTGATAGTTTAAGTAACCATTATAGTCGGTAGTCGGTATAGCGGTTATTCTCCGTATAGGGTCGATAATGTTGGAAATTCTCTTTGGTAAAATGTAAAATTAATTACTCCCGAAAAACCGGCGATTTTTTCTTTGACTAACAGTTATCCGATTTGGTCGAATCCGCCCGGGGGATAAGTATCTATTCTACGACTTTTTGAAATTCGAACTTTTTATTCGAAAATTTTAAAGTTGTATTACTAAAAAAACCGCCCAAGTGCGAGTGGGACTCGCGCACGAAGGGTTCCGTACATTTTTGAATTGAAAGAAAGGTAAATTGCGGTTTACGGTTTATGACGTATTAAAAAAAACTACTTGCTATATCTCGTTCAAACCAATTTTCGGTGGAAGTTTACAGGGAAGTTTTAGTTTTATCATTCTCTTATTTTAGAAGTTACAGGGGGGGGGGGCACACATTTTACCATTTTGAAAGTGTCTTTCGGGCAAACTGTTCAGTTAAGAAAAAAATGTTTTAGAAACCTCAATATCATTTTTTAAGACCTATCCATAGATAACCCCACACGTATAGGTTTGATGAAAAAAAATATTTTGAGTTTCAGGTCTAAGTATGGGGAACCCCAAAAATTTATTGTGTTTTTCTAGTTTTGTGCGAAAATTTTGATGCGGTTTATAGAATACATCTACTTACCAAGTTTTAACAGTACAGTTCTTATAGTTTCGGAGAAAAGTGGCTGTGAAATACGGACGGACGGACAGACAGACAGACGGACAGACAGATAGACATGACGAATCTATAAGGGTTCCGTTTTTTGCCATTTGGCTACGGAACCCTAAAAAACAGCTGTTTTTGTAAAAAAAAGGCAATTAATGTTTAGATTGTAGTGGTCCAAACTAAATAAAAGGGCCAATGATCTCATACTCTAAAGAAACCGGCCAAGTGCGAGTCGGACTCGCGCACGAAGGGTTCCGTACCATTATCTATACAACAGATTTAGTTTTAAAAGGTAAATTGTGGTTTACGATTTATAACGTTTAAAAAAAAAAAACTACTACTATCTGGTTCAAACCAATTTTCGTTGGAAGTTTGCATAGTAATGTACATCATAATTATACTTTTTTCAGTTTTATCATTCCATTATTTTAGAAGTTACAGGGGGGACCAACATTTAACCACTTTGGAAGTGTCTCTCGCGCAAACTATTTAGTATAGAAAAAAATAATATAAGAAACCTTATATCATTTTTCAATACCTATCCATAGATACCTCATATGTATAGGTTTGATGAAAAAAAAATTGTTGAGTTTCAGTTCTTAGTATGGGGAACCCCAAAAATTCATTATGTTTTTCTATTTTTGAAAATCTTAATGCGGTTCATAGAATACATCTACTTACCAAGTTTCAACAGTATAGCTCTTATAGTTTCGGAGAAAAGTGGCTGTGACATACGGACGGACGGACAGACAGACAGACAGACAGACAGACAGACAGACAGACAGACATGACGAATCTATAAGGGTTTCGTTTTTGCCATTTGGCTACGGAACCCTAAAAACAGCTGATTTTCATGCAAACTTTAAACTCAAAATTTTCGAAAACTACTTCGAATTTCCAAACTTGTAGAACAAAAGTTATTTGCCTAGACCTCTAGAACAACCCCCTTTCGGCTTAATACCTCCTCCTCGGAGCACCGTGTATAACTTTTGCAAAGTTTTTTTTCAATATTTTTCTATTGTACCTATTTGTTTCTGTGGTATTCGTTCATTGATTGTACCTACTTACCTAAGTGTTTTAATTAAGTTTTTGAGGAAAATATTTTATACGATGTTTTATTTATTAAGTTTAGCGCTAAGTTTTATGAAAATCAATTGATATTCAGCGATCACACAGTAAAAATTCCTCCCGCAGACTTCAGACTTTTATCCGATCAAACTATCGGCAGAGAGTTTGCCTTTAGTATATTTAGAGCTATATGCTAGCTATATGTTTTTAAAACTATATGTAGCACTGCACCAATACGCTGAAATAAAAGATTAAATAATGTTCAACTCATTGAAACATCCATATTTTTCTTCCCTATATTTTTGTTATTAGTATTGTATAAAATAAAACTCACAATAAAATACCTAATAATCATTTTAGCTCAGTAACATTATATAAATATAACGAACAAAGTCAGAGGACAAACTAGTAATTAAAATAATCTTAAAATTAATATTGTTAAAAAGTGCATGTAGGTCGAGAGTACCACTGTAAATTGTGATGAGTCGTTAGAAGAATCTCGGTCAACAATCGCACGATCACACCGATACACACATTAACAACTAATTATTGCCGAATTGTAAATTAAAAATGTATATAGACTTAAGATAATTGTTAAATAAATTAATTGGAAACCAGCATCAGAGTCGAGTTTTACTCCTCCTCCCAAAGAAGAACGAGCTGTGCCTAGCAACCGCTAGAAGAGCTATTGCAGCTAAAGAAGAAACGAGCTGTGCCTAGCAACCGCTAGAAGAGCTATTGCAGCTGCTACATGCTTCTAGCATCCTCTTACTGCGGCCAGGAAACCTTTCGCCGTCAGTAGATCGGTCTTGTGAGTCCGCTTGACCGGCAGTGAGAATACCCTTCCAGTGTACATTGCACTTCGTACACACACCTTTATTCCTACCCACTTTCCGTCTGTCACTCTAGGTCTCCTGGTGACAGATATCCCGTATCTATCTATATATTTATGTATTGTCACTATATGGTTAGGGCTAGGTACACGTAGGGATTGTTAGGTAGGGTAGGGCCAGTTAGGTACACAATAAAGTTAGGTACACACGCTTACATACATACACTATACTAGGAACCATACACAACAGATTCATTTGATATAGTTAGCTACCAGTAGGGAATAGGGAACTATTAGGGAACAGGGAACCGAGTACTTAGGAATTAGGTATTTAGGCACCCTCTCATTTGTAAAACACTTGAACGCCGTAAGGTAAGTAGCGGTTTACTTGTGTTTTACACAAATAATAAATATATTAATTTCAGTCGTGTATCCCCGGCGTAGAATAGGGTTACCCCATCTCTTCCCATGGGTTTCGTAAAAGGCGAAAAAGGGATTTAGGGGGGGACTAGCAAAACTTAAGCTCTCCTCTCGCGGTGGTGGATTAACTGCTTGGTCCCTAGAAGGGTTGGTGTCAGGCAGGTGGCCGGCCGTAAAAATATTGCCAAATCTATTAGTAGAAGGTATGGTCAATGATGACTTACCTACTGCGCCAAACAGGGACGCAACCGAGAACATCGCTCCGATGAGAGAAAAATATCGACACCTCTGGGCTCAAAGGTCGTAAAGGACATTAGGGCGTAAAGGACTTGGCAACACTGTCTTACTCAGTTTTTGATTCTCTATCGATCTGTATACTCGGCGTAGCGAAATTCGCAAAAAAATGGTCTTTACGACCCACCTATTTTGGCACGCTAAACAAACTTTTCCATAAAAATGGGTATGTAAATAACACTTAGTTACAAAAATGTGCTTACTGTGGTAGTAAAGCATAATAAAGTAAAGCAAAGTCTTATACGACCTAGAGTGTTTAATATAAGTCACCTCAAAAATAGGTTGTAAAGGACATCGTCTTTGCAAAGTGTCTTTTACACCCTTACATTTCGAAATAAAACATACACGTGTGTCCCTTACAGCCTTACATTTCGAAATAAAACTTACACGTGTGTCCCTTACAGCCTTACATTTCTAAATAAAACATGACACGTGTGGCCTATACTACCTAGTTTTATTTTAATTATGTTCATCAACTAAGGCCAAAAATCAATGTAACTGAGCAATTGTCCCATATTTGTTGGAAGGGGATAGTTTCTAACTGTTCAACAAGCCCTGTTTAAAATATGGCAACCGAGCACCTCTTCTGAAGATGTCGAAACGTACAGGACCACCAAAGTTTCACAAAAAGAGCAGTAGCCAGAGCCAGAAAGAAGTTACAGTCACTGTATGATAAGTTAAATAAATGAATATTGCACGACGTTACACACAGCGCAATCTAGCTCCAAACTAAGCACTAAGCTTGTAATATGGGACTAGACAACGGATATACTACATAATATACTTTTTTTTTGTAAATACATACATATGATACATAGAAAACACCCAGACCAGATACAAATATTTATTTTAAGCATAAATACCCGGCGGGAATCGAACCCCCTGCATCGCAGTCGGGCCTTCCCCCGACGCGCCACTGAGGTCGTCGTGAGTTGGAAAGGCAGAAGCTTATTTATTAGATACCTTGTTTGAGGATCAAAGCGACGCAACTCACGCAACATAGAATCCAAGACGTGCCGATGAGGCTATGCGAGGACCTCGTTATGAAGGAAAAATGGAAATCTTATTCTGCCAAGTTGTTTTATCAGCAGAAAAACAGCTACATCCATCAAAACTTCACAGCATAAAGAATCGGAAAGCTGTTGGCGCCGATAGAGTTCTTATTAACACAAGGACGGCGATGGGTTCTCGTTGTGTGAGCATCTTAACCAACATTTTAACCCCATCCGCGAGACGGACGACATCCATGCGCAACGGAGACTGAGTGTTATTACACCAGTATTTCAGGGCAAAAATTAGGTGCATGAGTATGGAAGTTATCGAGGTATAAAGGTATTACTCCACACCATGAAGCTATAGTGTGTAGATAATTGAGTGGTTAATCGACTCTCGGATCCGACAGAAGTGTACTGTCTCGAAGGGCGAGTATGGTTTCCGCCCAGATCATAGATCTATATCCTGTCTTGTTTTTAATCTTTATGGAGAACGCCTTAGATGCCTTCAATACGAACTGATGTTGGTGACACTAATTATCCCTTCCCTCACAGTCAGAGTTTACCTGAGATTCGTCCTAAGCCCGTTCCTGTTAAGAGCAATACCAGATGAACTGACTTCGGCCCCCATAGCTGCTCGCTCATGTAGGTATGCTGATAATATTGAGCTGTCATTAGATTAGGAACGGCTACGGAGACGCGTAAATACGTGGAAGGAGTTGGTCGCAAACATCTGTTTGCAACTAAATTTTAGAAGACTGACAGACACTTGGAATACCACGAAATCCACATCTGTCTGCATAGACAGTCATGTTCAGATATGAGCAGATATACCCGTTTAAGTATTTGGTAAGCCGGTTAAAGTGAAAGAACATAAAACCATCATTAGATCTGTCCTTTTTTTCGATAGTGAGAAGTGGCCAGTGATTTAGTGACATAAACAGCAGTTGCGTATCACGGAGATGAAGATGGTGCGCTGGATGTGTGGAGTGATGTGAAAAGATCGCGTTACGAATTTCTGCAACTGAGGCAGCCCTCATGTTCGAGACATTACCTATTAATTGCTTGATGGCTGGTACGATAAGTCTTGCGTAATGCAACTAGTTACGTGGAAAACAAATATTAGGCTATCCGCCCGGCCGTGGCAGATTGGGAAGTCAAAAGAAATACTAGATTGACGCCGTAAATGGTGAAAGCGTGCAAATGGCTTACCTGCACGCGCTTCCGAGAGGGATGCAACAGGGAAAATCACTCAGTTAATGATGATTAAACTTAAATTAATAATTTATCTATACAACGGGTGATCCTTAAGACCCAAAAAAAATGTTAAACTTGTCGATTAATTCCTTATTTTGTTCAGTTTCGTGCAGTAAGGTGGATTTACGCACTTAGGTACTAACATAGGGTACAAATTTGTGGGGTGTAAAGGACACTTATTTTGAAATTTTTGGTCGTAAAGGAAATTTATTTCGGTAAATACGGCACTAGGGTAATTGTTCAACACTGTCTTAGAAAATACTATAAATTCTAAGCACTTTCTTCCTAGGTTTCATTTAAATAGCTCAAGGAACGAAGATGCTACAGCAAAAATAATTTTATTTTTTTAGTTTTTTGCTTCTCCTGAAAAGTCGCATTTTGTCCTTTACGACCTTTGAGCCCAGAGGTGTCGATATATATTTTAATTTCGCGCCAAGGTAAAGTTACAGCTAGGTGAGTAATTAAATTAGCGGTCGTCAGTATTTTGGTACACCTGCAAAAGTACTAAAATAACTTAACTAGGAATCTTCCAACTTTATGATTTTGTTACGAGGTTCATGGAATTTTATTACATTAGACCAGAGCTTTTCAAAAGTTGGTTCTGGGAACCCATGGGAGTTCGAATTTTAATTTTAATATAGCTTCGTTTGAGCGTAGAGCCGGTATAAAGTTGTTATTCTGATCAAGATTATGAGGTTCTGAAATTAGGTCCAAAGTCCAAAGTGTTCAATTAGGAAGATGACTTTAAGAATATTATGTAGAATGGATGGATATCTTAGTAATTACAAAACATACAAAGCCATTTTTTGGTTTTATTTTATTTTTCGTTTGCCTTCATTTTGATAGTTTTGTTTACACGATTAGCGTGGCAATAAGTTTTTATTAAAGTTTATCAATGACTAACTTTAAGAAGGTGGGTACTGTTACCATTTCCATACAAACATAATACCAAAATAGATATTAGGTAATAGGTATTATTCGTATTTAGATTTAATTTTTATAGGGTCCCCCACCACAAGGTTTTCCAAAATATTCATTTGAAATGAAATAAAACGGATATACATTTCATTCATTTTTACAGCGTAAATTACTTTTTATTGGGAATAATATAAAACAAATGAGATGTAAATGAAATGTAAACTAGTAATTTACGCTGGAAAAATGAAATGTATATCCGTTTTATTTCATTTCGAATATTTTGGAAAACCCTATAAAAGGGTGGGGGCCCTATAAAAATTAAATCTTAATCCGAATAATACCGATATTAAGGTAGAAAACTAAATTTTCATAATTCTATTTTGGTATTATGTTTGTATGGAAATGGTAACAGTAGGTACCCACCCTCTTAACTTGGTATTGATTACTGGTAGTACAGAATATTCAAAGTCCCCACGTTTTTTATTAATTTTGCCATGGGTGGATACTTAATGTGCGACTTTAGAAAAAGCGGGAATATCTATCACGCGAATCGGCACAAGATGTTACAAAAAAAACCCTTTGTCGCTAAATTATCATCTTCTAATATATAAAATTTCCATGTCACAATGTTAGTTACCGTAGTCCTCCGAAACGGCGCGACCGATTTTTACCAAATTTTATATGCGTATTCAGTAGGTCTGAGGCTGAGATTCATAAACCGCACTACGCCTTTACTTTGTAAGAAAGTCGCACTTTGGCTCAAAATAATGTTTCATAGTCATGCTAAGGACGGTCTTTACTTCGAGAAACCCTGCTTTGCTTCGTAAAGTACTAGTCCACAATATCGTCGACTTTCGTCTCAAAGTAAAGTTTGAATTATTATACTACTAATTTTAATAGTCTTGTGACTAGTGCAAAATTTAGAGTTTATTGGTATATTCAATCTGGTTGTATTATGCACTCATAAACGGCAATGTCATTTCTGTGAAATAGGTACTACATGGGTACTCTACAGTCACTCTACTGTGCTTGTTGTGTATTTGTTTTAGCTGCTTTATTTTGACGCCAATATTATCGATACGATTGAGTCTTTGCTCAATGTTTTCGATATTGTCCATTGTGTTAGCAGCAAGTTATCGTGTAATCCAAGAATACGGTGTCCGGGGATGGTAGCCAAGTCGTTAATAATATAAAATTCAATATAGCAAGAGCAAGGGAAAAGAAAAGCAATAAAACGGGGCAAGTGCGACACTCGCGCACAAAGGGTTCCGTACCACTATCACAATTGGATACGGAACCCTAAAATGGTTTACAACAACCAATTTTTCAATTTTATAGGAAAATATAAAATATTTATCTTCGATTCTTACTCCCATCAAACGACCGAATCACTCAAAAAAAAAAAAAAACCTTGTCACAAAGAAAATCTGAAACATAAAAGAAACTCTTTGGTAAGTAAGGCAGACTGATATATTTGACAGATAGGGCAGCCATTTTGAATTCCATGACCAACTCGATTTGTCCTGACCAATCAGAAGCGACCTCACATTGTAGTACTAAACTCCTTGTTATTTTTGAAACACGTTTGTTGTATGGGAGCCCCTTTTAAAGAATTGTTTTATTTCGTTTTTAGTATTTGTTGTTGTAGCGGCAACCGAAATACATCTTCTGTGAAAATTTCAACCTTCTAGCTATTACGGTTCATGAGATACAGCCTGGTGACAGACGGACAGACGGACAGACGGACGGACGGACGGACGGACGGACGGACGGACGGACGGACGGACGGACAGACAGACAGACAGACAGACAGACAGACAGCGAAGTCTCAGTAATAGGGTCCCCTTTTTACCTTTAGGTACGGAACCCTAAAAACGTAAATAGTTTTGACATTTAACAACGACAGTAAACAGGTTATACAAAAATTACGTTTCTTTTTACTACAATATTTCAGTAACGGCATTTGTGAAATTATTACATATTATAGATAGTCGCGACGCAGCTGACAAACATTTTTATTTGATAATGTATACAAATTATTTTATTTGTAAGAAAATTGTATGATTAGTTATTAATTTACTAATGTTGAATAATATAAAATTTGCGTAGAACGTATTACTGTCGTGGTTTACTTTGGCTTTACTTTACTACAGCGCAAAGCCGCTCTACCTAAAGTAAAGTTCGAGTGACGACTATGAAATTGAAATCGGCCATAGTAAACTTCGAGATTTGAAAGCATGCTTTGCGAAAACTACTTTGATGCGAAGTAAAGTTCTGTTTATGAATCTCAGCCTGAGAATCGGCTACTATCTTTTATTTATAAGGCAAAACAACGTTTGCCGGGTCAGCTAGTTTATCTATAAAATTATCTAATCTTACCACATAGCCATAGTTGCATAGGGCAGCCAGCAGAGGGCGAACACGGAGACAATGGTGACTGTCATCCGCAGCGTTCGCCGTCTGGCGCGGTCCAACACGCTGTGGTCAGACCGGCGCAGACGCACGTGACTTACGCCGTTGGTGTGGACGAATTTCTCTACAAAATATACAAAACGAAATTAAAAAATTAAATAATAATTTAAAAAACTCGCCTGCCAAAAAAAAAACTCTAAATAAAAACATACACATACATACCTAATAAAAACTGAAAAGAAAATAAAACAAGTCCAGTAGTCACAGAACATAGCGACTTTAACAGTCGGGACCCATTACTTTAAGAACTTTGGTACTAAAATGATGCTTTTCTAAATTTTTATAATTCTCGAGGATATGAACTCATGTCCACTCAACAAAAGGAATCTATGAAACACATGCATTTTTTATGAATAGGCGATTATTTTAGGTCAACGGTTGCCAATTAGTGGTTACGTATACTTTGTGTACACTCTGGCCCTGGAGAGTACGCACAATAACACGAAATAATGAAAACAATTATCTTTTTATTTTAAAATTAAATTACGCTGTGCTGATCGTCAATGGCCGAACTGTGTTCGTTATACCTTCTCCAATTTAATGTCCCAATAAATTTCGATGAGATTTCTCGGTAATAGTTTTTTAATTTCAACAAAATGTAAAGTTTATGTACCTAACCATGGCACGCACAAATACAAAGGACAACTACTGTCAGCTTTGCACCGGCATTAATTTAACATTAATTGAAAGAAAAATATTTATTTGGACAAGCACACGGTAGGAAGGTATAATTAGGAGTATAATTATTTCAAATCCAAACCAATATTATAAATCCGAAAGTTTGTATATTTGTTTGTTCCCTCTCAAACGGTATTACGGTTCGACCAAATCTGGAAGAAAATGAGCATTGGGTGGGGATATTTTAAATGATTGTATGTATTTAAGACGACTTTTTTTAAATTCCGACATTTTCTCGGGATCGGAGAGTGAAACCGTGGGGTGCTGCTAGTTTTTACCCGACTGCGCGACGCAAAGAAGGGTTATGTGATATCAGTCTTTGTATGTATGTTTGTTCCTATGTGGCGCTCCAGGGGCCAAACGGATGGACCGATTTTAATGATTCGCACGTCAATCGATTCCTCTTAATCCTGGAAGTGTCACTGAAGACATGACAGTTATTAAAATTCAAAATGGCGACCCCCAGCCGCCATATTGTAAAAAAGAAAAATTGACTGACTATGTCGAGTGGGGTACTGTCGAATAGGTATTTAAAAATAATTTAGGTTTCGTTGATCATTTTTCATTTAGTTTAACTATTTGGGATCTACAATGACCTAAAGTTGGTTAAGAAAACAAAAGAAGACTGACTATATCAAGTGGGATATCGTTAAATAGGTATTCGAAAATCATTGTTAGGTTTCTTTGACCATTTTTAATTTAATTTAACCATTTGGGATCTACAACAGTTTAAAGTTGGTATAGAAGTAGTCCATACATTAGATTCCCGCAACTTACCTTCTGAATAATCCTCAACTTAATAACCCCCTCAATAAAATGATGCGATTGCCATTAAAATACAAAAAAGAAATGATATAATAACACGTTTTGCACCTAATGCTGACTAAAAAGCGCAAAATAATAATAAAAAAAAAACAAAAAACCCGCCTGTTTAAAAAAACTTTAAATAAAAACATTATACATAATAAAAAACTGAAAAGAAAATAAAACAAGTCCAGTAGTCCAGCAGAACATAGCGACTATAACAGTCGGGATAATGATGAGCTAGATTTTAGGTAGTCAATGGGTCCCGACTGTTGAAGTCGCTATATGTTCTGCTGGACTACTGGACTTGTTTTATTTTATTTTCAGTTTTTTATTATGTATAATGTTTTTATTTAAAGTTTTTTTAAACAGGCGGGTTTTAAAAAAAAAAAATCCATTTAGTATCTAAGTTTCCAATGTTCCTATTGGAAAGTGTAAAGCAATAGGCGAGGTAGCTCCGAGTTTTTAGACCATCTTGCTCCGCCTTTTGTACCAGAAGAAGTTTTCTCCATTCCTCAATCTTTACCAACCCACATTCCACAATGTGATCTCAATGGTCCCTTTTCCCTTGAAGAATTAGAGGGTGTGCTTTCTGATCTTCGTGACTCTGCTCCGGGAGAAGATGGTATTCCTTATATTTTTATTTCTAACTTGGGTACTAAAAGTTTACATTTTTATTTACAAATCATTAATGCTGTCATTTTGACAGGTAACGTCCCAATGTCGTGGAAATCACAGATAATATTACCCATTCTAAAGCACAATTATAACCCAGCAGATGTCACTTCCTACCGTCCTATTGCCATGTCTTCTGTAATAGCAAAAATAGCTGAACATTTAGTAAAAAATAGATTAGAATGGTATATAGAACACAATAACTTGTTGTATGATTCCCAGTATGGATTCAAGGGTAAAGGTACCATTGACAGTATTAGCATTCTCGTAACCGATATCCGTTTAGCATTTTCCCAAGAGAAGTCTCTTGTCGCTTCTTTTCTCGATATTAAATCTGCATATGACAATGTCCTTTTAACGATTTTAAAAACCAAACTACAAAATTTAAATGTGCCTCCTATACTTAGTAATTTTATCATCAACATAATGTCAGGTAGGTTAATAAAACTTGGTTCTGAATTTCGAGTATTATGGAGGGGTTTACCACAGGGCTCCGTATTAAGTCCGCTGCTTTATAGCATTTATACCCACGACTTGGAAAGATCCCTAGGGGGAAACTGTAATTTACTTCAGTATGCTGATGATCTAGCCCTCTATTGCTCGGATAATCTTGTAAATGGGGCCTGTTTTGATTTGACGGACGCACTAACACGGTTAGGTAGGTCAATGGATGGACAACAATGGGCTACAGCTGTCAGTACCCAAATGTTCTGTAGTGCTTTTTACTAGAAAGAGATTACCACCTCCTTTTACTGTAAAATACAATAATAAACCGCTACCCGTTAGCAACCAGGCTAAATTTTTAGGCGTCATACTCGACGCAAAACTTACAGGTTTGCCTCATGTCGACTATATTAACTTGCTCCGATGCCTTGCCGGGGTTTGGTGGGGTGCACACCCATATTCCCTGAAGCTGGTCTACAACGCTCTAATACGAAGTCTTCTAGATTATGGAACCTTCTTATTGGAGCCATGTAGTCAGGCAGCTTTGGGGAAGTTGGATGGTATCCAGTCAAAAGCCTTGAGGGTAGTCACTGGAGCGATGAAATCTAGCCCTACAAATGCCTTACAGGTAGAGTGCGCTGACCCACCATTAAAATTGAGACGCCAATATCTATGTGATAGGTTTTTATATCGCGCTTTACGATTTTCCAACCATAAGGTTATTATGAAAATCAATAACTTATTACAAAATATTCATGTCAGTTATTGGACTCATAAACAATTACCATGTTTAGTTAAGAGTATGCAAAAGTTTTTAAATATAGATGCACCTGCATATCGCTCTTCTGGCCTTCCGTTATTTAGTAGTCCTTATAAAGCTCTAATATCATCTCCGAATGTACACGATAATGTGGATGTTGACAAAAATAGTGGATGTGCTAATGAAGAATTTAAAATATCTGCTAATTCTCGATGGACGAATTGGCATTTTATATTTTGCGATGCGTCTAAATTTTCTCCAGATGGATGTGTTGGTGTGGGCGTATATCACCAACAATAGAAAATTTACCAAAAAACTAAATTACCTCCTCAATCATCAGTGTTTACTGGAGAGTGTGTTGGTGTACTGAAATCAATCGAATATGTATTGCTTTTTAAACTCCGTAAAACAGTGATATTCACTGATTCGAAGAGCTGTCTATCAGCCCTTCAACGGTTTCCATTTAAAACCCGAAATCACTTCCCTATTATTTTTTAAATCAGAAATAAGTTGCATGAGTGTGTGACGAAAGGATATTCTGTTGAGCTGGCTTGGGTTCCTGGTCACACAGGTATTCTAGGAAACCATAAAGCTGACGAGTTAGCTAAAGACGCTGTAGCCACAGGAGATATGGACCGTTATATTAATTATCCTCATGACTTAATGAATCTGTCTAGACTTCCTCTCCAGGAATCTTGGGATAAAGTTTGGATAGACAGTGCTAAAATCAAGGGTAAATACTATTTTAAAATTAATCCGACAACCAGTAGAAAACCTTGGTTCTATCGCATTAGACTTTGCAAAACAGCCACGTCTATCTTGATAAGGGCACGTCTTGGTCATGTTTGCAGTCCAGCTCACTTGGCCAGGATCGGTGTTGCACAGGATGCCTCATGTGATTGTGGTTGCGAAGAGGCTGATATTAATCACGTAATTCTTGGCTGCTCTCTCAACAATGGTGTTACACTGTATGAAAGCCTTTTAAACTTACATGTCGAACTTCCAACTAATGTCCCTTGTTTGTTGTCATCGAATGATCCATATATCTATAAGGCTCTATCTATATATATAAATGATATTTGTAATGTAATTTTATATTGTTTTATTATATGTATATATAATCTTTAATTCAACTTTCCTGATTTCTTTTTTATTTTTGTACATAGCTCGTTAACTGTAAATATGTTTAAAGTTCCCTAAGTTTAATATATAAAAAAAATTATATATATATTATATATATATGTCGGCGCGGGGTATATTAAGTACCTAAGGAGTGACCGGTGCCAGCGCCACGCCGGCGCTATTCGAGAATGTTTACATTAACAACATTAGTTCTTATCGGAACTTTTAGACAAAGAGAGTCCTTGTTGTGTTCCTTAGAAACGGGATGTGTTTATACATCGAACGTAGCCGTGGGCCAGAGTACTGGATAGTGAGTAGTTCAGTTGTTCTTGGTACGAACTCGGGTTTGGTCGCCCAGTGATCGATTCTCTTTATAGAACCGGGATAGAGACGAGACGCCTAGTGGTGCGTGACTCGTGATGTGACTCGTGGCCCACGTATTCGTTTCCGTTTCATTAATTCATTTAGTGATAATTGTTAACGCCTAATGTTAAGTGTGCGTGTTTATATCAGAACCTCGTTGATATTGAGTGTATAAAATACTATAGGGCCGTATTAATAGACAGGCGGTATTACCCGCACGCACCCGTGCTTGTGTTATTGTGCACCCGTTATCGTATTAAACTGTAACCGTTGATTAAACCGATATTCGTGTGTGTGACTGTATCCACTCCTGCCCACAAATCATGGAACCGAATAACCATGCCGATGATGTTCCCCCAGGGCTCTGAGGCCCCTAATCTGCTCGTTGCGACATCAGAAGTGGGATACACACACACCACTTGAGCTAGTTAAAAACTTGGAGAAAAATATGAACACGCTGGAAAACCCGGAAATGTGCTATTCCTATGGAGAAGCTATTTTGAAATGAAATGAAGCCATTTATGAGCGTTTTTTTTTATCGCGACATGTGGACAAGTGGTACACATCGCTTCTCAATGCATTATCAAGCAACTTCATCCTAATCCACCGGTGCGAGTGGAGATTTCTAGTTGCAGTCGTTGCTGAAACGAGTTATCGTCTGGACCATCAGACCCCTGTGAGTTCGTTCCATTATTGTTTTCATCCTGGGGCTTAACCCATTGAATGCCGACTACGTATAAATACGTATCGGCATCTGTCATATGTTGCAGATACGTATTTATACGTAGTCGGCATTCAATGGGTTAATGGTCTCTGAATCTTTTGCTAATAATTAAGGAGGCAAAAGTTTTGGCCTTGGCTACCTTGTTGAGCATTGGGAATGATAAATTGATTATATTTGATGATTCACAGATCATTTGTAGTCTATATTGATAAAAGAATGGTTTGACAACTATTTTTTTTTTAATGTACCCTTGATTATATTGTGCATTTAAAGCACTATAATTGAAAGATATTAGCTTACACTTAGTTTTACGACTGAAGTTTCTATTGATCACCTGACACCTATGCAAAAGAAAGTAGTGTAAGTACTTGAAATTTAAAAAAAAAGTATTAAAAAAAAAGATTTTGAAAAAATCTACACCGATATTAATTGTGTTTATGACATAAGTCAGTCAATTGACGGTTTATCATCATGTATTATTGTGTTTATCACATAAGTCAGAAATTATTTGGTTTAAAGTACAATAATTATACATTTCTCAGAGAAAGGTGAAATATCTGGATATAAACATACGATATCTTCAACTAATCAGTTATTTGCTGCTTAAGATACCCACATTTGTAACTGATATTGTTTTAAGCTGAACATAAAGACAATTGTACGCTTATAGCGCTATAAGTTAGGTAAAACAAGGAGTTTATTTTCAATTATGCAGAAGTCAGCTGTGTAAAGAAGAAAAAATCTAAATATTCAGCATCTGAATAAATTAGTACCATTTCGTACACTATGCAGCTTAAAGAAAATATTTCATCTAATATTCAGCGTTTTGCTGTTTAACTGCTTTGCTTAAATATGTTATACAGGACAATGCAAAAACTTCAGCTACTGTGCAGATAATAGCTGTTTCAATTACTTTTATTTGAATATCGCTTGTTCAGCAGATTCTACTCTTGATTACTATTCAGCTTAAAAAAATACCGCGAACTTTATACAGAATTTAGTAAGCTTACAACATTATTTTAATTTAAGAACTCTCTTATTCAAAATAAAGCCATAACATCAGCTGTAATACAAAAGTAATAAAGCTTGACACTGCTTATTGTGGTATATTTTCGCTACTATCTGGCTTATGTGTTGGCTGGGATACGTACATTTATTATTATTGGATCAGTCACCTCACGGTCGGGATTTTTGGGACATAGTTGAAACGTCGAAGATAATAATAACGCGATTAAGTCCCGAAAAAAAAAGTATTGCTATTGGTGCAAAACGTGTGAATTTGTAAAGGATTATCTGTATTATCTGAAATAAACAAATTGAATCAAATTAACGAGCAATTTTGGCCAATTATTGCTTGCTCATTAATGTATTAGATGAATGCCTGAGGGTTAAGTATCATGTTGACATTCACAAAAGTAGTGTACCTAGTAGTACCTAGTTGGGTCTTGCCTTGCAAAAATCATTGAGTCATGTGACGACGCGGCATTTCTGGTGGAAAAAGTGCATATTATTATAGAGCAAATGTGTTGGTGGAATCTGTTATGGTTGTGACCTCAATGATTGTCGATGATGCTTGACCTCAGATTTGAATCTAAGTAAGATTTGAGATACTAATTAAGGTATACTGGATTTGAGTTTTAGTAAAATAAAATTTATTTTTTTTACAATTGTCAAGTATGCGCACGAGTGACTGAGTGCGAATACAAGTTGCTATGTTCCCTGAACGTTTGACACTCATTTGAATTTTGGTAAAAATTGTGAACAGTCAGGATCAGCTCATGTCGGCGAAGTGTTGATTTGATACACTATAATACAGTGTGATTAGTTTACAAGTTTTAATTTAAAATTTACAAATTTTGGGCTCTTGCAACATGTTATGCTTACTTGTTTCGTGAGCTGTAGGTCATATCCCAAACCCAGTCTAGCTGGTACGGAGACTGTGCGGTGTAGCGCGACAAGCAGTATGACATGATTGCGGTGATGGATCTATGTATGACCATCTGAGATACATCGCAGAGTCGATGTGGGGTCCAATAAGTGACCATGTGAGATACATCGCAGAGTCGATGTGGGGTCCAAAGAGTGACCATGTGTGATACATCGCAGAGTCGATGTGGGGTCCAAAGAGTGACCATGTGTGATACATCGCAGAGTCGATGTGGGGTCCAAAGAGTGACCATGTGTGATACATCGCAGAGTCGATGTGGGGTCCAAAGAGTGACCATGTGTGATACATCGCAGAGTCGATGTGGGATCCAAAGAGTGACCTTGTGTGATACATCGCAGAGTCGATGTGGGGTCCAATGAGTGACCATGTGAGATACATCGCAGAGTCGATGTGGGGTCCAAAGAGTGACCATGTGTGATACATCGCAGAGTCAATGTGGGGTCCAAAGAGTGACCATGTGTGATACATCGCAGAGTCGATGTGGGGTCCAATGAGTGACCATGTGAGATACATCGCAGAGTCGATGTGGGGTCCAATGAGTGACCATGTGTGATACATCGCAGAGTCGATGTGGGGTCCAAAGAGTGAACATGTGTGATACATCGCAGAGTCGATGTGGGGTCCAAAGAGTGACCATGTGTGATACATCGCAGAGTCGATGTGGGGTCCAAAGAGTGACCATGTGTGATACATCGCAGAGTCGATGTGGGGTCCAATGAGTGACCATGTGTGATACATCGCAGAGTCGATGTGGGGTCCAAAGAGTGACCACGTGTGATACATCGCAGACTCGATGTGGGGTCCAAAGAGTGACCATGTGTGATACATCGCAGAGTCGATGTGGGGTCCAATGAGTGACCATGTGAGATACATCGCAGAGTCGATGTGGGGTCCAAAGAGTGACCATGTGTGATACATCGCAGAGTCGATGTGGGGTCCAAAGAGTGACCATGTGTGATACATCGCAGTGTCGATGTTGGGGTCCAGTGAGTGACCATGTGAGATATATCACGCTGAGTGATATGACGGTCCGTGTGTGACCATGTGTACTATATCACGCTGAGTGATGATAGTTGAGCCATTTACGTTATTGTAAATTTTAAAATTGTGAGATAAATTGTTTAATAGCGCCTGAGCTGATACTGATCTGTGATTACGAGATAGGTTATTAAAACCAAGTACTTGAATTTCTTAACATGAACTTTGGGAACCTACCAGTTTGTCAGAGTAACTTTTATTGGCAGGATAGCCGAACGACTAATACTTTAAGAATTATAACACTTCGTGAAGTATTCCTGAAGTTGATTTACACCCGAGGACGTGTGACAGTCAGGATCGCCGTGTCGGCGCGGGGTATATTAAGTACCTAAGGAGTGACCGGTGCCAGCGCCACGCCGGCGCTATTCGAGAATGTTTACATTAACAACATTAGTTCTTATCGGAACTTTTAGACAAAGAGAGTCCTTGTTGTGTTCCTTAGAAACGGGATGTGTTTATACATCGAACGTAGCCGTGGGCCAGAGTACTGGATAGTGAGTAGTTCAGTTGTTCTTGGTACGAACTCGGGTTTGGTCGCCCAGTGATCGATTCTCTTTATAGAACCGGGATAGAGACGAGACGCCTAGTGGTGCGAGACTCGTGATGTGACTCGTGGCCCACGTATTCGTTTCCGTTTCATTAATTCATTTAGTGATAATTGTTAACGCCTAATGTTAAGTGTGCGTGTTTATATCAGAACCTCGTTGATATTGAGTGTATAAAATACTATAGGGCCGTATTAATAGACAGGCGGTATTACCCGCACGCACCCGTGCTTGTGTTATTGTGCACCCGTTATCGTATTAAACTGTAACCGTTGATTAAACCGATATTCGTGTGTGTGACTGTATCCACTCCTGCCCACAAATCATGGAACCGAATAACCATGCCGATGATGTTCCCCCAGGGCTCTGAGGCCCCTAATCTGCTCGTTGCGACATATATAAACAAAACAAAACAAACAAAAAAAAAGTCTATCCGAAAACAAAAAGAAACGCACAAGAAAGAAACAAACTTTGACACTGGCAGATGGAAGACGGGCCAGTTATTCGATCACTGTGCTGATTGACAAAAGAAAAAAAAAATAGGCGAGGTTTGACGGCCTCTATGGCGCATTGGGCGGAGGTCTGGCTGCAATGCAGAAGGTTGCAGATTCGAATCCCGCCGGGTCGCAAGAATTTATGTTTAAAAATTAATATTTATTTCTGGTGTGGGTGTTTTCTATCTGTGTGCTTTTACAAAAAAAAAGGTAAAATATGTAGGTAGTACCCCCACAAAAACATTTTCATGTAAAATGTAGCCAAGACGAGAGCGAGACCATAAGATGTGCACTACCAAAAAGTTATCAGATTTCCTAAAGAGCCAAGCTTATAATTGAAGGTTAAACAAACTTACCTAAGTGAAGTTTGACCGTAATTATACGAATCGCTGCATCCGAAGAGATTTTACTAAGGTAGTCCCGCTTCTGTACGTATTAGGGCATCGAAACATATTTAGAGCTATAAATAAAAGAAAAAATAATAACAACGCCACCTACCGGTAGCCGTGAGCGCGCGCGCGCGCACCCTCGCGGCTGTCAACCATCTCATTCATTTTGGAGCACACCTAAGATTTCACTATTCGGGTGGACTCGCTGCATAATGAGTCCCGGGATGGGAGGGAACGAAAATCTCTTCGGATGCAGCGATTCGTATAATTACGGTCAAACTTCACTTAGGTAAGTTTGTTTAACCTTCAATTATACTACATACGCTGCATCCGAAGAGATTTTACTAAGGTAGATGTTTAGAGTATAGCTAATAGAGAAATCTTTTCAGACATTAAAACATGTCAGTAAACATAATCAAATACCTTTTATTAAACTTCAACATTATCAAAAACTGCATTAGCAAAAATATAATTGTCATCATTAACTATAGGCCTGTTGTAAAATTTTGCGAATACAAGAGAGTTTCCTGTCCAACCTGCGGTTTTATTGATTACTTCGATGGAAACGCCCCTACGATTAGCAGCTGATGATGCCGCATGGCGGGTGCTATGTGCTGAGTACAAGTTTGTGTTAATGCCACATTCTTGTAGAACTTGCTTGATCCAGCGACCAATCGTAGAAGCGCTTGCATTATGGAAAGGTTTTTTAGTGGTCAAAATCAGTTTGTCTGTATTTGAGTTAACCCTGAAGGATTCAGTAAATTCTATGTATTTTAACAATGTTTTAGCTGGACAAATTTCCTCTTTATTGTTATAGAACGGTATGATTAAATGTGGCTGAGTTCGACCAGGTGCCGAAGTTTTGATTAAATCGACAATAGTAATATCAATATCATTAGTATTAATTAATATATTAGAAAGTCTTATTAAGGATAACGTCTGTACTCGTTGTGCAGTCACCAATGCGAGCAGAGTTACCATTTTCTTTGTGATAGTTGACAAAGATAAATTCTCATTTGGATACCATCGACTGATGAAATCTAATACAATATTAGTATCCCAGGTATTTTGGTACCTTGGAAAGGAAGGTCGGGCTCTAAAGACACCTTTAAGGAATCTGCTAATATTAACATCTGTGCTAAAATTCTTTCCTAGGATAAGAGAAAGAGCCGAACGGATTGTATTCATAGTAGAATAACCCGCTCCTGTTTGAAATTGTTGGGATAGAAAATTAAGAGAAACTGGATTTGAAATGGAATAACAGTCATTAATCATATTTCTCTGACAATATTCCCATAATTTTTTATACGCTGTGTCATATTGCTTTAATGTGCTATGGGATAACGAAGTAATCATAATATTAATGGTTTCTAAACTTAAGCCTTGTCGTGAAAAAGCTTCCCTGATAAGCGGCAAGACACCAGGGTAAGGTTTTCCCATAGTGGATGACTGCTCCTGCAAGAAGATAGTAAAAGTTTATGATGCAGATTGATATCATAATCGTCATTCGAACGCTGTAAGGCGAGATACTTCTCCCTCTCGAATAGCTTCGTGTAAACCCAGCCATAATCTATTGCTGGACAAATGGATGTCAGCAAGCCAAGAAATTTAGCAAAATATCTAATAGTTATAGATTTTGTTTTTTTTTCCATAAATATATTTAATTAATTTTTAATTTACGTAAACATGTTGGTGGAATCTATTTCAAATCCCAAGAACGTTTTTTGTCGGCTAGGATACAGATCACTTTTATTAACATTTACTGAAAATCCCAGACTTTGTAAAAAGTTAACAATTTGTCCAATCTTTATGCGACAGTCTTCGTACGATTTATTTATATTAAAAAAAATATAAAAAATAAAAATCGTCAAGTTACATTACTAATAAATTACCTTGGTTTCTTAAGATTCAGAATGAATCTGTAAGAACCATCTTCTTAGGAATAAGAAATATAGGAGATATAAACTGATCAGCTATTCATCACACATTATTACTGCACCAGAAGTAAGAAGTTTTGAAATTTCGGTTTTTATGTTATTAATCTCAATAGATGTAAAAAGTGATTCGGCTCGTTCATAATTTTGATAGACTGGTATAACGAAGGGTATTTTATAACCCGAAACTTATTCAAGAACAACTGGGTCCTTTGTGATAGTTCTCCAGACATCAACAAAAAACTTAATCTACCCTCGTAACATACCTCTATTTCTAGCGAACTTGAGTTTTGCGACCCTCGTAGGTCTTGGTTGAGTTGTACCGTTGAGTCGTCACTGGTCGCCTGGACGAGTGGGATGAGGCTTGGATCCTGGCCCCCCCACGCTTGCCTCTCAGAGATGAAGTCCTGGGTGGGCCTCTCAAGTTTTCCTGTGTGTTTATTGGAGTCTGATAATAAGATGTCGATGGCTGAGGGTTAAACTTTCTCTTTATTTCAAGGCCTGATTTTTCAGCCGATTTACTGGCCTTAATCTTTTCTGTTAAATTCTCTCCAAATAAAAAGCTGTCACGCTTTACACCTTGAACCATAGCCGAAAACTTCTTATCTAAACCATACGTGATTAGTTTACGCCTTGCTGCTGTATTTTGACAGTGTAAATCTAAAAAAAATTGACCGGCTTCAGATATTTTCTTGATAATTTCAGTTCTGTCTAATTCAGAGCTTAATAACGTAGACATAAGGCTGGAAATTGCTGCAATCCCTTTTCCTAATTGATTCTGCATTCGCTCCATTCTCTTATCTCGTTTCTTTGTGGAATCGGATAGAATAGCCTCGATTTCAAGATTTAATTCAGGGGCCTTTAACAGTTTTAAATTTTCAGGTATCTTTATGTCCTGCAACTTATCTAACGCCTCCTTACTGAGCCCATCTATTATGATCTTACCCCACCGTTCAGATATCTCTGGGTTAATATTAGGGGCGAATGTTTCGGTTTTATTTCTGGACTCCCCAAGGGCATCCAAAATATCTGAGGATAAAGGCTCGCTAATAACCTCTCCTGACGTTTTATCGTTAGGTGGTTCCTCATTATCCGTTACGTCATTAGGAGAACGTTCTTCCGGATCAGCTCGTTCAGACGATATAGTCACCCGTGACACTACTGATCGAATATCATTATCCGACTCGTAATCTGGAAAAAACCGAGACAAACCTTATCTCAAAGCGTGTAGGTAGTAATCGCATCACTACTCAAAAACACCCTTATATTGAGAAAGATCATGTAGAACATGTAAATGTATAAATGCCGGCCGTAATCGCATCACGGCTCTTAGGGCACTAATATAAAGACCACAATCGCATCGTGGTTCATATTTAGTTAGTAGAATAACCCTTCTTTGCGTCGCGCATTCGGGTAAAAATAAGTAACGCCGACCGTAATCGCATCACGGTTCATACAAAAGGCATTGTTTCATAGACTACAATCGCATCGTAGTTCTACATGAAAAGTAGGTAAATATTAGGTGCAGATGTACAAATGCACCGGGTTCATTAGGTATATTCACAATAAAAACATCGTTAAGTTTACTAACCTTCACTTTTGCACTTAGCAAAAAAAATAAATCTAAATGTGGGTAGATTTGAAAAATACTGGAAAATCAGGTGACAAGCGTACCTTGTTTTTTGTAGTTACATAAATGTTTAATTAAACAGAAATTTATGAAAACCAACACTTGTTAGGTTACTAGACATTCATAAAATATTATCATCAATCCATATTATAGATATTTAGGTACTTACCATCATCACTGCTGCTATATAACCGCCGCTCTAACCGGCGTATTTTTCTCCTAATTCTATCACGTTCTTTAGATTTTCGCTTTCCCATATTTAAATCTATACTCGTCTTATGAAAATTATTTAGATATTTAAACTAAAAACTGTAAAAACGGATAAATCACGAACGAAGTGCGTCGATGCCCAAACACTCGAAACGAATGAGATGGTTGACAGCCGCGAGGGTGCGCGCGCGCGCGCTCACGGCTACCGGTAGGTGGCGTTGTTATTATTTTTTCTTTTATTTATAGCTCTAAATATGTTTCGATGCCCTAATACGTACAGAAGCGGGACTACCTTAGTAAAATCTCTTCGGATGCAGCGTATGTAGTATAATTCCACACGCCCTGAGTCCACAAGCACCTTACTTCACTATCACAAACTCAACATCTTAGCCAAATATGTTGCTTGGCCGTTTCGCAACCTTGCCTAGGTTTTCTATTACACAATACCTAAGTTCTTGCGGTGATAAAACGGCCAAGCAACATATTTTGGCTAAGATATTGAGTTTGTGATAGTGAAGTAAGGTGCTTGTGGACTCAGGGCGTGTGGAATTATAAGCTTGGCTCTTTAGGACATCTGATAACTTTTTGATAGTGCACATCTTATGGTCTCGCTCTCGTCTTGGCTACATTTTACATGAAAATGTTTTTGTGGGGGATTTCACCTCTTTTTGTAGGTTGCTTATTTATTTTATTATTATTATTTTTTCCAATAACACAAACTTTTAGCTTCCTAAAATTATTAGTAAATTTATTTTTAATTCATTTCTAATAGTTCGTGAATTAACGACTTACGCGCCGCCGCCGTTCGTTCAAGTCGAGTATTTCTAATGTCTTTTCTATCTAATTTCTTTTTCTCTAATTCTCTTTCTATTTCTTCTTCTTAAATTCTAATTCTCTAAAACTCTAATTTCAAATCTCTTTCTAATTTCTAACGTGTGGTACGTTTGGCCACCACTGGTGGATAACGAAACATCTTTTAAAAAGCATCCTCGTTGTCCACCACTGGAGACAACGGTACATCTTTCTAATTATTAATCAAACTTAGACTTCTAGTACCTCAAATAACAAATTAAGTGTTTTGCGTGCGCTTAATTCCATCCCTTAATTTAAGGGTAAGGGGTGAATTATTAAAAAATCTGGAATTATGTAATTTATTATTTATAACAAGGCGTGCCTATACAAAGCATTCCTGTGCTTAGCATCAAAATTTGAGGAAGTTTCATACAAATTGCCATCCCATAATTTTAGGGGTTGGGGATGAAAGTTTTTAACTTTTAGGGTTTTTTTGTTGTTTGTGTACCAGCTTACATACCAAATTTCAGCTTTCTAGGACTTAGGGAAGTACCTTATGAATTTTGATTACTATCAGTGAGTGAGTGAGTGAGTGAGTCAGTGACGAAATCGGAGGTTTTTAGATATCAATAAAATCTAAACTATAGGAGCTATGTAATTGAAACATTGTATTTTTATTAAGTACCCTATATACATTATACCCCGTGAATTACCTTTCTCTGGTATATTCCAAACCAAAGTTATGAGGGTTCAAAAAACCGACGAAACGTTTCGAGAAAAGGTGGGTAGTGCCCGTACGCTTCGCTGGCTCGTCTTGGCGGGGGCACTACCGTGCCCCCAGATATCCCTTGTCTAGTACCCATAGTACAAGCCTGTTTGGGGCTGAATTGAGCTGTGTTTAACGTCGTGCAATATTTATTTATTTATTATGATTACTAACCGTTTAGTTCCTGACTGCTCCGTCGTATCTCGCAGAAAATGCAGACGTAGCAGACGGTGATCACGATCAGCGGTAGGAAGTACATCGCGCACATACAGAACACGTTGTATGCGACCTCCTGGCGGTGCGAGCTGAACGCGTGAAAGGTCACGCACTGCTCGAACCCCGCTATCCGAGGGTGTACCATCACCCGGAATACAATGCTCTGTTCAAAAAATAAAACAAAGTTATTTAAGAAAAAAAAAAAAAGAAAAAAAATGGAACCTACGTTATCGCGTCTTTATAAATACAGCCATAATTATTATTTTTTACGAATCGAATCTATTTTTTCTACATTACGAATCTAATGACTCTTCATATTATGCTAAAATCCATCGAACCGTTCAAGCTACAGAGAGTGACATACTCGTAAGCTCGAAAAACAAAACCCTCCTTCGGCAGTCGGGTAATTACAATTTTAGCTTCTCCGTGCAGTTATCCAAGCAGTTGGTGCCGGTTGTTATCCCTGATATCTCTGATAGATAGATATTCTATGTATTATACATATGCATGTGTTTAGAAAAAAAGTACAATACCTATGTAGTATTTCCATTGTCTAGTACCCATAATACAAGCCTAGTGCTTGTACTATGCGTACTAGTCTATATTGCACTGTGTGTAACGTCGTGCAATAATTATTTATTTTATAACCTCGACGTTTTAACTAACTAAAGTCTTGGTCTTCTCGCGACCAACACTATTGTAACATAGTTGAAATCAGATTGATAGTGAAGGGATCAAAGATGTAGCACGCCTACGTAGAAGATAGAAAGACGACAGTCCCAACTAAAACACAGGTGAAAATTAGAGGAAATTATTCTGTACATTTAGAACGTTGAAGTGTTTAAATTACATTTAAATCGCCCCAAGGAGCGGAAGCAATTAAGGTAGAAGGAAAATTAACAACTATCTGACTGCATTAAAGAAAATAAAATGTAATTTTGTCCCAGTATCGCATTTGATCTATCTTGGTTTGATCTTTTTGAAGTTCTTACCGCATCCTAAACCACATGCCTGTAGTAGCTTGTGATCAAAGTTAAACTTCTTAAATATTAATTTACTTTATAACTTTCAACAACTGACGGCGGTATTACCGTTAACCTTTGATTTGATATGGCTTTAGCATTGACGAAACCTAAAAGTCTGTCTCAGTAATACTAAGGAAATTAGGATTTTTGTCTGGGTAGGAAATTTTAATAACTCATACATAACGTTCGTTGAAGTAAACGTGTATTTGTCTTATTATATTAATTTCCGTTCTTATATCTACGATCTTGAATGGTCGTGCAGTTTAGGAACGCTTGGCGCGGTCATTACTTGGATGGGTGACCGATAATTTGTGTGGCAAAAATTTACTTTCACGAGCTCCTCCGTGCTTCGGAAGGCACGTTAAGCTGTTGGTCCCGGTTGTTATCTTAGATAGCAGTCGTTAGGTCAAGTTAGAGACCTTAGGGCAACCTGAAAACTCTAACACTAGGTGAGCCACACGACTATACGAAAAATAAAGAAGAAGAAGATTTTTTGTACTACATTATAGACTAGCTGCGCCCCGCGGTTTCACCCGCGTAAGTCCCGATCCCGCGGGAATTACGGGATAAAAAGTAGTCTATGTGTTATTCTAGGTGTCCAGCTATCTATATTCCAAGTTTCATCGCAATCGGTTCAGTAGTTTTTGCGTGAAAGAGTAACAAACATCCAAACATCCATACAAACTTTCACATTTATATTATTAGTAGGATTAGTAGGATAGGATATGATAGGATCCTATTAATGACCCTACCGATCCTATCCAACTTTATAAACGCGAAAGTTTGCAACTATGTATGTGACTTTGTTGCTCTTTCACGCAATATCTGGCTGAAACTTGAAATGTAAACAGGCGAAGATTTAGATCAACACATAGACTTTATATTCTAATATTTTCAACAGGATCGGAGCTTAAGCGTAATTAAATTAAACTTCGTAAGATAACTTCTGTTTCAGTTTCGAAATCTAGAGATAATGTTGACATTATTCTAATAACGTACTTGAGTACGTTATTAGAATAATAGAATAGACCACCATCTGATCATCAAATTCGGTGGCCGATAGGAACAAATGGATAAAAAGTTCCCAATGGTTAAAAGGGGGCCGAGGATTAGGTGGCCGTTAGGAATAACTAAACGACTTTAGGAAGGTGTACGAAAACTTGTTAAAAAGATGAAAACCGCACTTTACAACTCATTGTATCGTATTTTTTTTATTTTTTTATTTATTCAGTACATAAGAAAAATGACATTACAAAACAGATATTATACAATTATATACTAAGGTCTTCTTTTTCTTTTCGTGTAGTGGTGTGGCCCACCTGGTGTTTTCACCAGTTGTTTGTTGGTGGAGTTTTCAGGTCGCCCTAAAGCCAATAGGCCCTAAGGCCATATACTAAGGTGAGTCTAACCCTGCAAGAGTTTTCACCCGACAGACCACTATGGAAAGGAAAGAATATTGCTTAAGGTAGTGGTTAAGGTAGGCTTTTAAGGTGCTTAAGTGTACAAAGTGAGAGCACAGAAAGCTAAATCAGTACAATTTGAATATGAATAATAATAAAGTATAATTTCATATACATATATACCCAACATAAAATATATCTACCTTTATAAATATAAGTAATACAAAATATATAAGCCTGTATAATGCTAAAGAAGTGAAGTTAAAATAATAACCTATTTATTTATTTAAGTATATTTTATTTGAGTTATAAACACGTTGATTTTTTTAAAGTGTTTCCTACACTTGGATAATTGATTTATTTGAAGAAATGTTTTTCAAAAATTGCACCCGACAGGACTTGAACCTGCAATCTCGACATTCCGTGTCGCGCGTTTACCAATTGCGCTACAGGTGCCTGTTCTGTCGGGTGCAATTTTTGAAAAACATTTCTTCAAATAAATCAATTATAAACACGTTTCAGAAAAGAAACAAATGTTTTAATATTATCGCTATTCCATAAATTTTTATCCCTATTCTATATATATCCCAGCATTCCCCGCTGACATAATCTTCACTTTATTAGTATGTGAAGATTGTCCCACATTTGGTGGTTGTATGTAGTCGCATGGTAGCAATAAACGTGAAAATATAGTCTACCTACTTAGTTTATTTGTAGAGATGGGACTAGTCGCCTTTCCCGACTAGTCGGCCAATTATGCCGACTAGTCTTCAAATAACAATTATGCAATAAGAGCAATTTTTATTTAATTTGTAGTACAGTTTTAAGGTAGGTAAACAGAAAAATGTAAACAAGCACATCATAGCCTACATACATCATCTAAGCATCATACGTCTAAAATGTTATAACTATGCCTCAGCTCCATTCAGTTTTTTTTTCCAATTTTTATTTTTATTTCAACCATTTTTTGGAAGTTTTGCTACTGCTTTCGAAGTGCAAATCTATCCAAAAATACCAACAATCGCCGAGTGATCATGTTTAACCCAAATATCTCGGAATTATAATGATTTGTTTTGCCGGCTGTCGGAACCGACTAGTCTAGTCTGCTAGTCGGCAGAACCCCTAGTCGGCCCATCTCTATTTATTTGTAAATGTAATATTTGATATTATGTTCCTTCCTAGGTATAGGTATATAAATACACCCACTTAATCTTTCTACCTATCTTAAACCAATCTTATATGAAAAATAGAGTAGGTACCTAAGTGTTATTTCGTAATTTGTTTTTTATTGCTCTAGCTAGGCAGATCAACTAAAAATATAGAAAATATTCATCTTCAAAAATTCACTCGCGGCGAGATGTAATAAAGTTATTACTATGATGGTATATAATATAAATAAAGTCAATTACTCTATTTCAAAAACTTAGATGAAAAATGTAAACAAAGAACTGTCAATTTTAAAGGATAAAGTAAATAAAGAGTAAATAAAAAAAATAAAGTTTAAAAAACTAAAACCCGACTACGAATATAAAAAAGAGGGTCTAAAAAATAAAGTTTGAAAAACTAAAACTCGACTTCGTAAATAAATAAAAAATGGGGGTCTACAAAGGGCAAAACAAGAAGATAATTATTTAGATTGAAATCCAGAAATGCATTGGTACAAAAATTATAACACCCCTCTTTTTCCGTCGGGGGTTAAAAATGGTCAAGGTACAGCCGTGGTCGTACCTACTGTATACCAACTATCATTATGTGGGTGATAGGAATACCTCTATAAATACAGACATAGTAGGCACTAGATATATACAGTAGGTACGACCACGGCTGTACCTTGACCATTTTTAACCCCCGACGGAAAAAGAGGGGTGTTATAAGTTTTTGTACCAATGCATTTCTGGATTTCAATCTAAATAATTATCTTCTTTATATATCTATTTTATTTAAAAGACGCGGAATTATATATGCACTGGTCCTTTGTCCATACACATTGACGACGCGAGAATTGCGCGTTGTGCACAATCGACGCTGAGCGACCGACCGAGTCCATACACGGTGTTTGGTTTCAGACTGTATGTTATGTTCGAAAAACAAGTGCTTCAAGATCATACATTTAAACTGTGTCTGAACTGGTAAAACTTTACAGTGTTTAAAAAGCCCACTGTCGTCATTGTAAAATTTGTTACGAATTTTTCCGGAGACAATATTTTTTAAAATTCTAATTTGTAAGTCATAAATTTTGTTTAGATAAGCAGAATATGTACGTCCATAGCTACATAGGCCGTATTGTATATGAGATTCGGCTAATGAATTGTATAGCATTAGTTTAACTTTATAGGGTATTCTGTTGTTAAGAATTGAAATGTTGGCTAAAAATTGCCTTAATTTGGTGCAAACATGTTCAATGTGGGTAGACCAATTTAATTTGCTATCAATTATTAAACCAAGGTACATTTGGCTAGTCACAAAGTCTATGTCAGGACAGCTGCATGAGGTAACGTTCAGTGAGTGTAGACAACCTACTAATTAATTAAATTTCCTTGTAAAATCTGATATGGTGTATGATATCTGATATCTGATCTTTTCATCACAATCCATTCTGAAGGTAGGCGTAACAAGCACCCTCAGTCCTTACATTCAACGCCACAAACATTCGTGTTCATAATATCAGTAGGATGTCGGATTAATTTTTTTAGTTTAGTTAAATATTTCCAACAAATTTTCAAACACTGTCCTAGTTTATTCGATAACTTAATTTTTCGTTATATAGTTAAGTTTATCCTGAAGGCCGCCGGTTTAAATAGTTCACCCTGTCTGTACAGTTTATATGAGGCACATAGCCCTGGGCTCCGTAACTATATCAACTATTCTAACGAAACTAAAATTGACTAACTCAACATTTACCTCAGCTCTGACCGAGTTTTTCTTAAACGGTTCACCATTTTTGAAAATTTCGTTGAAGGTTTCGTTAAAGTGTAGTGATTTTTTGCAAAATTACTGACAAATTGCTGTTTTCGAAAAAAAATTAACAGAGCCGAGGCATAATTTAGGCATTTAAGAAATAATGTTTTTATATAGGGAGGAAACAGTCGACTACGGTTGTTCTTGTATGGATAATGAGTAGGTAGACTTTCCTTTTAAGGGCCCATACAGGTAACCCTAATAGCCTCTGCGGAGTACGGGTGAGCGTCAAGACGTCGATGAGGTATCTGGGTCTTGTTCTCGACTCGACCTGGAACTTTACACCCCACTTTGAGGTTCTCGCGCCAAAGTTAAAAGCAACAGCGTTGGCCCTCGGTAGACTGCTGCCGAATCTAGGTGGTCCTACTGTGTCATGTCGGAGATTGTACGCTGGTATTGTGCGGTCGATGGCCTTGTATGGGAGCCCGGTGTGGGCGGACACCCTCACGGCCCGGAATCGAACCTTGCTTCGACGGTCGCAGAGGTTGATGGCCGTGAGGGTAATACGCGGTTACCGTACCATCTCATACGAGGCCGCGTGCGTTATGGCCGGCGTCCTGCCATGGGACCTAGACGCGAAAACTCTCGCGTCAATGTTCCGTTGGCGCGAGGAGGCGCTGGAACCCTCCACCTCTCGTGGAGCCGGTCGATCGCCATCGACCGGCTCCACGAGAGGTGGAGGGACGCCGGTTAGAGCTCCTTGAGATCTCCATGACAAGATGGGACGAGCGGCTGGAGCGACCTACGGCTGGTCATGCCACTATACAGGCTATACGCCCAGTATTGGGCGAATGGGTAGAGCGACTACACGGGGTTCTCACGTTCAGGCTGACACAGATACTTTCCGGGCATGGGTGCTTCGGAAAGTATCTGTGTCAAATAGCTCGTAGAGAACCCGACGAGAGATGCCACCACTGCTCGAGCACCGTGGATACCGCTGTTCACACACTTGAACTGTGTGCGGCACGGCGTGAGCAGCGGGACGAGTTGCGAGAGGCAGTGGGGCGTGATCTGTCGCTCCCCACAATAATATCTGCGATGGTGGCTGACGAGGCGGCTTGGCAGGCCATGATCCGTTTCTCTGAAGCTGTCATGACGGCCAAAGAGATATCGGAGCGGGAACGAGAAGTGGCCACTTCGAATCCCACGCGGGCACGGCGTTTGAGAGGGAGACGTCGCAGAGGACGTCGAGGTCGTGACAACGATCTGATGCCGCCATAAATGGGTTCCGTAGGCAGCAGACTCGGGGGGGTCTGTCGCTGTTTAGGGGCCCGAGCGAGGCGCGCGTGGTTCCCGTGCGCCGCTCAAGCGGATCGAGGGTTCTCACCTCTACGAGAGAGGGTCCGATGACGGACTTACGCCGTCGGGGCGCGGAAGAGTATGAACGTGTACCCGCGTTCCCCGACACCAAGGCGTGCGAGGAACCGGTGGAGTTTTAGTGGGTAAACCGCTGGCCGTCTACCACCTTTAGGCCCGGGGGGAACGGTGGGACGGTGCATAAGGCGCATTTCTCCACCTTAAAAAAAAAAAAAAAAAAAGGTAACCCTAATAGCGTGACATAGCGCTTGCGAATTTAAGATGTGTAAATGAAGGACGTAAGATACGACATTGCCAAATTTTAGACCGACAATAGACAAACAATTGCTAATTACAAGATAACAAAACATTAATATTGAAGTTCTAATCATATATGACCTGCTTTATTTAACTAACTAACTATCTATAGGATCAGTTCTTCTCCAAAGTTTTATTATTAGAAGTAAAATATTGACTACAGCTATTGATTTGTAAAATTTACAGTGACGTTTGTGATTTTATTCTATCGAGATTTTTTTTTTCAGGAATCATGTTTTCACATCATATTATAAATGATAATCATTGTTTTTAATCACCTCGACGTTTCGGCAAACGGGTTATACGGGCCGTGGTCCCGAGAAGACTAATAATAATAATGGACGGAAATCGTGTCAGTTTAAAGAGTGTGTTTAATAAGTATTGTTTTTAAAACTAGCCTACTACACCCCTAAGGCAATCGTACAGGGCTACGGATTCCCGTAGCATCGTAGTTTTGAGCTACGAACGCAACGGATTATTTCCTCTAAGCGGCTTACTACTGTAAGCGGCAAGTATGGTATACTCGGAACCACTTCCATTACAATTTTCGTCCCTAATAACCAATCCTGGAATTGGAAATATAGGTACCTATATAATTTCGGTTGCTAATAATAACCGTACAGCTGGAAGCTGCCGTATCTGTGATGAGGTTAAAAACACTAAACCTGTGGAGACATAGCACGGAATCTCACTTCCTGGCGCCCAGGGAGGCCCATGAGGATCTTCTCATCCCCAAGGTAGACAACGGCAAGATTCCCAAAATGTTTGTATTTGAGGGGAAATACAAAATTCAGCGAGAGCTTCACGGATGGGTCCAAAACTGATGCAGGTATAGGCTCTGGGGTATTATATGGAAGTATTTTTATACGCTATTTTTTTATGCCGTGTAGCCCCGACATATAATAGGGTTGCCCCACCCCAAAGACGACTTACCTACTGCGCCAACCCCAAAACAAAAAAAAACAATTTGGGGTTTAGCGGACCCCAGTGGGATGCAACCGAGAACATCGCTCGGATGAGAAGATATGGAAGGTATTTTTATACAATAATGTGTTTATATGAAAAGAAAGGTTAAAGACATCGGTCGGTTTTAATCGCGTGGTGTTTATTACTTTTAGCATTGTTTTAACGCTCAACATTTCGAGACCATTACAGATCTCTTCTTTAGGATTGACTGAGATGTGATTTGTCATTCTAATGTATTAAAAAGTTACAATGAATGAATGCTAAAAAGAATCAATGCTTGAGTTTGAAAAAATGCTAAAAAGTAATAAACAACACGCGATTAAAACCGAAAAATGTCTTTAATTTTAATACAACATCGCGAAAAAAGAAGAAAAATCTATAGAAAGGTTCACAAATAATCCAAATCAACCCAAAGATTGTATTAGACAGGTAAATACATTTTGTTGAAGCACGCACTCAGCTTGTATAATAAAAAATCATTAAGTACAAAAATGTTTATGATACGATGTACGGAAGCGTAGTCTTACTTATCTCATCTTCAAACACCTTGTTAGCCTCCGAAGCACCACGCGTCGTCGTCTAAAGGTGGATATACACTACAGCATCTTCTCAAACATTTCTACGTAATGTAACGTTCTTACGAATGGTACAATACAGTAAAAGTTTACTTTCCTAAGTAGTAATGCAAAATCCGCATTACATGGAAATGATTAGGAAATTCGCATTGGGAATGCTCGGCTCTCTGTTCGGTGTAATGCTCCCAGCGATTGTGCATTTAATCGTAACATTTCCAACATCGAGCATTCATGTTTGAGGTTCGGCTCGAGTAAATTGTAAAACGCGATCATTCAAGGCTACGGATTTACGTAGCATCGTAGTTATACTCGTAGCGAAGAACGAAGGACTACGGAGACAAGTGACATAAGCTTTCTTTCGGTTTATTTTATTTTTCTCTGTTATAATGTCTGATAAAATCGGCTTACTACAAGTATAGGGTAATTCGGGGTGAGTTGGACCTGTGGGAGAGAGACCACCTTCGAGAAAAGTACAAAGATGAGATTTTTTTTTAAGTGACAACATTGTTTTTTTTTTGCCGCCATTGTTTTCGTATGAGTATAAACACAGGTATAAACAACGATGCGTTTTTGGTGTTAATTCACATTTATTCTGCCAGTAGTGTTAGTTACTACAAGGTACGAGTATGTATGTACGCAATTTTGCGTTTTCATTTCCAAATACGGCATTACTGAGTCTGTGTTCATAAAACTATATTATAACCTCATATTACTTTGAATCAGCTTGTTAGTTTTATTTTGTGGGGACCACTTTTGGTTTATATATTTTTTAAAATTATTTTATATATTCAAAGTTATATTTAATAACCCTATAATAGTAGAATGTAATGCCAGGGAATGTGCAGGCTGTGAAAAAAACATACACAGTGAAAACACTTTGAGCAGAGATTATTGGTTAGATACATTGTACAATTTGCCAACGCTGGTGTCACGAAACTTGCATCAAGTACAAAAATATGTATGAGAGATGTATGTAGATATGGGTAACCAATTAACAAATGAATAATTAAAAATGTTTAAGTTTCCTCTTTTTTATTGTTTTTCGTTTTGTTATGTATAAAAATACTTAAGTGCATCTCTCCTTATTCCGTAGTAATGTCACCCGCACAGTACGTGAGATATGGAGAACGATGATTTTTTCTTAATTTTTGTAGGTAATTGAAATGTTAATAAATATAACCATCCATCTTTCCTGGAATCGCCATAAGCTTTAGGTACTTGGAATCATTTCCATTACAAATGACTTCCCTAATAACAAATCCTTGTTATTTTTAACAATACGAGTATTCTTTATTTCTAGCAACCAAAATTATATTTTCAACTAGCTGCGCCCCGCGGTTTCACCCGCGTAAGTCCCGATCCCGCGGGAATTACAGGATAAAAAGTAGCCTATTTGTTATTCTAGGTGTCCAGCTATCTATATTCCAAGTTTCATCGCAATCGGTTCAGTAGTTTTTGCGTGAAAGAGTAACAAACATCCAAACATCCATACAAACTTTCACATTTATAATATTAGTAGGATCTATTTCATAATGGTAAGACGGGGCCATCAACCAATCCACCGTTTTATTAGATAAAAGTAAACGTCTAACGTAAGCAAACTAGGCTTCTGTTATGGTGACCAGACTCATCATCGTCCGAGCGATGTTCCCGGTTGCCTCCCTCTCGAGAGCCAGGGGACCAGACTATTTTGTACTAATTTCCATAAGATTACATATTTTAATGGATAAGTAAGTACAGACAGAAACATTACTTTCTCATATGAGATTTATTTATTTATTTAGGAGTTAGATTGGACACTTTATTGTACCAAAATTTTCAAAACACATTACATACACAAAAACTTACAGTTTATTTTATAATAAACTAGCTGCGCCCGCGGTTTTATCCGCGTAAGTCGCGATCCCGAGGGAATATCGGGATAAAAAGTATATGTGCAGCATGTGCAGCATGTGCAGCCTCTGTATGCAGCATGTGCAGCCTCTGTATGCAGCATGTGCAGCCTCTGTATTCATTCATCATGAACTCCAGCTGAGATCTCAAATTGTATCGCAATCGGTTTAGCGGAGTAACAAACATATTCACAAACGAACTTTCACGTTTATAATATTAGTAGAACGGATACGAAGTGGGATGTACCTATGGGCGGCCTTATCCCTAAAAGCGAACCCTTCCAGGCATCCTTTTTCAGCCCGGTTTCCTTAGTGACTGTTTTGGCCTACATATCGAAACAGGCCATTTGGCGATAAGAATGAGACTGAATACCACGTAAAGTATAGAGGACAATAATCAAATGAAAAAGTTAATTCTACGCACGTACAGCATATCCTAAAAAGTTAAAATGAATATATTAAGCTCGGGAGAGTCTACCCACTCTATATCTGTGCTACCCACTCTTTTCTCCATACAAGCTTTATAAATGTAGTCGACTGTTTAATCCCTGGATCTTTCTTTTTCTTTTTCGTATAGTGGTGTGGCTCACCTGGGAGGCTACCGCGGTTCTTCCGTCGGCATCGGCATCGGATTCATTTGACAGTTGACAGCCGAATTTCGAACCGCGAAAATTTCAAATCGACGCGTCGATTACTCATATCGATGGAGAAGCCAAATTGAATGAATGAAACATAGACAGAATTAAATTCAATTGAAGATTTTGACAGAAAATCTTCAAGTCGACGGCTGACGGCCATGGATGCGCGGTTTTAAAATTGAAAACCCCGCTGTCAAAGATGTCAAACTACCGCGTCGGCATCGAGTTAAGGTCAACGGAACAACCGCGGTAGTTTCCCTGGTGTTAGAGTTGTTAGGTCGCCCTAAGGCATCTTACTTGACCTAACGACTGCTATCAGAGATAACAACCGGGACCAACTGCTTTTAACGTGCCTTCCAAAGCACGAAGGAGCTCGAGCAAATCATTATATCCCTGGATAAAGACATTAGAGAAAATATTTTTTTGCCATAAATCCTTTAACAGCAATGACCATGCCCTTACATTTTTCTTTTTTTCTAAATTTTATTTCTATTCTAATTAGAAAATGTACCTACCTGGGGTAAACTGCAAGCAAGAGCTGACATCCAAGCACAATATACCATCTGTTTGCTTCTTTGCCTCGCCCCCCTGAGGCGTAGAGGGTAGATCACAGCGAAAAATCTGTAACAATTACTAAACTATACTACAGTTTTTCACTCGTTGCACATACTAGGTCATCAAACGTGGGAACGGTGCTGAGAGTATTTCGCTCTATCCTACTCATGAGACTTAAGCTGCGCATTATTGCTATCGATAACCGCGGTGTCGATATTGCAACCGATCTAACCTTAGATAACCGGTGTGCAACTAGTAAACATATTTAACATATTGGATACTTTAACATATTTAACATATTGGATACGCTTTCCACATCTTTTTGAACGGTGTGAAAAGCGTTTTTTTACACACGAAATACTAACGTGTGACCACTATCTCACCTCATGGAAGGTACTTGTACTATTTATGGATTATGTGCTTATGGTAAGTGATGATATGGTCTAACATGTAACACGCTCATTTAGAAGAAGGAAGACGGCAGTGGAACAAGATCCGATCGACCAATCAGTGCGCTTAGTTCATGACAGCTAACGACTATTTTCGCAATGTTACAAAAGCAATAAGTTTTTTTTGCAAAAATCCTAACTTATTTCAGTAAGATTCAGAAATATCATAGCCAATATCTATTTATTCGGTTTATCAAATTATCCTACGACATATATAACAACACAAATAAAAAATCTGAAATCTATGGTAATTAATTACATGTTTCTTTCTGGGAAGGAATCGTAGCAGTTGTCACCCCACCGGTGACAACTGGGAAACAGACTTCCCATTTGTTCCGTCTAGTCAGCTTTCAAAGGGAACAGTTGGCACAAATTGTCACCCCGGTGACAATTGGGAAGAAAATTCCCAGCCGTCACTCGGGGGACAGGGCTAAAGGGGACTACTGGGAACAATTCGTCTTATTTATTTCTTCAAGACCCCGACGCTCGGCAGAAACGCTTGTGTGCAGTGTACGAACATTGCGTAATCTATGTTGTTTGAAGAATTTATAGCTTAATGATGTTAAGTATGTTCATGGTATGTTGTTACGCCATTGTGTACTAATAAAGTTATAAAGACACTGACACAATACCTAAGGCACCGCCCTGCTCGTTAATCTGGCATCGCAAGGTTTTATGTTTTGTTTGGAAACTACCTGCGCCCCGCAGTTTTACCCATGCAAGTCCTAATCCCGTAGAAATATCAGGATGAAGCCTATGTTACTCCCAAAGATGCAATGTATCCTTATTTAAATTAAACTCATCTCAGTCAATCCTGAAGAAGAGACATGTAATGGTCTCGAAACGTTGAACATTGAAACAATTCTAAAAGTAATAAACACCACACGATTAAAACCGAAAAATGAGGTAAATTTCTTTCCAACATCGCGAAAACAGAAGAAAAATCTATGTACCTATATTTTTATTAAATTTCATCATAATAGGTCTAGTGTTTTCATAAAGATTACCTCTAATATACATCTATCAGATTTTACCACTTTACAATATTATACTTGTACTATTTATGTGTTCTGGTTTAGGCAAACAATAAAAAGATATTTTGTGAACAAAAGTAGGTCTAAATTGTCACCCAGACAAAGTCAAGACCAAGTGATGCGCGACACCGGCTCAAGCTGGAGGTCAATAAAACCCGGACTAAGTGTCTCGCATGGATGACTAAGGAATATAGGAAGGGACTATAAGGAATATTTTCGAGGGAAGGAGGAATTCTAAGGAATGATCATTATTAAAATTTACTTCAAAGCCTGTATTGAGCCTATACGGCTCAATCTGTATTTCCTGGTGTTTAAAATACTTATGTCTCGAGTGAATGAACGATACCTTGTCAGGAAGCGTGATTTACCTTTGGTTTTCATAATATTGTCACTAAGATAAGTGATACGGAAGAGTATACCTTATTTATAAATAAAACCAGCAGTATACCTCAGTGGACATGATGTTCGTTTGGAGCGTTGAAAACCTTTCGTTTGAATTAAAAAAATCACATTTGGTGAACCGTCAATCTATAAACTAGCCTAGGTAACTATAAAATCAAATAAAATAAATATTGCACGACGTTACACACAGCGCAATATAGCCCCAAGCTAAGCTCTATTATGGGTCCTAGACAACGGATATACTTACTGCATTTTATACTTTTATCGCGGGCTTTGAGCGCGGCGACCGAATCAAGAAATTCCGTAACGAAAATAAAACCTAACACCCCCCACTCCGCCTACCATGTCGCCTAAGCAAAAAAAAAGCTATACAATAGCTTAACCGCGGCAGCCCCGAGTGCCGCATTTTTTTTTTGTTGTAAATACATATCTACATACTTACGTACATTATAAAATTATGACATTGAGGTCGTCAGAGGTCTATAGAAATGATGAAAGGTTTTGAGTGGTTTAATTAAATCAGAAGTCATGAAAGAAGCGTTTCTTAATAAATTCCTTTGGAATACGAAGCCAATAAATTCTTATAAAGGAAAATTAAATTTTTCCTGACATTGCATGTTTGTGATTCAATCTCGCAAAAACGACAGAACAGATTACGATGAAACTTGGTATGCAGATAGCTGGAGATTTGAATTAACGCTTTTTAGGTCCCGCGTTCCCGAGGGATCGGGACTTACGAGGGTGAAACCTCGGAGCGCTGCTAGTAAGGAACAAGGACTATCCTTGTTCAGATACGAAGGCCAGGGCAGCCACTAAGGAAGTTGTGGTTAGAACTTATTCAACTGCCGTATTCCTGTCTTCTAGGTGACCGTGCTACATCTTAGATCAAATTCAAAACAAAGTCACTTACCCCCTGGTGAGATAGTGGTTCAACGCTCTCACATCTATTGTGAAGCTTACCTATCTAAAGATATGCAGACTAGAATGTTGGAAGAGAGATAGAGGCCGAATGCCCTCATCACTTGCAGCAGCTTGCAGAGCGCGTTGCCGGCCAGCCACTGGTTCGTGTACTTCCACCCGATCTGTAGGACAAAGACATACCTACTTGGTAAATAATACAAGGTACACTCGTGTGTAGCGCTCGATTTATGACTGGCAACAAGGGCCTACGCGACTGAAGGACGCAAAGGGATTTGTTATATTCTCTGAGCCGCTTTTATTTGGTTATCTACTTCTACACTAATATTATAAAGAGGAAAGATATGTATTTTTGTGAGTGTGTGTTTGTATGTTTGTAATGAATAAACTCAAAAACTACTATGCCCATTCTATCACCATTAGAAAGCTACATTCACCCTGAGTAACATAGGCTACTTTTAATCCCGATATTCTCACGGGATCGGGACTTACGCGGGTGAAACCGCGGGATGCAGCTAGTTAATTGTAATATAACTTAGTTGATTGGATATTTTGAATATGTGCATTAGTGAAGTGCATTCGAAACAACAATGATTAAGACTCTCGCATCAGCAGTTTTCTTTATGGAATCCCCCAAAGTGTATATAGGTCCTAGCACGGAATAAATAACAATAGAGGATGGGACGTGTGGGCTTGGCGCGTGTGCCATAAGTCAGTACAATTGTACTGACCTCACCTCAGTCGCTTCATGTTTGAACACATTGTGACATTGACACATTGCTATGCCCTTTCTACTATTGTTATCTATTCCGTGGGTCCTAGCCTAGGTGCAATGGGGTGCCACGCGCAAAGCTGTTTGCAGAGGCGCTGGCATCGGATGATCTTTTTTTTTTCCCGATGATGGTCCTCCACCAATGGAAACGCCGAGTTTTTTTTTTATTCTTTCGGTCTCAGACCGATATGGCCAATTTGGCGCCGAGAGTTGTAAAAAACACATGTTTGACAGTTCTTAATTCAAACCTAAGATTAATCGACTCGCGCCCTCTGCCGGGATAAAAAGTTAGTGTTCCTCCTCATTGGTACCCCGAATTGCACGTGTATTTTTAATTTAGGTTGTATTTTTTTACTGATAGGCTATGTTGATAGTAGCATAGTAGAGAAAAGAGCCTCGATTAGGTGTACGTACAGTCTGGTAATGTCAGTGTTTATTCTAGAGATGGGCCGACTTTATGGTATTTGCAAACTAGTCGGTTCTATATGTCATCATATGGCCATGTTACTCGCCTTGACGCACGCTTCACGCCATCTTCACCGTTCCCTGCTATAGAGCAGTGTATGGCTAGTGCCACACATGTAAGGTGAGGCGAGATATCATACAATATTATAAAACTGAACAGTTTGTTTGTTTGAACGCGCTAATCTCATGAACCGCTGGTCCGATTTGAAAATTTCCTCAGTATTGACGAAGGCCATAGGCTATTTTATATTTTCAAATAAATTAGGCGGACGAAGTCGCGGGCACTGCTAGTGTAAAGATAAAGCAGAGGAAGGAGCAGAAATTGGTTGACGACGCAAGAAACGCAGTCTTTCTTTCCTTTTTTTTTTACGTTGCACACAGCTCAATCTAGCCCCAAACTAAGCACTAGGCTTGTACTATTTATTTAAAAGTTATCACAATTCTCCAGAATGATATGTAAGGCCAGATTTTTTAGTTAGGTGTTTACACTAACTTAGTTGGGTGAAATAACTGTCAGTTATCGAATGATCGAAGCCGTAGGTAGCCAAACAAGAAGTCTTTTATCGTTTAAGTGCGATAATTCACACATGTTAAATAGTATTAGAAGGTATGGACGTGTCTTCCAGTGTGTAAGCATTCAATTGCTCATAGAAATATCATTTCGATATAAATTGTTAAATCAATATTTAATATGGTATTTACGTGGCTATTATTATTGTCGGAATAATTTTGACAAGAATTACATGTAATCTTCAAATTTAACTCATTTTAAATAGGTAAGTATACGGACCTACAGGTATTAGGTATAGTAGTATCTCGTGTCGTATCTACATACACAACAAGATATAAAACATGCTAATAAATAAGCATTTTTAAACGTTGTTGGTCAGTATCTAATTTTTTATGTAAATGTTGGATTTTTAGCATCTTGACAATAATTGTGAAGACAAGTAATTATGGCTCAGAAACTTATTACCTACGGGAAATTCCTTGGCTCGGCAAATATTGGGTACTTTATCTTTTGAGATAGGTTTATGATTCGCTGTTAATTTGAATAGTGACGACGGTCGTCAGAAGTCTTATCGATCGGTCAGGACTAGTCAGGAGTATACCTACCAGCTGATTAGGTACTAAGATTTTAACAATTCTGGTTACATTCAAATCACACTACAGTGAGTAATTTCTATTTAAAACAATGGATATATTTATGAAAGTTTCTTCCGGAAGTTACCTATACTAATATAAGTACGTAGGGTTACTAGGGGGAGAGTTACTTCCCCTTTGGAGAAAGTGCGGTGAGCATCAATTTATCGATACGTGAAATATCCACCTTATCGTGACTAGATGGCGATTTTATCAATATAACAAATTGAAAGTCCGGTAAATTGATGTTCGCCTAGTGACTTATATATAATATTGTTGAAGCCGAGGTAGATCGGTACCTATTAAGTAATTAATTGTAACATTACCTCCAAGGGAATGACTCCGCAAACGACGCAGACATCGGCAATAGCTAGATGTGTCATGAGCATGTCGACGCGCGAGCGCCGCCGATGTATCCGCGCTAGCGCCGCCAGCACCGCCACGTTACCGACCGCGCCGACCACCATCAGCAGGGAATACGTCACCAGCACCGCACTCTGCTCCCTCCACACTGAATCCTCACCACACGGCACTGCTGTCACGTTAACTGCCAACGTTGGCCCCTCAGTACCCTCGTAATTTGATAATATCTGTTGTTCTACTGTCTCTGTCGACATTTCACTGTTCACTTCATCCATTTTTGATCGATTGATTTTATTTCACATTATTTTGGCACATATTTACCTACCAGATTTATTCAGTAAGGCAGGCAATATTGTTCGTGTCTCAAAATTGACTTAATCTGTCTGAACGGATTAATTTGCATAGATTTAATACGCTGTTATGTAGGATAAAATATAATCACTGTTTAGCTTGTACTACTTATACTTAAATACCTACTCTTTCTCCATACAAACGTAGTCGACTGTTTCCTTCCTGGGTAAAGAACGATATTAGAGCAAATATGTTTAATGTTTATGTCATAAAACCTATATCTACCATGACTATGCCCATACGTTTTGTTTTTTTTTCCATTTTCTAATTAGAATGTAAATAAAATTCTGAAAAATTAGAAAATGAAAAAAATCAAAACGTAGGGGCATGGTCATGGCTGATATAGGACTTATGGCATAACCAGTCATATTTTTATCTAATATTTTTATCCGGGAAGGAAACAGTCGACTACGTTTGTAAAGTTTGTATGGAGCAAAAGAGTAGGTAGACTGTCCTCTTAAAACACTAATTAAAGTTTAAAATCTGCACTATATCCCACGCATGTAAAGTCTCGCGTTTTCAAAATTGAGGTTATACTTTTAAGTGCGATAGGCTAAGATATAAAATTCCTTTCCGGTGGACATTTACAAAAATCCTGTTTAATTCCAAACCAAAAGGTTACCTCTCTTATTCCACAGGTGTCTTCTCAATCATCTCAATATTCCACACAAACACAGCAAAACCTATACGTAACTTAGTATTATTTAAGAAATTAAGTCAGTGACCTAGTAAAAGTCCTATTCTTATAAACTTTTTAAATTCACACGATTTGTTATCATATTTAGGTCCTATTCTTAGATAAGAATTAGGAATAGATGATAGAACTAGAAGTAAAAAAACATACAAAGATATATTTTACGAAATTATCCGGACAGTTATACCTTTATAGAACTACGTCGATTTTCAATTTGAAAAGAAAAACGAAGGAAAATATTTTGAATTATTTTCTCACTGTACTGTAGGTTGGTATTGCAACAAAGAGAAACATACCAAACCAATCCATTTACAAAATTATTATTTGTAACTTTTATAATTATGTTTTTACGTTTTAGGTTACTGTTGACAATCATCTCTCTCTCTCATCCGAGCGATGTTCCCGGTTGCATCCCTCTCAGCAGCCCGGGGTCCGCTAAACCCCAAATATTTGGAGTTGGCGCAGGAGGTAAGTCATCATTGACCATACCTTCTGCTAATAGATTTGACAATATTTTACGGCCGGCCGCCTGCCTGACACCAACGCTTCTAGGGACCAAGCAGTTTATCCACCACCGCGCGGGGAGAACTTAATTTTTGCTAGTCCTCCCTAAATCTCTTTGTCGCCTTTTACGACACCCACGGGAATATATGGGGTAACCCTATTCAATGCCGGGGCTACACGGCGCGGGCGCCCGGGCTACACGGCGCAGTACGGTGGCGTACTGTTGACAATCATACCTACTTACATTAGTATTTATAGGTACTCTCGGAGTAATTTCAAGTTGTCTTTGAAATGTCAAAGATGGATGGATGTAAGTAATACACAAATCAAAGTTTCTTATTACCTTTGATTTCATACACACTTATTCCCTTAAGAGGACAGTCTCCATTCTCTTTCTCCATACAAACGTATCCGACGTTTTCCTCCCTGGATAAAGACATTAGAGCAAATATGTTTATGCCATAAAACCTATATCTGTCATGACTATGCATCTACCTTTTGATTTGTTTTCATTATCTAATTAGAATAGTAGTAATAAAAAATAAATAAATAAAACGGTAGATGCGTATAGTCATGACAGATATAGGTTTTATGGCATAAAAATATGCTCTAATGTCTGTATCCAGGGAGGAAAACGTCGACTACGTTTGTATGGAGAAAGAGAATGGAGACTGTCCTCTTAAGAGGAAAAAAGACAACCCAAAACGTTTGTACTACTTTTCATTACTCGTTTTTATTCCTATAGTTTGTTTAAATTAGATAAGTTTTATTAATACGCTTTAATCGCTTTGTTTTTATTATGTTTATGTATGTTTTAATTTAATTAAAACTTTTAGTTTAAGCGACGTTATTTCCAATAAGTAATTTTGTTTTTTCAGTTAAAATAATGGGCTCTAGTTATTCCTCAAATATCCAAAAACAATCACAAGATTGAGACATTTGTTGAAGCAATAAACTAGATAATAAAAAACCCATCAGATTTTATAAGCTACTTACTTAGCTAATTGAATAGGTGTGTGTGTCGTCGTCGAAACGTCAGGTATTTATATCTAAGTACCTATTTACATTATCAAAATTAATAGGAACAAACATTTTTACTACTGAAAGGCTAACCACTCGTTGTCTCTATCTTCCTTTTTATTATTTCCTATTTAATACTATAATTCAAAAGTTGTCTTATTTTCTATCTATACTTTGCACCGTCACTAATTTTACTTCCTAAATAAAATTTAATATTTTATCCATTTAAACGTACCTACCATTTTTAGGAAGTTTTAATTAAAAATAATAAACCTCACTAGTTTCACCTGATAACACTGTACCTAATCTTTGAATATTCAATGCTTTATTGTAAACGACACAACTTCACAAAAGTTTCACCCATTTATTTTAAATCTTTGTTTATATTCTCGCGAGATATTTACGGGCGTACGTTGCGCGAACGGGCGGGCACGTGCCGCTGTCCCGAAGTTACGGACCTTACTGCAGGAGATGAGGATGGAGTGGTGCATTTCGGTTTATTATGAACAGCCAAATCTTATTTTCATAAACTTTCTCCTACACCTAGTAGTAGATTCTAGGAAATAACAATAATTTAACTAATGTAATGCTAATGACTAGGTGTAATCTGGGTGTAATGATAAAGCCTAGCGTTTGTCGAAGCCTTAGACATTAATCAAAACTATCAAAGCTAAGCTATCTATTAACACATTTACTTTACTGTAAAATATGTAAGGTATGTATCTATGGGCCTTAGTTGCCTGAAATAAATGTTTTATTATTATTATTAATCTAGACGTGAATCGCCCCGCGGTTTCACCCGCGTAGATCCTGTTTCCGTTGCAATTCCGGGATAAAAAGTGGAAAAATATGTGTAATGTGTGTACAAGTTATATGCTATCTGCATGCCAAATTTTAGCCAAGTCTGTTTAGCCGATTTTGCGTGATTGACACACAAACAAACATCCAAAGTTAAAAAGATCTAAACTTTCGCATTTATAATAGCTGCACTCCGCGTTTTCCCCCCGTTAGTCCCGACCCCGTAGGAATATTAGGATAAGAAGTAACGAATATTAGTGTGTAAATCATGTTCTGCTACCTGCATACCAAGTTTCATCGCAATCGGTCAGGTAGTTTTTGTGTTACATTTCCAAGTGACCTACAAATACTCTATAGTATAGCTAGATCAAAAAGAAAAATGTAAACAAAGAACTGCCGATATTCAAAGGAAAACTTAAATAAAGAGCTGTCACTTTTGAATAATTTAAGATGTTTTTGTTTATCTTGGTTCTAAGATTCTGAAATAGACTCTCTTTTTAGGGTTCCGTTCCCAAAGGGTAAAAACGGGACCCTATTACTGAGATTAGGTCTGTCACCAGACATGTATCTCATGATGATTTATTTTTGTCCGGGTAGGTAGGTACAGTCTTTTTGTCCTCTCTTCCTTTATTATAATTTTTTTAATAGACGAGCCTTTGACCGCTATCTCTAAGATGTAGCACGCTCGCTTCCACTGCCGCTTTCCTTCTTCTACATGAATAAGGAAAGCAGTCTACGTATCGGATCACGCTCACACCGAATTGGCGCTACGACTTAGGCCGGTGGGTGATACCAAGCCGCGGGCGAAGTCGCCCACTACGAAACCCCTTTGGTTTTAATTAATCATAATGTTCAGTTTTTTTTCTCCTTTTCTTTATTTTTTCTGGTTTTAATAGCTTCTTCATTTAATCAATGCCCAACATAATTAAAATGCTGAAAATAATGAACGCAAAGCGATTCAAACCGGGAAATTAATTTAATTTCAATTCAATTTCAATTCGGTTCTAAGTCACCACAAGGTTTCCAAAATATTCATTCGATATGAAATAAAACGGAAATTCATTTTTACAGCGTAAATTACTTTTTATTGGGATTGATATAAAACAAGTGAGATGTAAATGAGATGTAAACTAGTAGGGGAAAGTGGGGGAATCGCGAACACCTAAGGGAAAACTTAAATAAAACAGTGGAATTTGATCATAGAGTTCCTATATTTTTTTAATTATTAAGTTTACTTATCTGTCTAACGAATTTACTAATCGACATTTATATTGCTTTTAAAAAGTGTAACAATTTGACTAAAATACGAAACCCTTAGTGTTCGGCTTTGCCCGACAGAAGTCGGGTAAACACGAACACCAAGTGGGGTAATTACGTACTAACATTAATAACGAAAGTGATCACATTTATAACCCAACGATGTTCACTTTCCAGCAGTACAACTCTCGTAAGTCCATTTTTACACATGTAGCATAAAATTCAGTCTTCACCAGGGGAATCTATATATTTGGTCAAAAATTGTTGTTTTTGAAACATTATTAGATCCTGCTGCTCTGCCGATGCTGAGTTTTCAGATTTTAACACCATCTACAGCCTTTTTGAAATCTTCAAGACTGCACTTCGGGTTGATCTTTCTTTTGTAATAACGGGGCATCTAAAACAGTAATAAAATAAGAAATACGGGGAACTAACAAAAGGGAGCGGGGGTAATGCCGGATGTTCGAGATTGCCCCACATGGAGTGTTCGCCTTTGCCCCGCTGGATCAAAAACAATAAATTAAGTAAAATAAATAGATTAAGTATATTTCTTTTCCCTATTGGGTCATTGTCATATAGCTGATTAATGTGTGGGTATTCCACTATGTAAAAGTTAATTTACCATTGTACATAGAAATAAAGCAACAACAACTTGAATTTACCAAAAATATATATCAAAAACATGCAAAATATTGAAAACTGCATACCTTGACAAGTACGTGCGTTTGCATCTTTCTTGTCATTGACTGGCACTAGTCGTGGAGTGGTCTCCGTAATGGCGGCAAATAAAATCTGGCTACCTGCTTCTAACACATTAGAACCGTTGGATTCGGCATTACCCCGCGTTCGTGTTTCCCCCACTCTCCCCTAAGTAATTTACGCTGGAAAAATGAACAAATGTATTTCCGTTTTATTTCATTTCGAATGAATATTTTGGAAAACCTTGTGGTGGGGGCCCTGTAAAAATAAAATCTTAATCCGAATAATACCGATATTAGGGTAGAAAACTAAATTCATAATTCTATTTTGGTATTAAGTTTGTATGAAAATGGTAACAGTACCCATCTTCTTAATGTCTTAAAATTAAACGAAATGTAGGTACATTTAGTATACCTATTTTTACTTTATTTTAATTGCCATTGTCCATTGCCATTGCCTTAGGATCTAATTGTAACAGAGGTTTATGAGTCAATAGATAAATAAAATACTTAGTTTAATTAATTTGATAATGTATCTAACAGTATACCAAATGAGCAGCGGCCTGCGGTTCAATTCCGTAAGTCATGCCCGATCCAGACCGATTTCAGTTTTAAACACCAAAATCGGTTCAGTAATTTCAGAGCCTACATTATAAACAACTAAAATCTTTTAAATTACTAGATTCAAAAGGTCTTAACTGGTATCTCTCGATATAAACTTAATCATAATCGGTTCAGCCGGTCGGAGAACCATGTCGGTGACAAGTGCGGGCTTGATGCCTTTCTTCAGTGGCACCAGTCTGAAGTTATTGCAGATGTCGCTGAGAGCGCACTTCATCTCTTGCATCGCAAACCGTTGACCTGGAAAATAAGGAAGAGGCTATAATTCAATTCAAAAAAAACTTTATAATAGACTTTATAATAAACTTTATAACGACTTTATAATAGTTAATAAAGTCGACGTTACGAGGCTGCTCGTAAAATGTTCGTTAATAACAAGATATTACCTTGAAAGGTGTACTTAGGTATTTGATAAATTAGATCATCTGAAACGATGTCTTTATAGCGTGCACTTAGGTACCTAATCCCGATAGAAATTAATATGATAGATACCTATGACTTGAGTGTTGTAGCGGTTAAGTAATTAACTAATTAATTAATCCGAGAACGTATATTGTTTTTATGCCGAAATTGCAAGTTGTTACCTAGTCTAATTTAATTATTTTTTATTTTCTAACAACGTTACACGGTTTCATGTGGTTTCATCTAGATAAGTTCTGATCTCGCGGGAATACCTACCTAGATTTACACATAGTAAAAATGTATTAAGGCTAGTTGCGGAAAAACATAGTAAAAACTTTAACCTAGATTGAGTCAGTTACAAATATCCATTTTTTTTGCATTTTTTTATCTTTATGAGTTGCTTTTCAGTGTATACAAAGCAAAATTAAATTCAAGAATATACATACCGAATCGACAGAAATGGAGGTGGACAGGACACATGTTGAGAGAACAAAAGAGAAGGGAAAATAAATAAAGAGGCAAACTAAACATTGAGAAAAATAGGTGGTCCAGAATGGATACGAATTGCAAAAGACAGGACAAAATGGAAAGACTTAGAGGAGGCCTTTGTCGAAAGACAAGCTGTAAACGCAAAACCGGTTGACGATACAATTAGTTAATTAAAGTATTAAGTTACATTTTAGAGGAAAAATACTTCTGCAAAACACCACGCACGATCGACGCAGAGCGGGATTCGAACCAACAACGCATCTTCATTCAATCCGGGAGCATAAGTACCTCTTTTTTAAACCGAATGGGGGGTGTTCTAGAGGTTCTAGTGTTCTAGAGAATTTCCAAAAGTCGTAGAACAAAAGTTGGTCGCCTAGACGTCTAGAACAACCCCCTTTTGGCTTAATACCCGTTCCTCGGAACACCCTGTACGTACATAATATATACGTAATACATATAACATTAGTTTTCACTTGTGTATTACAGCAATAGAGGCTTATTTTATTTGAAGTTACCTATACAGTTCCTAGGTCCAGCACTGAACGGTATATATCCGTAGGGATGTATTCTCTGCACCTCCCCGTCGAGGAACCGTTCAGGTCTGAACCGCTCCGGCTCCGGGAACAGATCCTCGCGGTGATGCAGGTCGTAGATCATGATGGTTGCCACCGTGCCTTTCTTTACTAGCAGACCATCTGAATTTGAACCAAACAACAATAAAAGCATTATAATAAGACGATTTATTAATGTAGTGAAATTCTTGTTTGAGTTAATGAATGTTAAAGTTAACTATAGATAAAATCTATATAATTTCAATAAATAAATTTCATTTCAATTTCATTTTATTTCATTTATTTCATACATATTATACATAGAGAGAGGGACACCCAGACCAGACACAAATATTTATTTCAATGTGCCATCTATCAAAAACTCCTGAAACTTTTTCATTAGAAAGTGTCTACGGACGTAATAAATCCTGGAGAAACTTAATACGGGTTAAAATAGTTTTATTAATGGTTGGTTTCTGAGGTTATTAGAGGTCGTTAACTGAGGTCAACTGGGTCGTAAGGTTTCACTTTCTATGAAATAGTTTCCGGAGTTTTGATAAATGGTAGGTACCTACAGTGAAATTCTAATGATGTTTAAATTAACGACTGTTAAAGTTAACGGTCGATGAAAATCTATTATAGAATTCACTGTGGCATATCTATCAAAAAGTCCTGGAGCCTAACTATCAGCACTAAATTACAGGATCTAACTCGTGCAGTACTTAAGAGGAAAGGATACCTACTCTTTCTTACAAACATAGTCGACTGTTTCTTTCCTAAATACATACATAAGAGCAAATATGTTTATGCCATAAAATCTATATCTGCATGCCTTTGTTTTTTTAAACTATTGCATAGCTTTCATCGCGGGCTTTGAGCAAGCGACCGAATCAAGAAATTCCGTAACGAAAATTAAACCTAACGCTGGGGGCGTTAGGTTTAATTTTCGTTCGGAATTTCTTGAATCGCTCCGCCTCCCATGTGCCTAAGAAAAAAAATGCTATGCAATAGCTTTACCGCGCCAGTCCCCGGGTGCCACAAGTTTTTTATCGGTATTCTAAATTATAATAGGACCTACTTTCTAGCACTGACATGCTTCGCTCTTAAATTAACAAGTAGTTGCTTCTTACTCATATAAAAATCTTGAGTGATCTCTCGTCCGATGAGCGGCACACTCGGATACATCCTCAGCGACTCCTTCAGGACAGCATCCAAGTACTTCATCTCGGTCAAGTCGGTGAGGGTTGCTGAACGTTTATTACCCAGGACTTGTCTACACTCTTCAAATACTCTCTCCTGAAATTCGGAATTATTATCTATCTATCTATCAATCTTATCTTATTTTCTACATCTTTTTTATATAAAAAAATAAACAAAGTTGTCTTAGTTTGAAAAAGCACTGGAGAACGGTTTTAATGATGTTTAATTTTTATATTCATATTCTTTTAAAAAAATATTAGTTAAGAAATGTAACGGAATAAAATTATACATTACATTAAGTAGCAAATTAACTGGGTTACATTTCCAAAAACATACTAAAACTTTACGAAAACAGGGTATATTTTATGTTATTTTTTTCGAAAACGGTTCAACCATTTTTTTAGAAGTGTTGCCAGATTTCGCTAAAGCTTTGGAAGTGCAAATTCTTATATTTTTACAAACAATTGCCAAACGATGACGAAAAACTCAAAAAACTCCGAATTACCTATAATCATCTGCATTGCCGACTAGTCTGCAATATTAAAACCGACTAGTCGGATACCTACCTAGTCTCCTATATTTGGCAAAAGCCATAGTCAGCCCATTTCTAAAACGTATTTGATACTGAGTAGAATTTAAAGTGCACACAGCACAATAAAAATATGTATTTACTTAGTGAAAATAAAAAATAGATTTCAACATACCTGAACATCTTCATGCTCAGCAAGCAACATAAGACAGAATGTCAAACCCATTGCTGTGGTGTCGTGACCCTGGAAACGATAATGCAATTTAGTAGAAGTTTTTTGTACCTATAGTATAGCAAATGTTATAAAGTTTATAATAACTGATACCTATCTCGTTTGCGTCAATTCTATAGAAAGTTAAAAACTTCAATATAAATGTACCTACATATAAGTTTCGAGCACTATCAATTCCGTCGAGAACGCTAGCGTATGATTTTATGTTATAAAATCGCACAACGAAATGAAATGTTTTATTTTGCTTAGAAATATGGTATACAATGGAATGAAAAATTTGCATTGTATACAAGGAATATACAATGCAAATTTTTAGGTGTATTTATTACCTAGTTAATTGTATTAATTATAAAAGAAAAACGAAATTGCAATTAATGTAATAGAAAAATTCCCAATATGTACATTATTTATTATTTCAATACACTATTGAAATAATATTAGGTATATTATATTTATAAATTTCAAAACTTATATTCAAAAAAAAATCGGAGAGAGTAAATACATTTATCAATCAGCATGTCATTCCGTTTCTTGCTAAAAAGATTAACATACTTAAAGATCTATAATATTCTTTGGTACGAGTAACTTGTTATAAACATTTGTAGCTGTTATAAACGGACTTCTATTTTATTGTATTTCCTTCAAATGGAAACTAACCTCGAACATAAATGTGTTAACTTCCTCCTTGATGCCTTCTACATGTATTTCCCCTTTGTTCTCTGCTTCTAGAAGTAGATCCAGCATTGCAAGCCTCTTCTTAGTTCCTATATCTTCTACCTCTGAATTTAGTTCACCTTCCATTTCAGTACTACTTTTGTTTCTCTGTTTCTTCCTCTCTAAAATAACCTTGTCAGCGAAAGACTGAACTATTTCTAAGTATTTTGAAAAGCTCTTTCCAAAAAGCAGTCTAAATACGAAATCACTATGAAGCCAGAATTTTGACAATCTATTGATGAGTGTGGAACCAATCTCAGATATTGCATTTTTGTATTCTACGGCAGCACTGGTTTTGTCTGAATCTAGTTGAGTTCCCATTGCGGTTTCTACAAAATAAGTTAAGACTGAATGATATAAATGATTAGGTTATAAAATGCGAGCTAGTATGTTTTTTTTTAATTTGCATATGCATTTATTGTGTAATTAATTATTCTTCTTATCTGAGCGATATTCCTGGTTGTGTCCGGGGTCCGCTAAACCCCAAATTGTTTTTTTTTTATTTGTGGTCGACGCAGTAGGTAGGTCATCAATTCATCATTGACCATACCTTCTGCAAATAGTTTTGGCAATATTTTTACCTGCTCATAGCCCTCCTAGGGAAGCAGTTTATCCACCACCGCGCGAAGAAAACTTAAGGTTTGCTAGTCTACCTCAGATCCCTTAGTCGCCTCTTACGACACCTACGGAAAGAGATGGGGCACCTATTCTATGAGGCATCGTTATCTACATCTACACTAATATTATAAAGAGAAATGATTTGTATTTTTGTGTGTGTCTGTATGTTTCTTATAATGAATAAACTCAAAAACGACTAGACCATTTAAAAAAAAAATCACCGTAAGAAAGCTACATTCACCCTGAGTAACATAGGCTACTTTTGATCCCGATATTCTCACGGGATCGGGATCGCGGGTGAACCCGCGGGACGCAGCTAGTTGTGTATAAATTACTTACCACAAATAGTATACAGGGTGAAGTCACTCATGAGAGGTAGTACTTCAACTGCCTTGCCGTCGAATTTCTTCAGCCTCTGAATGAGGTCTCTGCTCTTCTCTTCCATAACGGTATAAAAGTTCTTCAGGATGTTGAAGTGAAAGGTCGGTGTCAGAATCTTGCGACGCTTGTGCCATTTTGAACCTAAATATTTTATTATTTATTAATTTTAGTATTAATTACGTTTATGCCTTACGATACGAGTTGAATTTTTAACTATATTTTTGATTTTACAATAAATTATTTGTAATGTTAGAATTTTTGCGTTTTAAAATATTCATATTACCAGAAGAGTACCAACCAACGTAAGTTAAAAGTAAATGATCGTAGTGCGAGAGAGCCGATCCTACATAGTGGGGTGGATAACGGCAGCAAGAAGATGGTTGAGAATTGGGGAAAATTATGGGTTGTGACGGTATCGTTCGCCAGGACGAAGCTAGACTTAAGGTACGAGTTGGCAACGGGCGACATGAGGCGGCAGAGGACAACGTGTCGCGGCGACACTGGTTTCTATGTATTTCTATTAAACTCTCTACGTAGTCAGCGACACGAAGCTAGCGACGCGACGCGTCGTCGAGCGAGCGTAGGGAATTTCATAGAAATACATAGAAACCAGTAGTGTCGCCACGACACGCCATCCGCTGCCGCCTCATGTCGTCTGTTTCCAACTCATACCTTTATGGTCCTTTTGTCATGTTGCAACACACTTATCTAAATCTTTGTATGTATCTTCTAAGAATTATTTAATGTACAATGTACATACCTACCTATGTTTTCATTTATTATAATAATCTGCGTGTAGACCAAATATTCTATTTGTATTGTATTGAATTATTGTGATTTGAAATAAAATACTAAATATAATCAATCAAGGTGTGATCAAGGTGCATCATAGTGTACCTACTTGCCTACCTGTGCTTAAAAGCAGTCCTGTTCCAAGCCACGATTCCAGGAAATAGTACGGAAAACTTTTCTTCAAGTTCTTAGTTTTGGACAAAATTATCTGGAGAACAATAACACTTATAAATAAATAATCAATAAATATTGCACAACGTTACACACAACGCAATCTAGCCCCAAACTAAGCACTAGGCTTGTACTATGGGTGCTAGACAACGGATATACTACATATAATACTTTTTTGTTGTTGTAAATACTTACATATAAAACATAGAAAACACCCAGACCGAAAACAAATATTAAATTTTAAACAAAAATACTTGCACCCGGCGGGAATTAAACCTGCAACCTCCTGGATTGCAGTCGGGCCTTCCCACAGAGCCACAGAGGTCGTCAAAGTAAGTAAGACACTTTACTTTAGGTATTGTTTATACCTGCACTGTACATGTCGGTGTATAGCGAAACAAATATCCCCCACAAAAACATTTTCATGTAAAATGTAGCCAAGACGAGAGCGAGATCATATGATGGGCACTGTCAAAAAGTTATCAGATGTCATGTACCCAAAGCCAAGCTTATAACTCTACACGCCCCAACTCCACAAGCACCTTACTTCACAAACTCAACATCTTGGCCAAAATATATGGCTGGCCGTTTCGCTACCATGCATGGGTTTTTTGCTAAACAATAGTTCAATCTTGCGGTAATGAAACGGCCAAGCCCATATATTTTGGCTAAGATGTTGAGTTTGTGAAGTAAGGTGCTTGTGGAGTTGGGGCGTGTAGAGTTATAAGCTTGGCTTTGGGTACATGACATCTGATAACTTTTTGACAGTGCCCATCATATTATGATCTCGCTCTCGTCTTGGCTACATTTTACATGAAAATGTTTTTGTGGGGGATTTCATCCCAATCAAACAAACTTTCAGCTTCATAATATTAGTAGGTAAAGAAGGATGTATTCATTTATCACTATTTTTTTTTTCCTTTTTTCATTTCCGATGGGTCGTGAATTAACTTACGCGTCACGTCGTAGCTGTAGGTACGGCGTTTAGGCCCTTGTTTCCAATGTCCCCCACTTGTTTGGCCACCACTGGCGGATAGCGAAACAACTTTTAAATATATTCTTGTTGTCCATTACTGTACGACTGCGGTAAACCTTTCTAATTATCAATCAATTTTCATACCTAAAGCACCTGTAATACACATTAGGTGTTGTGCGCGCGCTTACCTCCATCCCCTAATTTAAAGGGTGAATAACTAAAAAGCCTGGTTTTCTGTATTTTATTATTTATAATAAGAAGTTGTAGTAACCCCTAGCATCAAAATTTGCGAAAGTCTCATACAAATAGCCATCCCTTAATTTTAGGGGTTGGGGGATGAAAGTTTAAACTTTTAGAATTTTTTAGTTGTTTGTGTACTAATACCAACCTACATACCAAATTTTAGCTTTCTAGGACTTCGGGAAGTACCATTTGAATTTTAATGATCATCAGTGAGTGAGTGAGTGAGTGAGTGAGTGAGTCAGTGACGAAATCGGGGGTTTTTAGATATCAATTAAATCTAAACTATAGGAGCTATGTAATTGAAACTGTGTATTTTTATTAAGTCCCCTATTGACATTATACTCCGTGATTTACATTCATCTGGTATATTCCAAACCCAAGTTATGAGGGTTCAAAAAACCGACGAAACCTTTCGAGAAAAGGTAGGTAGTGCCCGTACGCTTCGCTGGCTCGTCTTGGCGGGGGCACTACCGTGCCCCCAGATAATGATAAATGTAGCTTTCTAATGGTGAAAGAATTTTTGAAATCGGTCCAGTAGTTTCGGAGATTACCCCCAATATACATACATACATACATGTTACCAACGTTACCTCTTTATAATATTAGTATAGATATATTTCATTTCGTTCACATTATTTATTCGTTTCGTGGAACTTTAATTTTGGGGTCTAGACATTCTAAGAACTCATACATAATCAAAGGGAGTAATTCTGTGACACATACTTCATTAAAATATATAAAGTGAGTAATAAAGCATTTAATAATAAAATACGGAATATGGTTAGCCATGTTTGACTCTATTAGAAGAATAGGGTATATACGAGCAGACAACAAAAGTGTATTATATAATATCCACATAATATGAGTTTTAAAATGTAGTAGGTAAGCTTTAACTTCAGCTTGAGTTGAAAACTATCAAATACCTAATCACAATCTGTAATTGTCTGTCTGTCTCTTAATAAAGTAAACTAGATGCCTTACCTCAATATCTGCTGGGTTACTAGTACTAGACTTCTTTTATTCAGCACTTGGAATTGGTAACGATCTCCATAAAGTTTGTTAAACTCTACAAATGTTTCAAATAGCTTATCTAGAAAGTGATAAATTTTGAAGTAGTTGATAAAAGTCAGGAAGTGGTACCTAGTTCAACGTTACCTGCTACCAACTTCCCGTCTGAAAGCTGCGACGCCAGTTGTTGGGGCAGAGTTCAGACTTAATTTGTTTCGAATAGGTACAGAGAATTTTAACCTTTACGGTAAAGCTGTATCTACTCAATAAAGAAGGGTCGCAAATATGTTTTGATTTTTCCCATATACTTACCTAAATTACCTTTATCGGATTGTCATCATCATCATTTCAGCTGTAGGAAGTCCACTGCTGGACATAAGCCTCCCTCATAGATTTCCAGATGCTTCGGTCATAAGTGGCCTGCATCCATCGTGAACCCGCGGCCTTAACTAAGTCGTCCGTCCATCTCGTTGGTGGACGTCCAACGCTGCGCTTTCCGATCCGCGGTCTCCATTCGAGAACTTTTCGGCCCCAACGACCATCTGCTCTCCGTGCTATATGTCCTGCCCACTGCCACTTCAAAGAGCTAATCCGTTTGGCTATGTCGGTGACCCTCGTTCTTCTACGTATCTCCTCATTTCTGATTCGATCCCGTAGAGAAACCCCGAGCATAGCTCTCTCCATAGCTCTTTGAGCAACTCTAAGCTTATTCATATCGGATTGTATCGTGTATGAAATGAATGAGAGAAACGCACAAAGGAGATAGTAGAAGGTTGGAAAACCAATTGAAAGTCGTAAACAACGCACTTTAGTATCTACCCATGGGCGTAGCGAGGTACGGGCAGGGGGGGGGGCAGCTGCCCCCCCCCCCCCCCCCCCTAGAAGAGCGGTCGGTCACCAGTATAAGGCATAATAAACCACGCGGTCTGCAGCACACGATCTCTACCGACCGAGTTTAAAAGATTGGAAAACTAGAATCCTAAAGAGTTGCAAAGGTCAATCAACTAAGCTAGTATTAGTTATGTTATAAAACAATGTTTAATTTGCGCAAATTATAAAATAAAGTTATTTTCCGTTTTGTAAGTTAGATATTTTTTTAATAAACTGAAGAAAAAAAAAACTACTTCCGAGAAATTTCCGTGTCGAGAAACGAACGAGAAATGAGGTTGGCGCATTTTTAAAGGACTTGCTTTAGAGAAAAGTTTGGAAAAGACAGATTCGAATTAATGTGATTTTGCAGGTCTTTTTCACCGCACAACCTCGGAAAGGATCTGTTTTGCGCGCAGATTTCTTACCGTGCAAAGACTTTTCAAAATTCGAATCTGTCTTATCCAAACTATTCTTTAAACTAAGTCCTTTGAAAATGCGCCAACCTTATTCCTTTTTTTTTGTTCATGGCATCGAACCACGAAGTCTTGTTGCTCATCTGCCAATGTCGTATTTATTGTTTATTATTATTAGTATCAAGCAGGTTTTTTTCGTGAATTATTCGATTTAGAGATTGTTCGCTTATTTATTTACAAAAACGAGGAATCATATGATTTTTTCGCTATATACAGGCTGTTCCGAGGAGGGGGTATTAAGCCGAAAGGGGTTTGTTCTAGAGGTTTAAGCGCACAACTTTTGTTTTACGACTTTTGGAAATTTGAACTTTTTTTTCGAAAATTTGAGGTTGTATCACTGAAAAAAAAAACAGCTGTTTTTGTCATCATCATCATCCGAGCGTTGTTCCCGGTTGCATCTCTCTCGAGAGCCCGGGGTCCGCTTTCCTACTTTTACGTCTCCACTTCGCACGATCTTCGGCATCCCGTGTAGTGAGGCCATTAACCATTTGCACGCATATCCGATCTCACAACGTCAAGCCAGCACTTCTTGGGTCTTCCCAATCTGCCGCGGCCGGGCGGGGGCGCCATAGCAAGACATTTGTTTCCCACGTAACTAGCCGGTTTCCGTAGAACGTGTCCGTACCACCGTAAGCGGCATTCTTGCAGTTTGTCTGCAATGTCTCGGACATGAAGGCTGCCCCTGATGCGGGAGTTTCTGACGTCTTTTCGCGTCACTCCACACATCCAGCGCAGCATCTTCATCTCCGTGACACGCAGCTCCTGCTTATGTCGCTCAAGCAATGGCCACGCCTCACTACCATACATGTTTTTGTAAATAAAGGCAATTAATGTTAAGATCATAGTGGTCCAAACTAAATAAAAGGACAGATTAAGGCCAATGACCTCAAACTCTAAAAATCAGCTGATTTTCATGCAAACTTTAAACTCAACATTTTCGAAAACTACTTCATATTTCCAAAAGGTGTAAAACAAAAGTTGTTCGTCTAGACGTCTAGAACAAACCTCTTTCGGCTTAATACCCCCATCTCGGAACATCGTGTATAGCGTACAAAAATATAACTACCCACTTTACGAAAGAAAATAATAGACCTAGCGTTTTTCTCGCTGTAGTGAGGTGCAAAATTGTGTGTTTCACTCGGCAGCAAAGTTTTTTGCATTTTGTACCTTTTAAATCCTTACAACGCTCAGCATTATATATTTAAACCTCTCGCTGCGCTCGTGGTTCAATCCTAGAATGCTTCGCTAGCTCAGATTTCAATACAAGTACTCGCTGCAAAAACCAACTTTGCAGCCTTGCATAACAAACGTGCACCGGAAAATTGTCCAAAAGATAATTGTAAGAGAAATTTAAAATAGATTTTGTGAAGAACCGCGCATATTACTAGTCAAGTAATAAAGGTATTTTTATTTTTACTTTTCTCCACTACCAATCTCCTCCACTCATATGTAAAAACCGCGATTTAAACAAAATAGTCATAGATTTTCTTTGTCTGCCCCCCCCCTATATAGAATCCTGGCTACGCCCTTGTATCTACCTATCGCAATCAGGCAATAATACAAGAGGCAATACAACTTCTTGACCTATTTAAGAGGAGTATATACGCCAACGACCTTGAAACTGAAAATCCCTGTCGGGCTCATCGAAAATTGTTGATTATTTCATGACGAAATGTCGTAGAACTTTTTTTTGTGCACAGATTGTAGGTGACATTGTTTCCAACATTTTGGTGTAGTTTTAAGACAAGAACCTCCTATTGGTGCAAAGCCTATTCAAATTTTAGACAAAAAATGTCTGATTTGGCTATAATGTCGATAGGCTTCAATACGTTTCGACATATTTGTATGGAAACTGCACTAAAATATCGGAAACAATGTCGCCTACAATCTGTTCACAAAAAAAAGTTCTACGACATTCCGTCATGAAATAATTTGGATTTGATGGATTTTCAGTTTTTCAGAATAGGGCCCTTAAACAGCAAATACTTACTCGGCCGCATCGCGATCTCAGAAATTATTGTTAGAGTTGCTCCGATTAAGGGCAAGCTCTTGGGTCCTGGAAGCTTGTCTATGGGATGCACCTCTCTTGACCAAAAGTATCTTAAAACGAGGATTACCACCACAATCACCGCGAATAATTGGCCTAGCATTTTTAAGGTTTAGGCTTGCTTTAGGCTATGATATGTTTGTTAGTTTGTTAATAAAATCACCCCGTACGACTTTCCTCGGACGATATCGAAACATCAATAACTGATATCGCAAACTTTAAATGTAAGTAGGTACGAAGAAACAAGCAAATCAATTTAGGGTAATAAACTATTAATTGACATAGGTAGTAGATTGGAGTACTATTTTTGGTCCCGGAGTTGGTAGTATAGCTACTGTTGATATATACGACGTATGAGATTTATTATTATTTATTATTTAAATTTAAAAGTTGAGCCCATTAAAATTTGATTAAAATCTAATGAGGAGCAAAATAACTCATTAAACTTCAAAACACCTTTTCAACACCAAACTCCAGAGTAACGAAACTAAAGGGTTGCAATTTGGACAATATGGTTCGGCTTGTTCTCTTGAGTAGTGTAGAATAGTGTTTTATTTACGCTTCAAACTTTCTTATTATTGCCCCTAATCTACAAGTTAGATGTGTTTGTGTTCGCTTGGTTAACATGTAACTATTAATGTGCAAATCTATACTTAATATTTTAAAGAGAAAAGAATTGTATTTTTGTTGTCTGTATGTTGGTTATGAATAAACTCAAAAACTCCTGAACCGATTTCAAAAAATCTTTTATAGGCTACTTTTGATCACGATATTACCTACTACGGGATCTGGACTTACGCGGGTGAAACCGCGGGACGCAGCTAGTACTTTATATTGTGCTAAAGAATAGAGAACAAGCACACCTTTACATTAAATTCATAATTAGGTATTACAGTATAAGTACCAATAAACTTTCATAACAAGAGTGATTTTGATAACAACGTAAGCAAACTAGTAGTAGGTACTTATAGGATTATGAAAGTAATAATAATCGATCCATCAATAATTATCATGTATGGATTAACGAAGTATGTTTGTTACAATAACAAAGAACAGCATGCTGTAAATACTTTTTTTTTTATCTCGGATTGTTCCAAATTGGCCATATGGCCAAGGCCAAGCCAAGGTCAAGTTTTAGAATATTTCAAGTTTCTTCTTATTATAGTTTTGGCGTCGTACATCTTGTAGGTACATCTTGCCAGTACCAAGTATTTTGCATGAAATTAGCCCGATCGGGCCTATAGTTTCAAGTTATGATAGAGCGGTGGCAACTTTACTATAACCTTCAAGGACCTTCGGCGCGAACGACGGAAAGTCCATGTTTAACACTCAATTTTGTTTTCACTACACTTGTGCACATTCACGGAACTAAATTGAATAAGATTCCACCAAAATTACACAATTTAACCGAGTTTACAACATAGTTTAACGAAAATAAAATTGGAGCACGACATGTTGTCTCCGCTTTCCCGCCGAAAAGTCCTGTAAATACTTGAATGAATCCCACCAACTAGGTCTTATCCTACTAATATTATAAAGCTGAAAAATTGTGAGTATGTATGTGTGTGTGTGTTTGTTACTCAATCACGTAAAAACCGCTAAACCGATTACCATGAAACACGGTATGTAGTCTATGTAGATAGCTGGAGACCTGGAATAACACATAGGCTACTTTTAATCCCGATTATCCCGCAGGATTGGGACTTACGCGGGTGAAACCGCGACACGAAGCTAGTTAAGTCTACTACACAGAAGTCGAGTCGTTAGTTCACAAAGTTTTGCGAAATCCTCAATACGCCTTACCGACGTATTGAGGATTTGAGGAGCTTATTGCTTCACCCGCCGATCTTGAATATACAAGATCGGCACCGCGCCTGGGCGCAGTCTTTAATTAGGTACTTTAAATGGGTGACCGATAATGTGTGGCAAAAATAGTTTTGCACGGAAAGCACGTTAGTCAGGTCCCTGTTGCTATCTCTGATAATAGGCGTAGGTCAAGTTAGAGGCCTTCAACGACATGAAAGCTCTAACACTGGGTGAGCCACACCACTACACGAAAATAATAAGACTGACGAATGACGATATTCGACGCGACTAAAACTTTACGCAGCGTCTTACGTGGGCGATCTGGATGCGAACGCGAAGCGGCGCGGTGCGGCGCGGAAACAAGAAACAGTTGATAGCTATTAAGATGGCCTACGTGGCCCAACACACGCTTTTTATTTCACCAAACAAATTGAATTCGCATCGGATCGCTTCGCAATCGCGTTCTCGTTGAGTCGCTTACGTAGTTAGTAACGTAGCCTTACAGCTCGTTCCCACTTGTCGGATGTCGGATCCGTATATTAAACGGAGGTTATAGTGGCAGAACATTACATATGAAGCTATTCACACTTATCGGAAACCGATTTTGTGTCGGTTCCGACAAGAAATGTCGGGTGTTTTGCCAGTCCTCTACGCCCGGAAAAAAATCGTGTCGGATCTCGCTCGCCTATGATAAAGAATGGCGCTGTTCACATTCGTCTGATGTCGGTCTCTAAATCTTGTATTTTGGTAGTTTATGCTCACTGATATTTTAGCCAATAGATGGTTGAATGTAGTTATCGACATTCTAAAATAATTGAAAAACTTAATTTCGTCACTCCTATATTCTGTTATTAAATTCTGAAATGTTCCCAAACTAAATCTTTTTCTCAGGATTAGGTGCACCCAATATTTTCTTTCCTTGACTGTCTTTCTTTTTTTCTTCTTAAATAATAATACATCACAACAATAAATTCGTCGTCGTCCATCGTGCACAATCGCTTCGCGTAGAATGCTTAAAATTGACACTAGCTTCGACCGTGGCCGACAACCGATTATTAATCGTGTGTGTGAACAAAGGCGCCGACATCCGATTAATATACGGATCCGACACCCGACAAGTGGGAACGAGCTCTTTCCTCTGAACTCTAAACACCATAACATCACACTTAAATCTTATAGTGTTCAAGTTAAATTGTACAAAAATATTAGTCATGATAACAGGGCACGCGTTGAAGTCTTTTTACAGTTAAAACAAGGTTTTTCTGGATATACCTACCCAATATACCACTCTGAGTTGAACCTAGGTATGGCCTGTTAATATATAACACTACATTCTCTACCCTTAAACTACAACCACTCTCTACATTCACTGTTATATGTCTTAATAAAAATCCATTTAGAAAGTTTTCACCGTGAAACACGCGCAAATAACACTAACTTGGTAGAACTTGGTACTAAACTAAGGGCTAAATCCTCTCGTTTACCGTATCTTCAGTGATAATCACTTTTTATATGTACCTACCGGACTACCGAGTTACAGAATACGCCTGTAGATACACTTTTGTTTTGTTGTCTGTCTGCTTGTCCATATTTTACGAATTTTACTTTAATTTTATTTTATTTTACGATATTATATGAGGTATACCTTTTGTCTACCTTTTGTATACCTTTTATCTTTTGTCATCCGGCCTTATTATTTATTATCATTAATTTGTAAGCGTATGTTTAAGTTACTGGTATCGGGGTCTCGCGACAAAGGCTAGTCCTAGTGCGAGCCCCACTGTTTGTATAAACTTGTAATTTTCTTTTTTGGATAAATAAATGTATTTGTTGAGCGGTGTTGGTCTAGTGGTAGATACCCCGGCTTTCATTCTGAGAGTCGTGGGTTCGAATCCAGACCGACCGCGCACCAATGTCTTTTTCTTTAAGAAAAAGGTATGTGCGCTAATAACATCGCTCTTACGGTGAAGGAAAAACATCGTGAGGAAACCAACATGTCCTAGGACTCACCACGGTCCGAAGACATGGGATATTCAGTGTTTTCTATGTATCATATGTATGTATTTACAAAAAAAAAAGTATAATATGTAGTATATCCGTTGTCTAGTACCCATAGTACAAGCCTAGTGCTTAGTTTGGGGCTAGATTGCGCTGTGTGTAACGTCGTGCAATAACGTCGTGCAATATTTATACCTACTTACCTCAATATCCGCTGGGTTACTAGTGTTGATGTTTCTTTGATTGAGCAATTTGAATTGGTAACGATCTCCATAAAGCTTGTTAAACTCTACAAACGTTTCAAACAGCTTATCTACAAAAGATATTAAGTATTATTGAAGGTACCCCTTACATAGAAACGATGTCTACCTACCAGCTGCATAAACTTATGTTACTACTAACTATAACTGCTTATGTATCGTTTGTTTGTTACTGCGAGCAACATAAAATATCAAAGGCGACAGACAGAGATAAACAATGCATAGCTTAGTCATCTGTTAATCATCATTTATAAGTTGTCACTGTTTCACGTAAAAACTACTAAATTGATTGTGATTCAACTTAGAACGCTCAAAATCTGCGCGCAGGGCGCATCTAGCAAAATCCGTTGCGAAGTTTTAAAGATCTAGGTAAGCATAATAGAGACAGACAGCGAGAAGCGACTTTGTTTTATACTATGTAGTGACTTACTTGGCCGCAGCGCGATCTCAAATATTATCGTTACAATTGCTCCGAAAAAGGGCAAACTCTTGGGTCCTGGGAGCTTGTCAATGGAATGCTCCTCTCTTGGCCAAAGGAACAGAGCAAGAACTGCCAACACAATCACTGCTGCTAATGATATACCTAACATTTTTGAAGTAGGTATAATAGCTAAGAAAAGAAAATACCAATTTTTTTTCTGTCACTTGTTTAAAAAATACCTACTACAGATAATTACAAATTCGACATTCCTCGTACGATATCAAAACGTTACTAAAGATATCGCAAACAATTAGGGTACTGTTAAATAAATTACAAATTTTAATTTTTCAAGTGTGTAAGTAAGTAATCCTCATAAGTAGTCACACTTATGGATATTTAGTTTAAAAATTGCTATTCAAAACTCTGCTTCCCACAGGATGATGCCCTGCGACTGTGCAACCTTCGGATCACCGTTGAGAAGTTGCTTTAGCGCTTTATCGTATACTTGTGCTGACTTTAAATACCTACCCCGGCGGGAATCGATCCCCCACCCCCAACCTTCTGCGTAGCGGGTCGGGGTTCTCCCGACTGACAGAATAAACCAGAGAGGTAAGAAGACTCGAAAAATATTTTGATGTAAGATTTTCCCTGGAACTTTGGTACTAGTTACTAAACTCTAGAGAAATGCACCTCCTAGTGTTCATTCATAATTAATTAATTTTGTAAATAAAAAGAGGTAGGCTCCTACTTCCTATTTATACGCATATAATCATGTCATGCACGGCAGCCCTATGAAAAGTGCATAGTTGCATCCGCAGCCGCGTAAACACCTTATTGCGTCATTCGCGAAAGGAATGCTAGTTCAGCATCGAACGATGTATTCTTTGAAGCAAATGCACAGTTTTTATGTCACTTTAGATCCTCACTTCGGACTAGGTACATACCTTTAGTTTAGACTAGATTATAAATTTCTTTTATTCAATAAATCTTGTTATAAGTATTTTGGTTTTTTTTGAGATTCTCGCTGCGACCATATATTTTTGGCGCAGTCGTACGGATCGCTTAGGGAATTAGGTAGGGAATCGAGCTAAACCTGCCAGAGCGATCCAGAACCTACGTGTGGTTGCAGCCGGGAGAGTCCAGACTTCGACTTGTCAAGGAAAACCAATGTGAGTTACTTTGAATCTTTCAAGTAATTGCCGTCCTCTTAAGTAATCCGTTCCTTATATTTTTATATATTTTACCTGTGTGATTTGATGTTAGCTCTATACCTAGAGTTATTTTAAATTTCTTTTTAGTGTGTTAACTTAAGTAAAGCTACAAGATTTTTCATTTAAGGAGATTTCGTTCACGTAGCGATAGGTTTATGAATAGAAATAGTAGATTAGTTCTTATAGACGAGAATAGGCAGTTGGAGTTCGATCACTCGGACGAAACAAACGAGTCGATCGAGTTAGACGAGTCCGTACATCAACCAAGCAATATGGCAAACGCAAATCCGGTTGACGTAGACACTATCTTCAAGTCCCTCAGACTTTTACCGGATTTTGACGGTAACCAGCATGTCCTGACACGGTTTATAAATTTGTGTGACCAACTAGTAGTTGCTCACTATAGGTCAGGGCCAGAAAATGAGCTGTCAAACTTAGCTCTTTTTAACGGGATACTTAATAAGGTAACAGGACCCGCGGCTAGGCTTATAAATACCAATGGTATTCCCGATACCTGGCAGGGCGTCCGTAACGCCCTCATAAATAATTTCGCGGATCATCGCGACGAGACCGCGTTATATAGCGACCTATCCCTGCAGACTCAAGGGAACAGCACCCCACAGGAATTCTATGAGCGGTGCCTTAACTTATTTAGTACGATTATGACGTACATTAGTTTGCACGAAACTGTACCTACCACCATAGAATCTAAACGGGCGCTGTACTCTAAGCTAACGTTACAAGCCTATTTGCGTGGCCTTAAGGAGCCCCTAGGGTCTAGGATACGCTGTATGCGTCCCGATTCGATGGAAAAAGCTCTCGAATTCGTTCAAGAAGAGCTTAACACCCTCTACATACAACAACGCAATGAGGGTGGCCCTAGTAAGAAAGAGTGGACAGACAGACAGACACCTCAGCCTACTACCTTTAGATTACCGCCTATCAATACCGCGCCGGTAATAAAGGCTCCATTTAAAATGTTTCCTCCCGTGACACAGCCGATTTACAACGCGCCGGGTCCATCTCGTCAACCGCCGACCTTTAATCAAGGTACGCAAGGGTGGAGGCCTAACTCCGGGCCGCCGCCGTTCCGGGGACCGTCACGCACGCAACAAATGTTCCGCGCGCCCCCGCCGAACTATAACGCGCAAAGTAACGTTTTTAGGATGCCTCCGAGGCCCCAACAGCAGCCTTCTAATTTTAACGCTCCGCGTCCTATGAGCGGTGTAACCCCGTTTGTCCAGAGACAGTTACCATCTACCGGTCATGATTGGAGAGTGCATGGCAATCCACCTCCATCTAACTATTTCAAATCACGCGAAATTAACTTCAACGAGTTAGGTTTCGATCATGACACTTACGCGTACTATGATAATGCCTACTCCGAATACGAACCGTACTACTACGCTTACGATCAGTATCCGGATTATCCTGATAACAACTATGAATATTCCGAGGGTACTATAGTAGAGGAAGTAGGGAACACTCCAGTAGAACAGGAGGATTTTCAGAAGGCACCACCTTCCGACAAGCAAAAATAGAAATAAATTTGCAGACACAAAGGCAGCTCATGTACGTTCAAATTAAAAATCCGCCGCTTAAAATATTGGTGGATACGGGCGCAAATCAATCATTCTTAAGCCCACGAGCTGTCCAAACTTATTTCTATGACTTGCCTCTAAACTATGAACCTTTCGAAGTGACTAATTCAAATGTTACGACAGTGCATAAGCATTCTATCACGCTACCTTGTTTTAGTGAATACCGCGAGGAAGGCGATATGACATTATTCGTATACGACTTCCATAAGTACTTCGATGGGTTACTAGGATTAGATTTGTTAACAGCATGGGATTGTAATATAGACCTTAAGACTAAATTACTAACAACTAGGAACGCGAAAATACCACTGCAGATTTACGATTCGCGTAACGTTAATCTGTACGAAGACATTATCCCAGCTCATGCCTCGAAGATGGTTCGCTTGCCTTTCAATACTCGAGATGATAATGTATTCGTACAAGATCAAATTATATGCAACTGTCAAATAACGGATTGTGTAACTGTAGTAAAGAATAATCGCGGCTGGGTAGAAGTGTGTAACAATTCTAGTAATGACGTAATCTTTTCTGTGGATAGAGCGGTAGAAGCCGAAATTTTCAATGCTGAAAGTAATCACTTCGAACACGCGCCGGAACGCGTCACTGAGGTTTTATCGCGTTTGAGAACTGATCACTTAAACCCCGAGGAACTAGTTAACCTAAAGACATTGTGCTCGCGATACGCGGATGTCTTTTATATTGACGGTGAGCCTTTAACGTTCACAAATAAAATCAAGCACCGTATTAAAACCACGGATGAAGTTCCTGTATATACGAAAAGTTACCGATATCCTTACGTCCACCGTCAGGAAGTTAAAGATCAGATAGCGAAAATGCTCGAACAGAATATTATCAGACCATCTGATTCTGCATGGAGCTCACCGATCTGGGTCGTACCCAAGAAGGCTGACGCTTCAGGCAAAACCAAATGGCGGATAGTTGTAGATTTTCGTAAAGTAAACGAGAAAACAATTGACGACAAATATCCTATCCCAAACATAACCGATGTCCTAGACAAACTAGGTAAATGTCAGTATTTCACTACTCTCGATCTAGCATCAGGTTTTTATCAGGTTGAAATGGACCCCGTTGATATCCCAAAAACCGCGTTCAACGTAGAAAACGGGCATTACGAATATCTTAGAATGCCGATGGGTCTGAAAAATTCACCATCTACTTTTCAAAGGGTAATGGATAATGTACTCAAGGACCTCCAAAATAACATCTGTCTGGTATATCTTGATGACATTATCGTATTTAGTACCTCCTTGCAAGAGATGATGGTTAATTTAGAGAAAGTTTTCCAAAGATTACGCGAGTCTAGCTTTAAAATTCAGATGGATAAATCCGAATTCTTAAAGTTAGAAACCGATTTCTTAGGGCACGTGATATGTAGAGAGGGAGTGAAACCGAATCCAAATAAAATTATAGCTATTACCGAATACCCTATACCTAAAACCCAGACTGAAATCAAACGTTTTCTCGGATTACTCGGTTACTACAGGAAGTTCATACCCGATTTCGCGAGAATTACGAAACCGCTAACACAGTGCCTCAAAAAGGGTTCAAAGATAACACTAGATCAAAGTTACGTAAATTGCTTTGAGCATTGTAAAAGTCTCTTAACCAACGATCCAATCCTTCAGTACCCGGATTTCACTAGGGAATTTAATTTAACGACTGATGCTTCTAACGTCGCCATAGGAGCAGTCTTATCCCAGGGTACCATAGGCTCAGATAAACCCATTGCGTATGCGTCAAGGACTCTAAACTCAAGCGAGTTAAATTACAGCACCATAGAAAAAGAGCTCCTTGCTATTGTTTGGGCTACTAAGTACTTTAGGCCCTACCTTTTTGGTCGTAAATTTAAAATCTTAACGGACCATAAGCCTTTACAGTGGGTGATGAGTTTAAAGGAGCCTAATTCGAGACTTACAAGATGGCGCTTGAAATTAAGCGAGTACGATTTTGAGGTAATTTACAAGCAGGGTAAGTGTAACACGAACGCAGACGCTCTTTCGCGTATTCAGTTAAATAATGAGGAAGCTAGCTCGATTGTCGTAAATGTTTCAGAAAAATCGGTTCAGTTAGACGATTCTAGAACCCTTACAGCTTCCGAAGGTGCCGATTCTAGAACGGTCACGGTACACACCGACGTCGAGAGCCCCATCTTGGAAGTGCCGATTTCAGACGAACCTCTAAATAGGTTCACTAAGCAGGTCATCTTTAACGTAGTCGGCGATATCAAAGGTAAAACCATTGTGACTAAACCATTCGACTCACACACCCGCATATCCATCCAGCTTTCAGAATCTAACCTTAAACAGGACGTAATTAACGCAGTCAGGGAGTATGTCCACCCAAAAATTAAAACAGGACTACTTATTAATCCCTATGACGCCATGTTTAAGATTATACCTACTATCCAGAGTACATTCAAAAATTCCGCTATGAGTCTATTTTTGGTAAAGAAAGAGATAGAAAATGTGCGCGATTACTTACGTCAACAGGAGATCATTAGTAAGTACCACGATGGCAAGACTAACCATCGCGGTATTAACGAATGCTACCTAGCACTATCTTATAAGTATTTTTGGCCCAAAATGAAAGAACACATCACTAAATTCATAAATGAGTGTATCATCTGCGGTCAAGCTAAGTACGATCGAAATCCAATTAAACAACAGTTTCGAATCGTACCACCACCCAGTAAGCCACTAGAACTAGTTCACATGGACTTACTAACTATACAGGGTGATAAGTTTTTGACGGTCGTAGATGCATTTTCAAAATATGCTCAGGCCTATTACTTAAGAGATGGAACCGCCATCAGCGTCATTCAAGCTTTTCTAACATATTGCACTCATCATGGTATTCCATACACCATAGTTACAGATAATGGACCTGAATTTATCAATCAACTTATGACAGAGTTTGTTAGGTTGCATAAGATACAACACCATAAAGTTGCACCCCATACGCCCAATGAAAACGGTATCGTTGAGCGTTTCCACTCGACAATACTCGAACACTTGCGTATATTAAAACTCGAACATAAAGGTGAAGCGACAATTAATCTTATGTCCTATGCCCTTCTGGCATATAACAGCTCAATCCATAGTTTTACTAGATGCAAACCTATTGAGGTTATTACGGGACACTTTGACCCGCGAGATCCTTTTGACCTCGATCTCTCCTCTCACTTATTACAACAGTACATTACAGAGCACAGAAATAAAATGTCTAAAGCATATAATATAATACATGAGTCATGTACCGCACTTCGCTCAGATTTAACTAACAAACGTAATATCGACCGTGAACCAGAGGTCGAATATTCACCAGAGCAACAAATATTTGTCAAAAACCCAATTGCAGCTAGGCAAAAATTAGCCCCACGTTACACATACGATAAAGTAATGGCTGATTTACCTATACATATATATACAAAGAAACGGCGTGGGCCAGTTGCTAAATCACGACTTAAAAGAGTACCTAAAAGTAATCAATTGTTACAGGGCTCCTCTGGTACTTCTACTCTTACTCCTGCCGATAATAACTCGACAGCAGGAGATAAAACTTGAGAGTATCGATGATGGTCCAGGAATTTTACCTTTTAAATTAGGTCCCACCAAAATCATATCCCATTATCATTCATTCATTCAATCCATAAACTTGCATGAACTAGAAGCTAAAGTAGATTCCGTAGCTAATCAATTAAGAACTATAGGGCCAGTGTTAATTAACAAGACTAACTCTTTATTTGAACCACACATAGAGTACCTATCCCGAAAAATTCATAGTGTTTCAGAACAGTTAAAGAGTTTCGAAATTGGTCGTACTAAACGTGGTTTAGTAGACGGGCTAGGTTCTATCATTAAAGGTATAACGGGAAACCTAGATCATTCAGATGCAATTCGGTATAACCGAGCCCTAAAAGATCTTCAAAATACAGATAATCAGTTAATAACGGAAATGAATAGCCATGTCAGTTTATCTAAAGATTGGATGTCTCAGTACTCAAAAATCATAGATAATATTGTAGCAAATCAGGGTAAAATTGAACAAGTAGTTAATAAAATCAGTCAAGTCAATTACGAACGTGACTACGACCTAGTAAAATATGCTCACTTAGCACAAGCATTTCTGATACTTGACGACAATGTCGACTCTATTTCGCAAGAAATAATTAGATTGCAGAACGTGTTAGCTTTTATAAAAATGTCTATTCCGCATCATTCAATCATAGGTAGAAATTTATTTGACACCATTATAAGCAAATTGCGAAAATTGTACACTAATGATAAAATAATTGAAATTGATTTCAGAGAATATTTCGAAATAATTAAAGTAGGTTATTATTACTCAGGTAACGAAATTATTATAGTCTATAAATTCCCTGTAGTCATACCCCATGTATACGATATTTATAAATTGTCTATGATCCCTAATATGTATAATGAAATCCTTACCGCCCCTTTCCCTTTCCTGGCTATTCACGAGAAAGTATTCAAGTACATTGCGGCAGAATGCCTGAAAACCACCAAATGGTACATCTGTGACGAAACACGAAGTCCGCAACATCAAGCCAAGGACGATTGCATCTACCATCTCATCACCGAGCAACGTAAAACTGATCTCTGCAAACCAGTACCTGTGCAACTCCAGACTCCCGCCTACGACGAGCTCGACGACAAGCACTATACTCTCAGTTTCCCTACCTCGACGAAGATACATCTCTCCTGCGGACAAGACCTCTTCAGAGAACTTAAAGGAAGTTATCTCGCAGTCATTCCGCGGGGCTGTTCCATCACAACTCCTGATTTCGTAATATCCAATGCTAATGATCGAATCAAAGGCCAAGCACTCAAGATAATGGATATAACTTCAGAAAAAGCGTTGCGGTACCCAGCATCCGCAACAATCAAATTGAACTCCATCAACTTAGACCACCTGCATGCCCTCAACACGAAGGTCTCTATGCAGGACCCAATGGACAAGACGAACAACGTGGACAGCAGCCTCTATCACACCACCATACCCTTATATCTCATTCTCATGGGTATTGGCGTTGCTGCTGCAGCTACCCTGTACTACAAGCATCACCCCAAGCAAGGACCTGTTGAAGTCAACGAACAAGGATTGTCGGGGATCTACGCTGTTCCCGATAGTACGAGAAAGGCCGACTCCAGTCAGCCTCCAGCTTCGTTCTCATCCAAGATCTTCACTCGCTGTTCTACGGGGGGAGGTGTCATGCACGGCAGCCCTATGAAAAGTGCATAGTTGCATCCGCAGCCGCGTAAACACCTTATTGCGTCATTCGCGAAAGGAATGCTAGTTCAGCATCGAACGATGTATTCTTTGAAGCAAATGCACAGTTTTTATGTCACTTTAGATCCTCACTTCGGACTAGGTACATACCTTTAGTTTAGACTAGATTATAAATTTCTTTTATTCAATAAATCTTGTTATAAGTATTTTGGTTTTTTTTGAGATTCTCGCTGCGACCATATATTTTTAACGCATGCTTTGATGTATATATACATGTGTACGTATGTATATCACTATGTTTACATGTTACAGTCAAAACTCATAATCAGTCAAAACCACTTTTGACTGCAAATATTAGGCAAAAGTACTTTTGACCGATGCCCTTAGTTAAAAACATTTTTGACTGATTTTCGCAGTCAAAAGTGGTTTTAACTAAAGGCATCGGTCAAAAGTACTTTTAACTGCAAAAAACAGTAAAAAGTGGTTTTGCCTGATTTAAAATTTAGATTATCAGTCACAACTTATAAAAAGTTGAGGTGGTTAATAAAAATTACAGGAAAATCATCAAAATAGTATGATAGTAGTATTATGAGACAATTTTAAAGTTTACGTGCTTTGATATTCCATGATTGAATTAATAATGATGTGTTAGACATTATACATTAATTAATAATAATTAATGTCTAATGATAGTTTTAGAGCCCTCAGGGTAGAGACCTGTCCCTTCAGTTTAACTGGCATTTTAGGGTCACAGATGACACCAGTTATCTCTCGCCACTTAGCCCAAGCTGCCGAAATGCGGGACTTGACGTCGCAATCGATGTCGCCAGACGCATGATGCACAGATCCCAAGTACTTAAACTGATCTGTCCGCTCGACAATGTGACCGTCTACGCAAACAGGTGTGGGATCTGTGGTAATGCTAGCCAAGTATTTGGTCTTCGCTACGTTGAGTTACAAACCGCCGTTCTCAAGCGACTCTTCTCACGCATTCACACGTCTTCCAAGCCATCTCTTATTAGAATCCGCTAGCGCAATATCATCAGCATACATGAGCATCCACGGGGGCTGCTTGTGTGCGTCTCGAATGATTACGAACAGTGCGTCCAGTATTACGCTAAACAGGAACGGACTTAGAACGGATCCTTGGTGGACTCCGACTGTAATGGGGAAAGATTTAGTGTCACCAACAGCAGTTCGTACCATAGAATCGGAATTTCGGTACATGTCCCTGATGGTTTCAATATAAATTTCTGGCACCCCTTTGGACCGCAGCGCCTACCAAATCATCACGCGAGGGACACAGTCGAAGGCCTTCTTCAAGTACAGGAACAGAAAATGCAGAGGTGTGTTCTTCGTTCTGTATTTCTCCATTACGATCCTCAGGGCAAAAACAGGGTCCATGGTACCATGGCCGGAGCGGAAACCATACTGGCCCTCCGAGACACTGCACTCCTGCCGGATCCGAGAGTCAACTATACGCGCGTAGAGCTTCATGGTGTGGGACATAACTTTTAAACCACACTCCTGTAAAGATCCTTTGCCCTTACACGTAGCCTCCATTGGGCAAGGATCCTGCCGGTCTCGAGTATGCGGTTAAAAAAGTTGGTTAAAATGCCCACACCACGAGAACCCATCGCTTTCCACTGTGGCAATCTTCTATCAAACTTTCCATAGTAGATTTGACTAATTTTGACTTTTACGGGAACGACTGCCGTCTGACCTCCCAATCCCAAAGGGTAAGTCTCCGCCAGAGCCTCATCCGTTCATCAGCAGGTGCACTAAGCTAGCAGGTGAGGTTGGCTTGGGCCCAACGATCTTAGTGGACCCCATACACACACTAAGTTACCTACCTAACACGTTATAATAACATGTAGAATTTAGTTATTATTTTAGGATAATGATATTATCCTAAAATAATAACTAAAATTCTATCAAATAAGTGATTAAACGATTTAAGTACTACGTATGATTTTATTAAAATGTTTTGACTAACATTCTTAGTCAGAACCACTTTTAACTAAAACAATTTTGTCACAAACACTTTTACCCAATATTTTCCCCTTCCGTCCGGACTCGCTTCAAGTGTGGACGTGCTGTCCGATAATTTATCAAATTAAGTAATTATTATTTTTGCTTGTTTACGAGAATATAACAAAAGTGTTGGTGCATAAGAGTGAGATTCACGAACCTTATAAATCATATTATCATAACCAACCTTACTTGCGACCCGCGCCCCTACCTCAGGCCCTGCCTCGGGGGAAGAGAGCAGTTGACATAATTGCCGTCGCATTCACACGAGACGTAGATATATGTACTGCGCTTCACGACCATCGGCTAAACTGCTGCTGTACTTGTTTTACGAGGATTGGATTTGACTAGATACCGCGCAGAATGGACAAATATCTTAACAAATCTCTGTCGGATACAGAAGCTAAACAAGGAGAAGTTTCTGCCAGAACTTTATCTACACTTCGAGCAAAGAGAAAGAGGGACGATGATTTCACAGAGGTATTTTCGAAATTTAAAATAGAAATCCAATCCATGTTTTCTACATTTATGAAATCGCATGAGACAGAACAGAAAAAGCACACAGTTACGCTTAAAGAGATCCAGCAAACCAATATCAATATTGAAAATTCAATCGCATTTTTGTCGGCCCAAAATGATGAATTCAAGAAAAAGATAGAACAACTCGAAGAGAAAATAAGAGAGGATAAGAAACACATCATATTATTGGAAGATAGAGTAGAAATTTTACAGCGGGATCAACGAAAATCTAATCTGGAGATAAAAAATGTACCTAAAGGGGTAAACGAGACAAAACAAGACCTAATTAATATGGCACTAACCCTAGCGAATACGACAGGGTCTTCTATGACCAAGTCAGACATCAGAGACATTTACAGAGTCCTGGGTAAAAAAGATCACAATAAAAACTATCCAATCATAGTAGAAACTACTTCTTCCATACTGAAAACTGAACTCTTAAAGTCCTGCAAAAGTTATAATCTCAAACAAAAAAACAAACTGACTGCTGCTCATCTAGGACTTAAGACTTCGGAAGCTGGAATGACCCCAATCTTTGTAAGTGAACATCTAACGGCAAAGGCAGTTCGCCTTCACTTTCTTGCGCGCGATCTAGTTAAGTCGAACGGTTACAAATACTGCTGGACGGCCTACGGAAAGATTTTTGTACGTAGGGACGACAGCTCGGCCATTGTCCAAATAATAAACGAATCACAGGTGCAAAACATGATAGCCAGAGATAAGTGACTATTACTTACGTGTTTTTATAACCACTTTTCCCAATACGAAACTTATACAAATCTTGTTACGGTGTACCAAACACCGATTAATTATAAATATACCTTCTTTACTTCGCTTTTTATACATCTTTCTTTTATTCAGTATATTATTGTTATAGATCAATATACGTTGTATTGTAATACATATTGTAAATTAGCTCTTAAGATCAACCTACACACATTTTTGATGAGTAGTGCTATTCCTTTAACTGTTGAACCTTATTTCTATTTTTATTTTCTTCAAATATTTACTACTGCTTACTTGTTTACTATTGAATCGTTTCACTGCATCTATACCACGTGCTATCTAATGCAAAATACTATTGAATACTATGCATACGTATGTAATTTATTTTGTTTCTTAGTATGGATGATCTAGTTAAAACCATAAAAGACATAGATGAACTGAGCTGTGCAACATCTATACAGTGCGAACCTATGGAGATATATAAATATTACCAGCCTAGCACAACCGATTTTGTCGTACTCTCACAAAATATAAGAAGCATTTATCGTAACTTCAACGACTTTTTAGTAAACTTGAGTACCTTTAGTTTCGAAGCCGACGTCATCGTATTAACAGAATGTCATTTGAACTCTGATAAGCCAATACCTAGTTTAACTAACTACATATCGCATGTAACTACTTATCAGGTGAATCAAAGCGATGGTGTTGTTGTTTATATTAGAAATAATTTTAGATCGAATGTAACTGAGGTGCGATTAACTCAATCCTCTTGTTTACAAGTAGAAATATTGAATAACATTATTCTGTGTGCTTATCGTTCCCCGTCAAATAAATGCTCCGTAAACTTCACGAACTCGTTATGTAGCCATATTGCTACCTTAAATTCCCAAAAAAATATCATAATAACGGGCGACATAAATATCAACCTCCTTCCTAGATCAACTGAGCAACTTTTTGAATATAAAAATAGAATTCATTACCTTGATAGCCTTGCAGCATATGGGATCACACCAGGCCATACCTTACCGACTAGGGAGCTAAGTTGCCTTGATCATTTCATGTTGAAATTAAATAATAGAAAACAATCGGCTTTTATTGCAATTATACACACTTCAATTACCGATCATTACACCACAGTTCTACAACTATCTAAAATTAAAATTGAAAATGTTTCGGTAACTAAAACTATCACTAAGATTAATTTTGAAAACGCCTTAAAATGTTTAAAAGAATCTAACCTAGATAAATTATTATTTTGTAGCGATCCTAATGAGGTGGCTGAATGTCTAATAAATAAAATAGTGGAATCAGCGAAGCAAAACTCAACCACAACACTGATTCCCAAAAGTAAACGTATTAAGAAACCCTGGATTACCACTGGTCTCCTAAAGTGCATTAAAAATCGAAATAAACTACAGAAAATGGCTCGTGAAAACCCCTATGATGAGATAAAAAAAATTACCTATACTCGATACAGAAACTATTGCAACGGTCTATTAAAGAAATTGAAACGAAAATATGAAAAAGAAATGATTACTGACTCATTAAAAAACAACAAATTACTTTGGAAGAATTTAAAAACTATAACAAATACCCACAAAACAAACAACGCTAATATAGATTTAATGAATTTAAAAACAAGTACAAAAAAATCAGCAAATTATGTAAATGAGTTTTTTACTAATATAGGAGAATCTCTTGCTAACAGAATTCAAGCTACTATTGCTCCACATAAAACAAAAGAATACTTAGATGGAATACCTAGTCTACCCCAATCTTTTGTTCTTCTTGAAACAGACCCCGACGAGGTAAATAGATTAATAAGCAGTCTTAAGAATACCAGCGCACCAGGTTGGGATGGTATTTCAACTGTATATCTCAAATACATACGATTTGAAGTGTCACCTATCATATCACACTTGACTAACCTGTGTTTCAAGTACGGCATCTACCCTACCTCTCTCAAAAAGTCAATAATAACTCCGGTGCATAAGGGAGGGACCAGAGACGACGTCAATAATTATAGACCTATATCAGTGCTACCAGTCCTATCCAAAATCTTGGAAAAACTTATAAATTGTTGATTAATGAAACATTTGGAAAGTAATAATTTGCTTACTTCGACTCAATACGGATTTAGGCAGGGTATATCCACTGAAGATGCAGTACAATCTTTGAGCTCTCACATCATAAAAGAATTAGATAAAAAGCAGAAATGTCTGTCAGTTTTTATAGACCTAAAAAAAGCCTTTGATACTGTCTCTGTTCCCATCCTTCTCTACAAGCTGGAGAAATTTGGCATTAGAAGTATTCAACTAGATTTATTTAGAAGTTACTTATCAAACCGAGTGCAAAGGGTTAAACTAGGAGATTGCCAGGGCGAGGACAGAGTCGTGTCATACGGTGTACCTCAAGGAAGTGTTTTAGGACCTACCCTCTTCCTTATATACATTAATGACATCTGTAACGCGAATCTGAAACACGCAAAAGTCTACATGTATGCCGATGACACGGCTGTAGTCTTCTCTGGACCCACTTGGGACATTGTCAAGAACCGTGCAGAAGAAGATATTTCCGTGGTGGCTAGATGGTATAAATACAATCTATTGACACTAAACACAGATAAAACTAACTTCATGTGTTTTAGTATCTATGATAATTCACAACCCAAAGATGACTATAGGCTTAGTATTCACTCATGTGAGAATAGTCCTAATAGCAACTGCAACTGTCCTACAATCTACAAAAAAAAACAAATAAAATACCTAGGAGTTACAATGGATCAGAATCTATCATGGTATCCTCATGTTGAGAAAGTGTCTTCGCGAATTAGAAAATTTATTTGGATGTTTAAATCGCTTAGACATGTTATCCCTCAAGGTGTTAATAATAATCCTGATAAAAACTGTTTATTGAATAGAATTTATATTTCTCTTGTGCAATCCGTAATTACTTATTGTATTCCAATATGGGGTGGAGCCTGCAAAACACGCTTTTTAGAAATAGAAAGAGCTCAAAGAGCTCTAATTAAAGTTATGTATTTTAAAAAAAGACGTTACGCAACTACAGATCTCTACTCCGAATGTAGTCTGCTGTCTATACGTAAACTTTATATTTTACAGGTCATTTTAAAAATACATACTTTGATTCCCTATGATCCGAATGTATCAGTCAAAAGAAGAAAAGACATAGCTATTACAATTGGTGCTACTAACAGAACTGTATTTGCCGATAGGCAATTTAATAATAATTCCGCTCATATATATAATAAGGTAAATAGAATGTTGGACATCTATCCCAAATTATTCTATGAATGTAAGAAGAAAGTAGCTGATTGGTTGCACACTATGTCCTATGATGAAGTTGAGAACCTATTAAGTTTAAGTTATATTAAATAACATAAAATTAAGATTAATATTTATTTACAGTATATCTAACTATAGCTAAATATAACTAAATTAATATTTATTTATTTATTTATAGTATAAATTGTATCTATTTATAGTAATTATTGGTTTATACTTTTTAGCATGAGTAATAGCGTAAGGTACGGAGGAGCGGAGACTCCTGGCACAAGCATTATGTTTGCTTAATAGGAGTGTCCATTGTCTTAATATATATTGTTAAACTTTTGCTTTGAAATAAATACATTTTTATCTTTTATCTTTTATCTTTGCAGTTAAAAGTACTTTTGACCGAAGCCCTTAGTTAAAACCACTTTTGACTGCGAAAATCAGTCAAAAGTGATTTTAACTTAGGGCATCAACGGTCAAAAGTACTTTTGCCTAATTTTTGCAGTCATAAGTGGTTTTGACTGGTTATGAGTTTTGACTGTAACATACATACATAATTTACTTAAAAGGATTACTGCTTTTTGAAAAAATGCTTTCAAAAACTTTAGTACCCGGCGGGATTCGAACCCGCGACCATTGGTAATCCGAACCAACGCGTTAAACCGCTTCGCCACGGGTAGCCCTCCAGCCGGGTCGAATTTAAGAAAGCACCTCTTCGTGTGTTCTTGCGAGTAAGGCCTCGTAGTGACATCTACCGGCGAACTTTGCAGATCGACTCGGCTTGTAACTTCCCATATTACATGGAAATGATTACAATATAAGATGACACATTCCAAACATGTAAACATTATTTCTTAGTGTTAATCCACACTTAGGAATACTGCTTTTTGAAAAAATGCTTTCAAAAACTTTAGTACCCGGCGGGATTCGAACCCGCGACTATTGGTAATCCGAACCAACGCGTTAAACCGCTTCGCCACGGGTAGCCCTCCAGCCGGGTCGAATTTAAGAAAGCACCTCTTCGTGTGTTCTTGCGAGTAAGGCCTCGAGTAAGGCTGCGGGTTCGAATCCCGCCGGGTACTAAAGTTTTTGAAAGCATTTTTTCAAAAAGCAGTATTCCTAAGTGTGGATTAACACTAAGAAATAATGTTTAAAATGATTATTTATTATAATCGATTCATCGTTATTAATACTACTTCTGTTAATGGTTTTAAAACTAAATTAAAACGCTGGCTTGTCGAGCATGCCTTCTACTCCTTTAATGAGTTTATTGAAACAACAAAGGAATTTCAGTCAAGTTAGTTTTATGAAATTTAATCTTGTACCTATTGTTTTGAATTTTGACATTTTATTAATTTTATACATTGTAATTTTATTCAATTTTATATACTTAAATTATCTTTTTCAATTTTAACATTTTTGTAGGTAATTGCATTGATGATGCAATTAGGTATTCTAAATTTAGTATATAAGCTACATATTATTATTATCATAATACTTTGGTCAATTGGTAACTAGCTATCTATAAGTATGATTATTACTATGTTATATAATATAAATTATATGAATTAATCAATTATTTCTAGAACTTTAGTTACGATACGTAAAATCTGTCCTAGCGCTAGGCCTCAGCGCTAGGCATTGTTTATCTCAATTACAAGCATTTAATTACCAGTTAACCAGATAAAATATAAGTACCATAGGTTATTTGTAATTTATGACTTCTAACTAATATCACAGATTACTAAAGAGTTACTACTAATATTCTGAGTTCGTTGCTTCTAACTTAAGTAGGTATCTACGCAATTACTTAACTAACCTTGTTACAACTTAACTAAATAAAATACACACAATGAAATGACAACCAGTTTTTATGACGCCGATATCCGCTAAATTTTGTAGCATAACGAGGCTTATCTATTGCCAAGCGTGCTACGTTCTATAGCTATTTGATCATTCGATAATTTCCGCCGTCAATGAAGAGAATTTCGGCCATTAAGTTATGATATAATTATATTATGGCCATAGATTTGAAAATAATGGAATAGAAAACATTAGCGCTATAGCGCTATTAGGGAGTAACAACCCTCAAAGTGAAGAAAAACATCGTGATGAAACTGACATGCCCATTGTCCAAGGAGTCCTAGGCTAGGACGGACCACAGTCCGAAGGCATGGGACATTCGCAAATCTGGAGTAGGCTCCAGTGGCGTCTTAAAACCTCACTAACTAACCAACAAAATGGACAATTTACACGAATTACAAGACGTCGATAATATTGCGATGTTCTTTATTAAAGAATTGAGATTATTACATAAAAGTTAAGGATCCTGTGGAGCATACGCGAGTCCAATGTTCCTCAATTCACAATCTTCTTCCATAAAGTCACGTAGGAGTAATTTTTTAAGTGCGGTCCTTCGTACCTGAAATCATGAACCAGCTCGGAAACCGCTAAGTGACAAATAACGCTGAGCGCCGCGAGTAAGACCAACTACTTATTGTGTAGACTGTGCTAAAGCGGTCTTAGCTATGCGCCCCGTAGCTAGTACTAAAAGCGCACTAGGTAAACTGACTAACTGTGATACTACGATAATAGGTAACGTTGGCACATTTTCAATATGTAGGTAAGGAAGAACACAGAACACATAATAGTACTGTAGTACGGATCAATGAGGATAAAAAACAAGCAAATATCGAATTTAATAAAAATTAAGGCTGTACTGTACCTACCTATACCTAGCCTTAATAATAAACGCGGAGTAAGGTCGAAGTAACTTTACCACTTTTTGTTTCTGTCTGTCAACTTTGAAAGTTCTTGTCACGGAAAAAGACAAAGCATGTTTTCACTACTCCGACCTTACTCCACATTTATTCATAAGGCTACTATCGCCATATTAATAAACGTGGAGTTAGTTCTGAGTATTTTACCACTTTTTGTTTCTGTCTGTCAACTTTGAAAGTTCTTGTTACGGAAAAAGACAAATAATGTTCTTACTACTCCGACATTACTCCACGTTTATTAATATGGCTTCTAGTGTTTAGGATTTACGTCTACCTTCGGGTCAAATTTATCTGTGGAAATGGGTGGGAAAACTTAAGTAAATTTTTGAGTGCCAAACTAAGTTAGCATAAACCAGCTAGTTCGTTCCTGAAGTTAATGTTTTACTTAAACTTACTAAAGTCTTTAACGTACTTCTTGACTTAGGTACATAATTCTTCCATTTACAATTCTCTCTCTTCATTGAGACGATAGCGATTTAAAGCTAAATTTCCGTAGATAATATTTAAACTATGTTTTTGAGTAACATACCTACTTCGTTAATCTGACTAGTAATAAATGGATCTTACCGCCAAAGTTTGCATCTTTGCCTGGCGTAGTTCTTCCCTGATAAACATCATCTCGGGGCGCAGATCGCGGTGAGCGTCGGGGTCTAAAAGGATTGACAGCCGTGGATCGATGCCGGATAACTGCTGATCACTGAAAACAGACGCTTATCGGTAACTTACGGTTCAGCTGCTATCAAGTTATCTAAACTTAACAAAGTTTATGTAACACCGTGGTAACACCTGAGTAACACGCGTGAAGATACCGTTTTCCCGAGGGAATGTCGGGAAGGTACCTACCTATAATATTATACACCATTTAAAACCAAGAAGCTATTGAGTTTATCGCGGTGTAGTCAATGGGGTGGCACACGCAAAGCTGTGAGCAGATGGCGCTGGCATCGGATGATCTTTTTTTTTTTTTGATGATGGTCCCCCACGAATGAAAACACTGACTTTTTTTTTCTTTCGGTCTGAGACTGATATGGCCAATTTGGCGCCGAGAGTTTTTTATTTATTTATTTCGGTCTGAGACCGATATGGCCAATTTGGAATTACCAGAGTCAAATTTTAGAATATTTCAAGTTTCTTCTTTAATATAGTTTTGGCGTCGTACATCTTGTACATCTTGCCAGTATCAAGTATTTTGCATGAAATTAGCCCGATCGGGCCTCTATTTTCAAGTCAGGGGCTATGGTAAAGCGGTGGCAACTTTACTATAACCTTCAAGGAGCTTCGGCGCGAACGACGGAAAGTCCATGTTTAACACTCAATTTTGTTTTCACTACACTTGTGCACATTCACGGAACTAAATTGAATAAGATTCCACCAAAATTACACAATTTAACCGAGTTTACAACATACTTTAACGAAAATAAAATTGGAGCACGACATGTTGTCTCCGCTTTCCCGCCGAAAACTCCGCCGAAAGTTGTAAAAAACACCTGTTTGACAGTTCTTAATTTAAACCTAAGATCATCCGACTAACACCCTCTGCCGGGATAAGAAGTTAGTGTTCCTCCTCATTAGCCACATCTTCGCGAGGACGAGACGTATCAACTATCGCTAAAGCTAAAAGTAGTATCTACCTAATAGAGTGGTTTAGGGTGGCGAAGGTTGCAAAGTCCTAAGCACATTAGGCCTGTAATTCCAATAAGGTTTGTAAGTAAGCAGATAAAGTAATAACAACGTACAATCTCGCACCGACATCAGCTTCCAAAGCACCTGCTTCTTCCATATGTTCAGGTTCAGTTTCCTCCTCTTCTTTGTTATCATCAGGCATAGTTAAAGTCCGGAGTGGTTTTGGTAAATAGAAAAACCTAAATTCGGGTGAGTTATCTATGTAGATAAGTAGGTAAGTAGGTAGGTAATAAAGCAAAGTATTTTTTGACCGGAGTATATTTGTCTGTGTTTTTGACACAGTTTCGGCTTGACATGGGCTTGACAAGCTATTTATTGGCGTGTAGAGAGAAAAGGAAACTTAAGAAGGCCGGATCACACTGAAATGAAACTATAACTTGTACCATGGAGGTCAGTGCCGGATCATCTCTCTCTCTGAACCGAGTACATGATCGGAAAATAATTTTGATACTTTCAGTTCAGAGAGAGAGATGATCCGGCAAGTGATGATGATCACCCAAGTGAATGAGGTTTTTCGTTAATCGAAAAACCTCATTCACTTGGCCTTTAAAAAAACCACATCTTAACTCAAATAAGGGTAACCAAAAACGGTCCCTGATCAAAATACATAGGTACTGGAAAAATTCATGGGAAAATACAGGAAAACTGGACCGATTTTGATGAAAATTAAGAATTCTCTTATTAAATTTCATCAAAAATGTTCCAGTGGTTTCAAATATGAACGATAACAATAATTATTTTAACAAAGATAAACTAAAATTTACCAGCGACATCTAACGGCAATAATATAAACTTTTACTAGCGACATCTAGCTAGGACTGTGAGTTTAATATATAGCGAATAGCGACATCTAACGGTGATTCACGAAAAAATAAACACTCACATGGGTGAATCACGTCTCGAACCGAATTTTTATAACGAGGCCGTCCGTATAGGCTTAAAGCTTTTTGCCTGTCCTTCTAGCCAAACACAAAACCAAAAAACATTTTGCGTTCGGAAAGGCAAAAACAAGAGTTCGTGTTGCGCTTCTTTTACGCGAAATTAAACTAAAACCACAAGGAAAATGGCTGAAAAGCCGCCCGAGGAAGGCTACATATCTGTAGTCGACGAAGAGCCTGAGATTTTGGAACTCTTGAAGTGGGATACCTCACATACGCAGAAGCAAGAAACTGTTGTTTTAGAAAAAGAAAAAACCCAACAGCACAAAAGAGTTAAACCGGAGTCGGATCCTTTTGATTTGATTGAACCAACTTTTATCGAAACTTACAGGCTTACTAAAGATTTGGCGCGGAACCTTATCGAAGAGCTAAAGCCTGTGATGCCGGCCTCTACTAAAACTGTTGAGTTTTCTATTGAGAGTAAAGTAAGTTCTATTTACTAAAAATACAAACCAGATAGTAGTTTCTTTACTCTCCATCATAATATCTTTATACCTAATGGGAGATGACAATAATATTGAGAAAGAATCAGGTCAACAAAATTAATGGTATTCATGTCATTTTCATGGTCTTATTTTATAAGATCAATCAATACTCTATTATAGCTAAAATGTTAATAAATAAATCAATGTTATTTCCAGGTGTTAGCAGCATTATCATTCTATGCAACAGGTAAATTCCAGAAATCAATAATGGGCAAGTCCGAGCCAAGTGCCACCCAATACTTTGTTTCGATGGCAGTGCTGCAAGTGACCGAGGCACTCAACCATCCTTCTATTGTCAAGAAACACATACATTTCCCACATTTGAAGAATGAACGGGATATTGTTAAAGCTAGGTTTGTCCTATTTCTAATTATTTCCTTTGATATATACCATGTTTTTTGCTTTTTTGCAGTTATATAGTTTGATAATAATAACATTGTAACTTGGTACTAAACAGGCTATTTGCTGTGTAGCCCCTGCATCGAATAGGGGTATCCCATCTCTTCTCATAGGTGTCGTAAAAGGCGACTAAGGGATCTGAGGGAGAATAGCAGATCTTGAATTCTCCCTGTACCATGGCTGATAAACTGCTTGGTCCCTTGGAGGGTTGGTGTCAGGCAGGGAACTGGGTATTTTGCTTGGATGCGAATTATTCCACTACTTATAATAAAAATTTTAGTTATGTAAACAACCAAGTTAGTTTGTTTATGTACATACAGACTCACTTGGTCTGAGCATGCGTTGATCAATGACCAATGCAGTGTTCACCACAAAGAAATAATAAAAACTTTATTGGTTCTTTAGATTCTACATGAAATATGGCATGCCAAATGTAATTGGATGTGTGGATTGCACTCACGTGCCTATCTCTCGGCCGGATGACAATCCCAAACTGCACTTCAACAAATCTTACCATTCCAAGAAAGCACAGATTGTAAGTAATCATTATTATTTCATTATATCATAGTCTGATGATTCCAATGCCTTATGCATAAGTTTAGTGAACCATTTATAATGACCTATGGTGTGTCCGGTGAATACACTGCAATGCAGAAGGTTGTGGGTTCGATTCCCGCCGGGAGCAAGTATTTATGCTTTAACAGAAATATGTTTCTTTGTTTTGAATTTATTTATTACTAGCAGTGACTGCGACTTCTTCCAAATTCTTTTGAAAATATAATATCTTTCAGTGTAGGACTATCCAACACTGAAAGAATTTTTCAAACCAGACCAGCCAGCGGTTCCTGAGATTAGCGCATTCAAACAAACAAACTCTTCAGCTTTATAATAATAGATTTAAAGTTTCATTTAAGTCAGCCAGTAGTTTAAAGTAAAGAATCAACAATCACTCTTTTACATGTATAATTTAATAGGATTGTATTTTTTCTGTTCAAAATTCTTATCATACTCTTTTCTTTTTTAAAATGTTTTGAACAGGTGTGCGACAGTGATCTGAACATAACAAATGTATACGCAACCCCGGGGGGATCCGACTCTCACGACTCTATACTGAACCGGCATGGAGTGAGGGTAGATCTCATCACGTTGAACCAGAATGGTGAACAGTGTTGGATTCTTGGTGAGAAAATTACTTACTTTAAAATGTCATCATCTGAGCGATGTTCCCGGTTGCATCCCTCTTGAGAGCCCGGGGTCCGCCGCTTACTTTAAAATGTAACCCTATCTAATAATTAATAATTGCGAATAATTGTAATCTACTAAAAGGAATAAGAATTTTAGTGTTTGAAATTTCAATATATTTCTTAAAGTTGAAATAATACCTCCACGACACATGTAAAAGTAATCTTATCTACTATCTTATCTTAATTTAATTTCTAGTCTACCCCATCGTGTACATTGAATTGTGTAAGGTATTGTTAGAGAGCTCTTTTGAAATTATCGTGGGTTTTAAAAAACATTTTCTATTTGAGTGTTTTCAAAATATTGAGCTTTAAACTGCCAGTTTTAAGATATAAATCCTACACTGCGAGGCGTGCCTGACATTTGCCTAATTTTTACTTTTATTAATTAATAAAATCCATACAATCCTTTCATAATACAAGAGAAATTTCGGAGCCGGAGAAACTAGTTAACGTAAATGTAAATTGTTTTTACAGGAGGCCCTCATTACACGCAAATGTCGTACCTAATGACACCAATATCGAAAGTCCCGAAGAAAACTCCCATCTCACCCGAGAAGAACTACGCAAACATGCACGCGCAAGCATTTAGTGCCATCACAGATACGATGAAACACCTCAAAAGCAGATGGAAAGTCCTCCAAGCGACTTGCAACAAGCAATTTGATCATGCAACTGTCAGCATGATCATTGTCGCTTGCTGCATATTACATAATATTTGTAATAAGCGTGGCCTGCCTGTGGTACCGATGACACAAGCCGAAGAGCGTTTGGAGACGATGAAGCAGAAGGTCGCAAATGGTCCGATACCGAGGAAGCAGGTTGAAAACGAAAGTGGGATTCAAACTCGAGCTGGTTTAGTTGAACGGTTATGGAATGAGCGACGACTACCTGACGTCGCTCCAAAGAAACGTGCCAAGAAAGACAAGGTGATAGAACCTCCTCCGTTGGCACCCCCGCAGCCACCGCCCATCCAGCCCCAAGTTCCACAGATCCACCATCATCAGCCGCATCAGATTCTCCATCACAATCACCACGAGGACATGAGCAAGAGACCACGGATTATGACTCTAACTCCCACTTATGGACTCAATGTGCCATCAGCGCCCGTGTGGGGACACCATTATCCTCACCATTGAGCGTATTTTCTTAGATTTTTCTTCTGTTTTCGCGATGTTGGATTGAAATTAAACTCATTTTTCCGGCTGACTACCCCTGAGGAAGGGGTCTGTAAAGATCTTGAAACATAGGGCATTGATAAAATGCTTCACATATTATAAAACAAAGTCGCTTCCCGCTGTCTGTCTGTCTGCCCCTATGTATGCTTATTATCTTTAAAACTACGCAACACATTTTGATGCGGGGTTTTTAAATAGATAGAGTGATTCAAGAGGAGTTTATTTGTATAATGAACACCCGTGCGAAGCCGGGGCGAGCCGCTAGTAATATAAGCAGTGCGACTGAAACCAGAAAAACGAGTTGAATTTCTTTATTTTCTTTGTGCGACTAGCTGTGGCCTGCAGCTCTACCTGTGTAGATATTGAAAGGACACTAACGGAGGAAACGGTTTTTAGAAACAGAAAAGACGCTGGTTAACGTATTTTATAATAATTTTATATGAATTGAAGTAACACGTAGTAGCCATTGTGATGTAGGTAACCTTCGCAATAAATTTTAGATTAAGACGTAATATGTTGTGCCTATTTAGTATTGATAGTGCGAAATGTAAGCATTTCTAATTGTACCTACCCTAGGGGCTATAATCTAATTAAAAATTAAGATCAATTCTGTAAATAATACCCACCTATACAAATAAATTTCAAATACATTGCAATCAATTGTGTAATAAAATAATTTATTTTTTTGAATCAATTACTACACAATTTGTGAATATCTATCTTATTTTTGAAGTCAGGTATATTGCGCGTAAAACTTTAAGGCCCCCCCCTGAACATAGGCGCGACTAGCTGCGCAGAACGCGAATTTTAAACGCGCGTAGAGGTGCGGTGGCAGAAATACTGCCCTACACGCATCACATAGGTCCCTGGTGTCCTGCGTTAGTGCACAGTAGTGTGAGTGTATCACGCACTCATACACTGTAATCGACTGAACCTGCGCCGCTAACTCGCACATATGTTTCGAGGGGCCATAAAGTTTTACGCGCACTGTAGAAACAACAAACTAGCGTATGATAATTTATATAATTAATAAAATAAAACAACTTTGTTTGTTTGCATAATATTGGTATAATCATTCAGTAAGAGAATTCAATCAATAAACAGTATTCATATAATATTCCGTTTCATTCTGCATTCTACTTCAATATAGACGAAAACAACATAACAGGGATAAAGCGCAGGACAAAATACTATGGTCCTGATTCCCGTGTTCAAATTGCACAATATTTCATTTAACATGATTGCAATTGCAAACAATACACATAAATTAACCTTATAATTGGGCCATTGTATATGATTTTAAGACGCGGGTTTCCTCGCGATGATTTCGTTCACTGTAAGAGCGATGAAACATATTTTGTTCTTGAAAAAAAAATACATTGATAGCCGGCCGGGATATGATCATATCGAGAAAAAAAAGGATAATAAAATGAATCATCGGCATCGCCCCATGGCGATACGTAGTGCGCCGGGTCTGCGTGTAGGTACATTAACCGACCGCGGTAGCCTTCACTTTCCAATAATGTGTATTTTGTGCGTCAGGTTGGCCAGAACACGTAATAGAGTTGTGACTCTATTGCCAGGTAATATTTATATTGCGTATTTTTTCGAAACCACAGTAGTACCAAATAGGAACTAAATAATGAGCGTAGTTTGATGTAAATCTAGAGCGTGATCCGACCAACCTGGCGGACTCCATAAATTAGACTAGTTTCCGAAGAATAGTAAGATTGATTATTTCACCATGGAGTGTTTACACTTATGACTAAGTCCTGGCGAAGGAGTTGGCGACCTCGTTGGCCAGCAGCGAGGCCACGGCGACGCTGGCGCAGCTGGCGGTCACGCGCGCGCCGCTCGCCTCGCGCCGCACGGACACCAGCACCAGGTCTTGGGAGGACAGCAGGCGCCCCGCGAACCTGGTATACCGAGGAAACACTTCAAAACTTGCAAAGTAGACTTTTCTTTGGTATACCGAGAAAACACTTGAAAACTTGCAAAATAGACTTTTCTTTGGTATACCGAAGAAACACTTAAAAAACTTGCAAAGTAGACTATTCTTTGGTATACCGAGGAAACACTAGAAAACTTGCAAAATAGACTTTTTTTTGTTATACCGAGGAAACACTTGAAAACTTGCAAAGTAGACTTTTCTTTAGTATACCGAGGAAACACTTGAAAACTTGCAAAGTAGACTTGTCTTTGGTATACCGAGGAAACACTTGCAAAATAGACTTCTTTGTTATACCGAGGTAACACTCGAAAACTTGCAAAATAGACTTTTCTTTGGTATACCGAGGATAGTCGATACACTTGAAAACTTGCAAAGTAGACTTTTCTTTGGTATACCGAGGAAACACTTGAAGACTTGCAAAATAGTATTTTCTTATTGGTCAAAAGTTTATGGTCCCGTACTTTAAACGGAGCATGTCCCGATCTCGCAGGAATTTAGGGATAAAAAGTAGCCTATGTCTTAATCCAGAGCTATCTGCATACCAAGTTTCATCGCAATGAACATTGTGAGGCAACTTAAGGTTGCGAAAAGCTCGATGCATCTATCGAGCTAGAATGCGGTTAAGTGCCACAGTTCTTACATTCAAAAAGAAACGTTTTGTGTCCGTCAGGCTGGCTACGTAAAGGATTTACTTTTCATATATTTAGGTATCAAATATATGAACAAAGGTACCAAATAGGTAACTAAATACTGAGCGTAGTTGGTGTTAATCCAATGCGTGGTCCGGCTAACCTGATGGACAATTAATGAAGTTCATACCTAAGGAAGTCTCCTGTAGACGTGACAGGAGCGACGTTAGCCGTTTCGTAAACTCGTTGACATATCTCCGCGTCGTCGTCTAACTTCACTGCTTTCTTGTCGCACTGAAATCAAATAAATAGAATATAAGAAATCCTGAGCCCGTCACCCTCACTGACTGCACCGGCCTACGTGTCGGAACACGGACGAGCCGGTTGGTAACAAATCGTGGCCGAAGAAAGACTCCGACCAAGAAACCTCATTTGGTCGTCTTTTACAATGGGCAAAGGATACTGTAGCCACATTGTAAAATAGAGGCGTTATGGATGCGTTGACCTCACCTGTACAGTACACTTACCTCAGTCATCCCCCTCAGCTTCCACTGCTCGGCGTCCCAGCGCGCCTCGCTCAGGGTGACGGCACGCATCAGCTCGCCGACCCCCGGCGTTATGGATGCGTTGACCTCACCTGTACAGTACACTTACCTCAGTCATCCCCCTCAGCTTCCTCTGCTCGGCGTCCCAGCGCGCCTCGCTCAGGGTGACGGCACGCATCAGCTCGCCGACCCCCGGCGTTATGGATGCGTTGACCTCACCTGTACAGAGCAACACTGGTTTATTAGTTCCACCAATACAAAACATTTAGAAGGCGGGAACTCGTGCACCGAGCGGGACCCCGACACATTGTACAACATTCCGTGAGAGCCTCCGAGCGTGAACTCCTGCGGCTGTATGGAGTCTGCGAAGTCGATGCCGAGCGTGACGGCGACGGTGGCGCCGCCCGCCAGCGCGGCCAGCGGCGGGAACTCGTGCACCGAGCGGGACCCCGACACATTGTACAACATTCCGTGAGAGCCTCCGAGCGTGAACTCCTGCGGCTGTATGGAGTCTGCGAAGTCGATGCCGAGCGTGACGGCGACGGTGGCGCCGCCCGCCAGCGCGGCCAGCGGCGGG
>OY292403.1:8170316-8216855 GCA_958496205.1 Idaea biselata | reverse complement strand
AAATGACAAGCGAGTGAAAGGTGAGATTAATTGGCTTCGTGATAGTGGATGTACTGACCATATAATAAACACTGATGAGTATTTTTATACATACAGAAACCTAGAAATACCGATGAAGGTGAAAATTGGAGATGGAACAATACTGGAGGCGACAAAAATTGGCAGCATTATAACCTATTTTATGGTGTTTGGACAAAAGTCAGAAATTACCTTAAACAATGTTTTTTATGTAAAAGAGATGAAGGCAAACTTACTGAGCTACTCCAAAATAACAGATCAACATTCTATTGTGTCAAGTGGAAGACTGTCAAAGATTTATAACAAAAATAGAAAGGTCATAGCAGTTGCAATAAAGGATGAGAGGCTTTACAAAATGAGAAGTTTTATGGCAACACAAGTTCAAGCAAATATCAGTAAGTGTAATATGACTATTAAAGAAAAACTGCACCGCACATTGGGACATATCAACTTTAAAAACTTGACATTAATGTGTAAAAATGAGTCACTGGATGGACTACCAAAAGAAATTGAAAATGAATACTTAAGATGTGCAACATGTATTGAAAATAAAATGCATAACCTACCGTTTCAAAAACAATCGAAGAAGAGCACAAGATATATTAGAAATTGTTCACACAGATCTAAATGGGCCCCATCAGACTACAGGGTATAATGGAGAAAAATATTTTTGAGTTTTATAGATGACTACAGCAAATTGGTTCGAGTTTATTGTATCAAGACAAAAGATGAGGTATGTGATTACTTAATGCAATATGTGAACGAGGTACAAAATTTAACAGGAAAAATGATAAAAGAGCTGCGATGTGATAATGGGAAAGAGTACATAAATTCAAGAGTTTTTCAGTTTGCAAGAGAGAAAGGAATAGTTATAAAGCCCTGTCCAGCATATGTTCACGAACTAAATGGAACTGCAGAGAGATATAATCGTACATTAATGAATATGGGAAGATGTTTGATTTCAGAAGCAAAAGTTGAGGAAGATTTTGGCCTGAGGTGATTAAGTCGGCTGCGTATTTAAAGAACAGAACATTAACTAATAATAATACTATGAAAACACCCTATGAAATATTTTTCCAAGTGAAGCCAACGGTAAAGTACTAGAAAATGTATGGAAGCAGAGTTTATGTGAGAATTCCAGAGGAAAGACGAAAATCTAAATGGGATAAGAAAGCAGAAATGGGAATTTTACTTGGATATACTGACACCGGATACAGAGTTTTAATAAACAATAGAGTTGTTACTGCGAGGCATTGTGATATAATAGAGGAGGATATAACTTTATGTGGATTAAGAGATGAACAAGGAAATGAAAATGAAGATATTAAAATAGTAGAAAAGAAGGAAGAATTTGAACAAGTATTAAGAGATGAACAAGGAAAGAATAGTGAAGAATCTGATGAGGGGTTAAGAAAAAGCAAAAGACAAATTAAACCCCCAACACGTTTTGATGAAGAATATGGTTACAGTTGTATTTATGTTAATTTTTGTAATGCTATGATTCCAGCAACTTTTCAGGAGGCAACTACATGTGATGAGTCGAGTCAATGGAAACAAGCCATGGATATGGAAATAGACAGTTTGGTAAAGAATAATACATGGACCCTTGTTTATAGCCCTCCCAAGGACAATAAAATAATTGATGTAAAGTGGATTTATAGCAAGAAGGGTGAAAGTAAGTATAAGGCCAGGTTAGTGGTAAGAGGTTTTCAACAAACAAATTTTTTAGATGATATTTATTCTCCAGTTGCTAAGATGCCTACACTTAAATTGTTATTATCTTTATGTTGTCAAAATTCATTACAAATTCATCAGATGGATGTAGAAACAGCATTTTTAAATGGTAGAGTGGTTTCTGAAGTTAATGTAAAACAACCTGTTGGTTATGAGGACGGTACTGATAGAGTTTATAAGTTAAAAAAGTCACTATACGGTTTAAAAGAAAGTCCTAGAATTTAGTATGAATGTTTTAATGATTTCTTGTTAACTATCGGCTTTCGCAGAAGTAAATATGATTTTTGTTTGTATGTACAGGAGGAAAATGATGTAACTGTATACATTTTAGTATTTGTCGATGATTTGCTGATATGCTGTAATGATGAAAATATTATTGTTAACATAAAAAATAAGTTGTCTAATAAATTTAAGATGAAGGATTTAGGTAGAGTTGAAAATTATATTGGTAGTATGATTACGGTAAAGAAAATGTTTTAATTTTGAGTCAGAAACGTTACATAGAGTCGTTAGCTAAGTTTTATAACATTGAAAATGCAAAATTGTACTATTGTACAATTTTGCATTTTCAATGTTATAAAGGTATAGGTAAGGTAAGGTAGGGGTATTCCCCTATGGAAATAAACTTAAAACTAGAAAAAGCTGATGTAAATGAGGATATAAAGTATAAAAACTTGATTGGAGCACTTTTGTATGTTATTCAGGCACTAGGCCAGATATTTCTTTTAGTGTAAATTATTTAAGCCGATTTCAGAATTGTTATAATGAGACACATTTTAAATATGCTCTTAGAGTTTTAAAGTACTTGTATTTAACAAGAGATTGTAATTTAAAGTTTTGTAAGAATGAAAACGCTGATGTATTAGATTGCTATGTGGATGCTGATTGGGCAGGAGATATTTTAGATAGGAAGTCTACATCAGGTTTTGTAATTAGATTGTTTGGAAATGTAATAAGTTGGAGGTCAAAGAAACAAAATTGTGTAACTAAGTCTTCTACATTTGCTGAGTATATTGCCTTATCTGAAGCTGTAACTGAACTTAAATTTTTAATTTGTTTAACGAATGATGTGTTCACTAAGATCTATAATACTGTAAAAATTTATGAGGATAATGCAGGAGCAGTAGCGATTGCTAAGTATGGTAATTTTACTAAAAATTCAAAACATATTGAAGTTCATTATCATTTTATTCATGAAAATGTAAAGGAAGGAAGTATAGAAATTGTAAAAATAAATGCGCATTGATAGATCAGGAGCGTGGGCTGTTGAGGGCATTAGCTCCACAGCTACCGATAGCAGCTGCAGCTTCACTAGCTCGTTTTGGGTGGAAGGCCATATCCTGACAATCGACACAAGGTGTTCCGTGCAATAAAGATGTTGGTACGCAATGACAGATCAAGATTATAGGCTATTGAGGGCAATAGCTCCGCGGCTACCGACAGCAGCTGCAGCTTCACTAGCTCGTTTTGGGGGGGGAAGGTCATATCCTGACAACCGACACAAGGTGTGTAGATTGTCAGGATATCTACAATAACTAAAGAAGTTGGTACGCAATGACAGATCAGGAGTATAGGACAGATCAGGAGTATAGAACGAACCTGCTCAGGGAAGGTGGTGACCATGTGCGCGAGGATGGTGGCTGCGCGCTGGTGGTGCGCTCCGTGCTCCGCCACCAGCCACACGGCGGCCGCGCGCGCCGCTCCGCCCAGTCTGCGGGAAATAGGGCTCGGTGTTACATGTTACATTCGGCTCGACGGACCATTGTCTTCAACATCTCATCTGGATGACGATCTCGAAATGAGTACTAGCGCTTGGGGACAAGATTTCTCTATAACTGATCTTAGTCGACGCTTCGACTGAGCACCTGACGGTACAGCTGCCCCCGACGTTATACCGAAAGATGGGTAAGTGGGACGCTATATCGTAAGCATGAAGAGTTATTTGACGGAGGGTCATCTCATCTCGATGAGATTAGTCCCCCTACGTTTGTGTTATAAAATGTGTTTTACAATGTCATTATAGCATAAAGGTTTATAAGGGGGTCATGTCTCCATCTCGAGTAGCCAGTAGTGAGAGGTACAGTTTTTGTAAAGGGAATTCGAAACAAGCACTAGTTTCTACATTGCTTAATTAAAGAAGAAACTTGCGTATTCTTACAGACGTAAAAGAAACCATATAAAACCTGTAGAATAAAAGAGTTTCACCACCACCACGCGTTTCATCACCACGCGCTTCACCACCACCACCGCCTCGCACACCCCCCCCCCCCCCCTCTGTATACAGACACAACGTACCTGTCTTGTCGTAGCAGCTTGGCGGCGCGCGAGACGGCGGCGCGCGCCTCGGCCGCGCCGCCGCCCACCACGCGCTTCACCACCACCACCGCCTCGCACCCCCCCCCCCCACTACGTATACAGACACAACGTACCTGTCTTGTCGTAGCAGCTTGGCGGCGCGCGAGACGCGCTTCACCACCACCACCGCCTTGCACCCGCCCCCCCCTCTGTATACAGACACAACGTACCTGTCTTGCCGCAGCAGCTTGGCGGCGCGCGAGACGGCGGCGCGCGCCTCGGCCGCGCCGCCGCCCACCACGCGCTTCACCACCACCACCGCCTCGCACACCACCCACTCTGGATACAGACATATTATACGACATAAGTAAGAAAAAAACTATGTTTATTAGGACAAGCACACAGGGACAAGGGAGACCGCGGATCGGAAAGCGCAGCGTTGGACGTCCACCAACGAGATGGACGGACGACTTGGTTAAGGCCGCGGGTTCACGGTGGATGCAGGCCACTTATAACCGAAGCATCTGGAAATCTATGACCTGGCTTATGTCCAGTAGTGGACTTTTTACAGCTGAAATGATGAGACCCTTCTAAAGTGAAAAGAAGCCCGTTTAGTTTTGGGCGGATTGAATCCCACGCTTCACTCAGAACTCTAGGTACATGACTCCCTCGCTTCGCTCAGAAGTTTAATTTTGTACACCCCCCTCTACATAAGACAGGGCTTTAATACCGGTGTATAAACTACGATTAATGTGTAGTGGTCTTACCATCTTTGCTGGAGAGTAAATGTAGTAAACCATTTAGACAGGTTTCCGTTTCAGTGTGAATGGCTACAGCCAGTCTTCCGATTGCCTTAAAACAGATAATAATAATAAAATGTAGACAATTCAGTTTGTTTTTATTGGCTTAAGAATATTTCCTATGTTCTAGGTTATTAGGTTTTTGTATTACACTGAACTGAATTACTTCTAACTAAAATAAAATATATCTACGGCTCTAGACTGAAGTTTATTAAATGGAATGAGACCAAAATTTGTTAATTTCGTAATGGTTAGGGGATGTAGAGTAATATAGACTGTGTTACACGCAGTCATGCAGGCGACTATCAACGCTCTTTGTATCGCAAAATAACGTTGAATTTCTAAATGAAATGAAAATGAGACACAGGTATTCCCAGTCATGTTAAGTAAGTCACCTGTATAGTATGTGCGGCGAATGTCTTGTCGCTGGAAGTGACGTAAGTCTGGAACTCCCGGAGCACGACGCCGGCGCTCGCCTCCGTGGCGAGGTTGCTGAGGATCTCCAGCTTTAGCAACTTTATGTGCGTCGGGTCGGATGTCCGCACGAAGAACGACTTTAGGAACGGTTCGAACAACGACTGGAACAAAAAAATAAGATATATTTAAACACTAAGAATTAACGTTTAGATGTATGGAATGTGTCATCTTATATTGTAATAATTTCTATTCAAATAGAAAATTACAAGCCGAGTTGAACTGCAAATTTCGCCGGTAGATGTCACTACGAGGCCTTTCTCGCAAGAACACAAGGAGGTGCTTTCGCCTTGGCGGGAGACTTACCCGTGGCGTAGCGGTTATCGCGCTAGTTCGGAATACCAGTAGTCGCGGGTTCGAGTCCCGCCGGGTACTAACATTTTAGAAAGCTATTTTTCAAAAAAGCACATTTTTTCAAAAAGGCAGTGATTATATTATAGGGGTCCCGGGGTACTAAAAATGCATTTAGGAACGAGTACTTACTCGTTTAGCAACAGTCAGGGCCGCTATAGAATTGAGCACGACACTTTGCACTTCCAGCGGAGCTCGCAATAATCTGATCATCGCTTTAGCTACAGGCGGCAATTCTTGGGCTGAAATCAAAATATTCATTACAAAAACTATATGATAATAAATAAATAAAATAAAATACATTTATTTCAGACCATTGATCCATCGAGGTTAGTAATGCAAATAGTAAATGAAAAAACTTACAAACTAATGTTAAATAAAATTATAATGAAGCACTGGATGTTCTCAATGTGAATACGATCACATCCACATCTGTTCATGTACGGACAGTCTAACCTATCCGCAATCATCTTTAGAATACTGTTCGAGCTGGCTCTGACTCTGCGCACCAGGGATGTGAATTTTTAGCGGATTGTAGCATAAAAACAATTAGTTGGCGCTTCAGCATATAATAATTGAGCGTGACATAATTCCGCTAGCGCGATCTAGACACGTGGACTGACCGGGCGCGCAGTGGTAGTAGAGCTGCGCGACGGCGAGCACGACGCCCGAGTTGCGAGACTGCAGCAGAGGCCGCGCCGCGCGGAGCAGCAGCTTCAGGTCGGGGTCCACGGTGGACGACGCCCGCCGCCCGCCACCGCCACCGCCACCGCCCGAACCCTCTGACTCGTAGAAAGGCTTGTCCGTCTCGCTCTCTGACGAATAACTCTGTATGACAAAATTAACGGTATTAGACTTCTGGTATATGATATAAATACAGTATTTTTAAATTCAAACGATTTCACAACAACAATATTTCTTTATTATTATGAAACTTACTAAACATTTATCAATATTTGAACTTGCTAAACATTTCTCAACATAATAAATCAGTTCACATAGTTAACATAGTTACATTTTATCGGGTCTTAATCTATACTCATCATATTATAAAGCGGAAGAGTTTGTTTGTTTGAACGCGCTAATCTCAGGAACCACTGGTCCGATTTGAAAAATTCTTTCGGTGTTGGATAGTCCATTTATTGAGGAAGGCTATAGGCTATTTTTGATCCCGATATTCCCACGGGATCGGGACTTATGCGGGTGAAACCGCGGGGAGCTGGTAGTCTCATATAATTTTGTTTCTTACCTCAACGTTTCAACCATGTTACTTTGGTCTTGGTTGTAAGGAGATGAGATTCACTAGCGACCAAGACTATTGTAAAATGGGTTGGTTGAATTACCTCATTAGGGTCCGGGAAGCAGGTCTTAGAGTAAACTGTTAGAACATTCAACAATGTCAGCTGGCCCCACTCGTCCACATCCGCCAAAAGGGAACATAGCTTCCTATAACTCCGGTGTATCAAACTTATTCTGTCTGGACAGACTTCGGAGAATGCCATGGCAGCCGAGCCCACCACTAGAGGTGCCTTATCTGACAATAACTTGTCTATTATTGATACAAGCTCTTCTTTTTGATCAGGATCGAGGCTAGAAGTGAAAAAAAAAATAGGTTCATACTTTTTATATAAATAAATAATATGAATATTGCACGACGTTACACAAACACAGCACAATCTAACCCCAAACTAAGCACTAGGATTATAGTAGTGCTTATATGCTTACAACTAACATGCAGGAGCGACAAGGATACAAAGATTTACGGATTTTATTTATTTATTCATTTTGTTTTTGGCCTGCACTGTGAGTTTTTGACAGTTCTAATACTCATAGTACAGGCCTGGTTGCTTATATTGGGGCTAGATTGAACTGCTGTGTGCATGTTGCCCGAAACTGCAATATTATTTTTTACAAACAAACAAAATTAAAATATTTAGAGACCACTAGATATTTCCAAAATGACTTCCTACCTGTAAAGTTTAGGTATGGCATGAGCGGCAGTCTTTCTGACGTAAGGACTCATGTCACTGGAAGAGTCTCGAATAGCGAGCATTACTATTGGGACTATCATAGTGACTCTGATGGATGACAGGACTCGGAGAGCACTGGCACGGATTAGTTGGTTTGGGTCCTGAAATTATTGATAATTATTGTAAATATTATTTATTATTTTATTTATTTTCACTGATCGATAAAACTTATGTATTCAACAACCTCTGAGATTTACTATATACAATTTACGGGTTACACTGTGTAACCTGTTTGCCAAAACATTGGGGTATTTAATATTCATTATTATCTACAACGCAATTTAGAACCGCAGGTTTAATACTATTGAGACTCACTGATCAGTGTTTCTGAAGAAGAGAAATCACTTTGCAGACAGTTTCTGATTAAAATACTTCTCTATAGAAAAAATACTTAAGTTAACTATAAATGATACCACAATAATGTACCTTCAATGCCCTCTGGAATGTGCTAATAGACAGTAGAGCCAAGTCTTGCTGCTCCTCAGCATACCTCACAAGGTAAACATACACCAATTTCTTTACTTCAATATTTTTTGACACTACATTCTTTACAACAGCTGGGAATCTGTAAGGGAAAGTTACAGAACAGAAAAATTAATATAATTGAAAATATATATCCTTGATTTTATTTTTAGAGTGTTTCCAACACTTTCAACACATTTTGAAAAATGCTTTTTAAAAGTCTGCACCTGACAGGATTTGCACTTACAAATCTGAGGCATCTCGTCCTTTAGCTATCATCCCAATAATTCTCTTCATTGCTTCCAATTTGAGGGAGTCCTTAGACCCATCCAGCATTTGTTTAAGGTCTTCATTCCTAAAACAGATATTGTTTTAAAAATAGTAGATATTTTTAGTCCCCTAGCAGTGTCTTATATTATTTTATTTAGAAAACAAACAGTATGACACAAACTTAACTAAAAAACATTAACACAAAAACATCATTTATACATTTTCCCAGATGGTGTTCTGCAGTTTCACCCTGGTAAGGCCAGATTCCATGGAAATTGGCTAAAAGAACATCCCCCCCCCCCCCCCCTAAATGCTATATCTTTAGGACAAACATTTGGCTTTAGTTGATCTAGCAGCGAGTAAAACAAAGTTACACATATAGTTCTTACAGTAAGTAAGTGGTACTCTAAGTTTTATTTTTTTATTTATCTATGTGTTATTCCTAGTCTTCAGCTATCTACATACCGAGTTTCCTCGCAATCGGTTCAGCAGATTTTGCGTGAAGGAGCAACACATACATACTCAAAAAATTTCACCTTTAGAATTAGACGCTAAGAAAGATAAAGAAAGTCTTACTTTTTATAGTCGGGTTGAAAGAAAGCGCCCGAGGCAGGATCACTAGCGGGATACTCCACTTCACCGACGACCGATGATCTATCGTTGTTATATGACGATATAGTAGCCATTTTGCATGAATTCACACTTCCAGCTAATTTTTTGGGTATTTTTTAATATATGAAATAAAGCCACACTCTGTTTTTCGCGAAAAACTAGAGAAAATCATGTGAAAATCGAAAAAAACATTTTTTATGTTTTGATTTTTTTCCCGATAGAAAGTGATGACATGACATCAAAACGACCGACATCTGGACTGTCAATGTCAAAATTTTGGCAGTGACTGCAAATAATTTTATTATCATAACTGGGGTAAAAACTATCGAAGGTACAAGTAGGTATTTAGCATTGATATTTTGTGTTGGGTTCGCAGGCGGCTTTAAAAGCATTGGCTACTGCAAGTCGCTCCCAGCAGGATATTTGGTTAGGGTGTAGTAAAGAGTAACTTTTTTTTTTTCCTAATTTTTTTTATTGGAAATGGGTATTAATATTCATGAAATGCAAAGATATTTATTTTTTTTTGAAAATTGTAATGTTTTTTTTTTCAAAATAAAACAAAAAAATCGTGTGGTAGTGGTATTCTATTAACCCCCACTTTTTATGATGCCAATCGATTGAGAAGAGCTCCAGGAACAATGTTTCCATAGACAATTTTTTTGTCAAACCTCATCACGTGTGACTACAGGGGCTTTAAAGTACTGCTGACACTTGGAAAAAAATTTTACTTGAACTTCGAAAAAAATATACGGATCACCCCGACTTGGATAGGTTAGGTTAATGTTAGAACATGATTACGCGCAGCGCTTTGGCGAGCGAGCGAAGCGAGCGTGCCGCGGCAGCGATCGCCAAAGCGCCTAATTCTATCTATAAAGTTCCTGTAGTCGCACGTGATGAGGTTTGACAAAAAAACTGTCTATGGAAACATTGTTCCTGAAGCTCTTCTCAATCGATTGGCATCATAAAAAGTGGGGGTTAATAGAATACCACTACCATTCAAAAAAAAACTAAGTTTTTTTTTACTATTATTTTTTTCGAAAATTCAAAAAAAATTAAAGTTCTTTACGTTTCCTATGTTTTTCTACCATATTCCATAAAAAAAATAAAAAAAAATTCAATGTTTTTCATTGGTACCTGTTGTACTTCATGATATTATGGTACCCATTCATGAGGTAGGACATTTAATTTTGTCGGTAATAGGTAGGCACATCACTAGTGGTGTGGCTCACCAAGTGTTAGTTTTCATTTCAGACGACGTCGTCCTAAGGCCCCGACCTTGATCTAACGACTGCTATCAGAGATAATAACCGGGACCAACTGCTTAACGTGCCTTCGTGCCATTGAGGCACAGAGGACCTCGAAAAAAATTTTTTATGCCACACAAATTATCGGTCACCCATACAAGTGATGACCGCGCCAAGCGTTGCGTAACCTGCACGACCATTAAAGATCGGTAGGTGCAGCTAGGCCAATGAGTTCCTCTTCTAAATGCATAAGTTTAGCAGTTACATGTTTGTATTTCAATCACTCAAAAACTACTAAACCAATTGCGATGAAATGATGTAAGTAGCTACATAATGTTACATAAATGTACCACCACTAGGGCATGAATCCCGGGATCCCGGGATATCGTAATCCCGGGATCTCGGACGCAAAAGTTCGATATTACAATCCCGGGATTGAGTGATCCGATATCGAGATTTGAGCAATTTACTATTTGGGTATAAATTAAGGTTTTTAGCTATATTTTTGTTCATGGAATGATTGAATAGAACTATTAAAATTAAACCCAAATTTGTCTAACCCTGAGGAAGAGATCTGTAAAGATTTAGAAGCGTAGGGAATTGGTAAAATGTTTAAAACAATAAAAGTAACGTGATTCATTGCAATTTTTAAGACAATTATTTTTTATACAAGCTCGCATGCAATTTTTTTTTTGCTAAAAACATTTTAGTGGTGCGCCTAGAATTTGGCGCGAAAGTTTAGACACTTTCGGGTTTAGGCTATTTGTCCGCCATATTTCCAAAATGATGGGGTGGACGGCCCTCGGGGTAACTTATTTACGTAATGAAACCACTAGAGTCTTAAATATATTAAATATTTTAGATTTAACACTTTTTTATTGTATTAAATTCGCTTTTTTTAACGATATCTAAAATCTCAGTATCAATCCCGGGATCCCGGGATTGAGCTCTTAATATCGATATCGTCCCGAGATTGAAAACCTTCCGATATTGCATGCCCTAACCACCACGCTAAGATTCGAACCTATGACCTTGGAAGTTAAACCAACGATACTACCACAATACATTGTAGGGAATCAGTCTATCTCACCCACATGTGTTTTGTCACATGGGCAGTGTTTTTTTAGGAATGAAACGTATTTCTATTTTAGATAAACCGCAAAGCAGTAAAATGTAGTACTTATGTACCTACTTATCCTCTAAAATATTCCCAGTTCTATGGCGTATTGTGAACTTACGTCATCAAGGGCACGCCTGCGCTGTGTATCCCTTCTAGCTACAGGTGCGGGCCCGGCAGTATCTACGTTGCAGTTTGCCTTACAACACCTCACAACTTTTATTTAACAGTATTTTAAACTGATAAATTCATAATCATGACTGAATAATGCGAAAATTAACAGTACAACGTCAAAAGTGTAACGCAGGAGACACTTTGACAATAAACTGTTAGCAAGTTTACAAAAAGATATTGCGTGCATAAAATCAACAGGCGTGCGCTGTGTTAAATGCTGAAAGAATAATATTATAGTGTAAAATTTCACTCTCGTTTACGCGCTTGTTAATTATTCTATATTGTCTATTTACTTATTGACTTTCTATCTCAAATCTCAACGATTTAATATTAAGTATTATGTTTTCTATCGATTTCTACTTTAGGTAAGTCCTATTCATGAATGTTTAATCACGACAAGAGTCAGTTGCTGGATTTATTTTCAATGGAACTCGTGAGGCGTCTTTCTGTCTGTTTAGATATAATGACCTTGAAAAATTGCTCCACTGACGACAACGCATCTTTTATCATTTATTTAATTAAGTATTTACATACCTATGTAGCTACCGACTTTACTCTCTTTATTTATACTTTTGCGATTTTGAATTATCATTTTTTTTACTAGTGCCTGATTTACATGCAGTCTTATATTGTAATCTTTTAAAGAAATATCACTTCATCTATGTACTAGGTAATATAACACATGGCGTTTATGAAATAAAGTTTAACGGGATGGATAAATAATATGATGATCGACGTTGACAAAGTTCTTTTAAACTTTTAACAAGTTTTAAGGGAGCAAAAGTCGAGTGCATCCACTTGAGAGTTTTAGTTTATTAATTGCAGAGTAGGTACCTACAAAAAATTATAAGTAAATAAAACAAATAGGTACTGGTTTTTTTGGTTGCAAAGCAATTATCCCGATTTGAGGCTTTCTTTTAGGCGAATACCTTTCTTTTAGGTAACGCTTGTGTCGAAAAGCCCCACTCTTCCAATTTCATTATTTTAATAACTATTATATTATAGGTATCTACCTATAATATAAAAGTTATAGTAGTAGTAGCATACTACTACCTGTAGTATCTACTAGCAGCGCCTCGCGGTTTCACCCAAGTAAGTCACGATCCCGCGGGAATATCGACATAAAAATTAAAAGTCTTAATACAGATCTCGAGCTATCTGCATTCCAAGTTTCATCGCAATCGATTCAGTAGTTTTTGCGTGATTAAAACACAAAAATACAATCAAATATTACGCATCTACTCGTATTATTATAATAGATGCATAAACCTATAGTGAAACTTAGATGAAAACGAAAATAGTAGATACGGTATTTCTAACATTGCGTATTCGAAAAATGAGCTAGAAACACCTACTAGCATTTTCATAAAATTATTGTATTTAAGAACATTTATCTTTAAGAATAATTCAGGGATTTGTAAATATTAAAAAGGCATTCTTATGGATTTTAAAAAGACAATCGAAGTGTGACAGCACGTGCTCACGCGGCAACGGTTCGACATACGACTGAGGCTAGTGCGTCAGCTAGACGCAGTTTTATTGTCTCATCTTCCGAGACTAGGTACCGTATCTGCTGTTTTTTGTTTTCATCTAAGTAGTGAAAGTACGACATTTATTGGTTGTGTTTAATAAAAATATTACGAACTTTGTTTAGATGCTTCAAAAAAGTTTCATGATCTAACTGTAGTTTAACCCGAAAGAGTCCGAGTAACGACCGGGACCAACCTATTGACTATAGTTGATAGGTTCGTCCCGGTGAGGTATTTAAGAAGCCAAAGTGTAAATGGCAAACATACAAACGATCAAAACTAAAACAAAATAAGATCGCAGCGAAGCAGAAACAAAAGACGATCGAAATAGAGACAAAAGACGATCAAAGTAGTCCCGACTCCCGATCTCTTGGGAATGTCGGAATAAAAGGTTGACTGACTACTTATAGGTATGTGTTCCATTTATAAGGACTACCCAAAATATTCCTAGTACTAAGTGAAACCGTTTGTTAACAGTTTGAAGCATCGACCATGATGCTAAGCCCGAAGATCCAGCGGTCTGTCAGAGTAAACGACGGCCAGCTAATCGCTCTATCGGAGAGAGCGCAGTATGACCACTCACAGGTAACATATTTATTTATAGGTTAATTTATAAGTGCTTTGTAGCAGCAACAGCCCTACGCTGACTGACAGAACCCGCGGACCCCAGAAATCTTATAGAGGTACTTACTGAATTAGCCTGTCTACTCTAAAGAAATACAGAACCTACACCTGAACTAATTTTCATGTAAATCGGTTCAACCATTTGACCTGCACAGCAGCAGTCTTACTTACTAGAGATGCACCGAATATCGAATAACTCCCGAATACTTGTTATTCGAAATGTCGAATACTGAATAACAATTATTCGGTATTCGACCGTTACGGTAAGAATTTGAACCGAACCCGTAAAATTCTAGTAGTTACGAGGGCGGTCCCAAAAGTACCCGACCTGACAAGGAAAACAATAAAATATTTGCAAAATTTTATATTTATTTTTCAACTCTCCTTTGAGCTCGATACACTTTTCCCACCGATGTTCAAAAGCTTCGATACCCTCTTTATAGTAGGAACCGTCAAGTTCCTCAAAATAGCCGGTAACCGCAGACTCCACCTCTTCGTTATTGGCAAATCCTTTTCCACCAAGCCATTTTTTTAGATTTGGAAAAAGAAAATAATCAGAGGAAGCCAGATCTGGCGAATAAGGTGCGTGAGGAAGCAATTCAAACTTCAATTCATTAATTTTAGCCATCGCAATGATGGACGTGTGAACTGGTGCATTGTCGTGATGAAACAAAACTTTTTTCTTCGCCAGATGTGGCCGTTTTTCCTTGATTTCGTCACTCAAACGTTGCAACAAGGCTGTATAATACTCGCCATTGATTGTTTTTCCCTTTTTCAGATAATCAATAAATATTATCCCACGTCCATCCCAGAAAACTGACGCCATGACTTTGCCAGCTGACTGAATCAGTTTTGCTTTCTTTGGGGCCGGTTTTCCCCTTTCAGTCCACTGTTTTGACTGCTCTTTCGTTTCAGGTGTGAAGTGGTGGACCCATGTTTCGTCCATGGTTATGAATCGACGCAAAAATTCGGTTTTGTTGCTGCGAAACATAGCCAAACACGCGATGGAAACATCCTCACGGCGCTGTTTGTGTTCAATTGTGAGCAAACGCGGCACCCATCTTGCGCACAGATTTCTCATATCCAAATTGTCGGTCAATATGCGATGAACAGCACTTTTTTAAATGCCTACACTGTCTGCTATCTCCCGCACTTTTAATCGACGGTCGTCCAAAATCATTTTATGGATTTTCTTTACATTTTGTGGCGTAGTGACTTCATTTGGTCGACCACTGCGCTGTTCGTCTTGGCAGCTCGTGCGACCTCTTTTAAACTCAGCTACCCAGTATTTTATTGTGGTAAACGAAGGAGCAGACTCCCCCAGAGTAGAATCCAACTCGGCTTTGATAGCGGTTGGACTGAGACCTTTCAGGTGAAAGTATTGTATCACATAACGATGCCCAATTTTTTCCATTTTGAAAATTCACTCACAGCGTTCACTTAGGATGGCTGTTTAAAAAATATTATTTATCGTAGTCTAATAAAATTTATAACACAAGCTGTTAGAAGATGCTTCTATCGAACACAGTAATTGTTTTTTTTTAAACTACCCGCATTTGTAGGTCAGGTCAGGTACTTTTGGGACGACCCTCGTACCATGTCGTTACAGACTAGACGGCCTTGTCAGCACAGAAGAATGAAAGTAGTCCTAGGCCATCTGACAGCTCTCTTTGACATTCTTGCTTCATTGAATTGTAAACCTATTGTTGGAAAATCTAGCCCTTCCTCTTTACTTCCTCTTTCCACGCCTTGCAGGTAGCACTTGAAAACAACATATAGGTGTCTTTTCTATTTAGCTTTTAGTAACAGACTTTTCTGTCTATAATATACCTACCTATACGTGGATATTAAGACCAAGTCACCTATATTTACTGTTTGGAGTGATAGATATTACCCCTAAGTACGTAGATTCTGTGTTTTACTACTAACTAATTATTCAAATGTTAATTTAAGCGTCTTTTACAGGCAGGCTACTTACATAAAAGAAGCTCGGATAACACCAAATGGCAACTGCGATGGTTCATTCTTTATCAGGTAAGATTATACCTAGATAGGATCTTTGGGAGAGGTACCTAGCTGAAATAATGACATATTTTTTGCACTTTATTTTATTTTCTATAAAAATATGTAGCAAATCTATAAATTAAAATAAGTAAAGAAGTAAATAAGTATAAGTCTAGCCATTCTAGTACCTACTTCACGCTATTTTATTGTAGTTTAAAAATCTTTTTAGACACTCAATAGTACTTAAACTTTTTATTTTCACACGATTTATTAACATATAGTTACATTTATAAATTTCTATTAATTTTTGTATGTAGCTCAAGGCTATTATATTTAGAAAATTTATTTTCAAGGAAAAATAGCATTTAAAAAATTTCACTTGTGGCGAGGCTTGAACTCGCGTCTCTCGGTCAGTACCCCAACGTCTATACCAACTAGACTACGCAAGTTCACGCTTCGTGCCGTGAAAACTTCCAATGCTATATTCTCCTTTGATTGTTTACGATTAAGGCTCGTTAAAGTTTATAGTTATAGTTACATTTTACAGGGTCTTAATCGCGTATTATTATTTATTTTTTCACCTCGACTTTTCAACCATGTTACGATGGGCTTGATTTCACTAACGATAAATTGATTATTATGTTGATTGATATTATAGTCAGTCGTTCGGTGAGAACTATATCTACAGTTAATTGAGAACCGTGACTGACTTTATAATACCTACAAACCACTAACTGACTAAACTAAGTTAAGTACCTACTATGTGATATTTGGAATTTCCCATAGACCGATAATTTCTTAATACAATAACAATATGTATACCTAGATAGGTATACATATTATTACCTGTAAAGTACCAAAGACAAAGTACCTGTAACTTACACAATATATATATTTCTCCCTGAGGAGAACGGGCGGCGACTCATGGACAAGAGCCTTTCAAATCTACTCACCTATGTATAATCTTAATCTGTTACACAAGAGAGAGTAGTTCATTTGATTAAGAAGTATCGGGCGCCAATTTTCAATTTACTAATTATTTTTGTGTTGTCAGTCTACTCTGACCAGTAATGGTTTTTTCCCGTTTGTCAGATTATAGAGACAGACATGGGCGTAGTAGGGCATGCAATATCGGAAGGTTTTCAATCCCGGGGCGATATCGATATTAAGAGCTCAATCCCGGGATCCCGGGATTGATATTGGGATTTTAGATATCGTTAAAAAAGCGAATTTAATACAATAAAAATGTGTTAAATATAAAATATTTAATATATTTAGGACTCTAGGGCCGTCCACCCCATCATTTTGGAAATATGGCGGACAAATAGCCTAAATCCGAAAGTGTCTAAACTTTCGCGCCAAATTCTAGGCTCACCAGATTCTAGGCTGCATGTTAGCAGAAAAATTTTGCATGCGAGCTTGTATAAAAAATACTTGTCTTAAAAATTGCAATGAATCACATTACTTTTATTGTTTTAAACATTTTACCAATTCCCTACGCTTCTAAATCTTTACAGATCTCTTCCTCAGGGGTAGACTAATTTGGGTTTAATTTTAATAGTTCCATTCAATCATTCCATGAGGAAAAATATAGCTAAAACCTTAATTTATACCCAAATAGTAAATTGCTCAAATCTCGATATCGGATCACTCAATCCCGGGATTATAATATCGAACTTTTGCGTCCGAGATCCCGGGATTACGATATCCCGGGATCCCGGGATTCATGCCCTAGGGCGTAGCGAGGTACGAGCAGGGGGGGGGGGGGGGCAGCTGCCCCCCCCTAGAAGAGCGGTCGGTCACCAGTTTAAGGCATAATAAACCACGCGGTCTGCAGCACGGTAGTCTGTTTCGTCTCCGAAAATCGTTTGTCCGAATATCAAAATCCATAACGCGTTTACTATAATCATCATAATCCATAATGTTCGAATGTACGAAATTTAATAATACCTAATTATCAATAATTCTAATGATTAGGTGTCATAATATCGGGTGCTTTAATAATTAAATGTCCTAAATTTTCTTGCTATAAAGTCACATGTCCTAAGTGTTACATAGTATAATGTTCGTTACTACGAATGGAGGTTTATCATAATATTGTTAGTCCGAATTATAGGTTAGAATAATAGTGTTTGTCCGAATGATGGTTTATAATAACATTTTTTGGGTATTCTGTTTCGTCTCCGAAAATCGTTTGTCCGAATATCAAAACGGTTGTATCAAAATGGAGGTATCCATAACCATTAAAGTCATACATAAATGATAATAAATTGATTGATACTGACGTTGCTGTATCGTTTTTAATAATCAATGAAGAGTGAAAGTTTTAAAGATCTGCCTACATTCACTTAATCTTGTCATATTAACGCGTGATTTACTGAAACTACGAGTACGCACGCAGAAAACTAACAGAGCACCCCGACTAGGATAGGTTAGGTTTATGTTAGAACATGATTACGCACAGCGCTTTGGCGAGCGAGCGAAGCGAGCGTGCCGCGGCAGCGGTCGCCAAAGCGCATAATATTATAAATAAATAAGGTGAGATGTATAAAAAATAAAAATCTAATGTTTTATTATTAAATGTGAGAAAGGTACATTACATTACCCAGTGCATGCATATTAATCGTTATTAGGTATATAGGATGTGTAATAATTATAGAATAGCATTATGCATTTCAAATATTATGAATTGTAATATTTATAGCAAAAGATGTTAGGACCTTTTATATTTATAGAATTTGTACTTTCGGACTTACACCGGTTATAGAAAAGAATTTTATGTCTTTTAAATATTATAGATTGTGATATTTATGACAACAAATTTTAGGATAAATAATATTTAGGGATTTCGATTTTAGGGCAAGTGATATTATGGAGACATTTAGTTAGGGCTAATTATTATTCGGGCAAGTGATGATTAGGTCACAAAACGTTATGAGATTTAAGATTATGGATATAAATTTTATGAGACAAAATAGAGAACCCTGCAGCACACGATCTCTACCGAGTTTAAAAGGTTGCAAAACTAGAATTCTAAAGAGTTGCAAAGGTCAATCAACTAAACTAGTGTTAGTTATGTTATTATGAAACAATGTTTAATTTGCGCAGATTATAAAATGAAGTTAAATTCCGTTTTGTAAGTTAGATATTTTTTCATAAACTGAAAAAAAAAAACTACTTCCGGGTATAGTGTCCCCACGAGAAATGAGGTTGGCGCATTTTTAAAGGACTTGCTTTAGAGAAAAGTTTGGAAAAGACAGATTCGAATTTTGAAAAGTCTTTGCACGGTGGCGCGCAAAATGTGATTTTGCAGGTCTTTTTCACCGCACAACCTCGGAAAGGATCTGTTTTGCGCGCAGATTTCTTACAGTGCAAAGAATTTTCAAAATTCGAATCTGTCTTATCCAAACTTTTCTCTAAAGCAAGTCCTTTGAAAATGCGCCAACCTCATTCCTTTTTTTTTGTTCATGGCATCGAACCACCAAGTCTTGTTGCTCAACCACCCAATGTCGTATTTATTGTTTATTATGATTAGTATCAAGCATGTTTTTTTCGTGAATTATTCGATTTATTCGATTCGATGTTTGCTTATTTATTTACAAAAACGAGGAATCATATATGATTTTTTCGCTATATACAGGCTGTTCCGAGGAGGGGGTATTAAGCCGAAAGGGTTTTGTTCTAGAGGTCTAGGCGAACAACTTTTGTTCTACGACTTTTGGACGACGACGAACTTTTTTTTTCGAAAATTTGAGGTTGTATCACTGAAAAAAACAGCTGTTTTTGTAAATAAAGGCAATTAATGTTAAGATTGTAGTGGTCCATACTAAATAAAAGGGCAGATTAAGGCCAATGACCTCAAACTCTAAAAAACAGCTGATTTTCATGCAAACTTTAAACTCAACATTTTCGTAAACTACTTCATATTTCCAAAAGTTGTAAAACAAAAGTTGTTCGTCTAGAACAAACCCCCTTCGGCTTAATACCCTCTCCTCGGAACAGCCTGTATAGCGTACAAAAATATAACTACCCACTTTATGAAAGAAAATAATAGTATAGGTTGAGGAGAGAGGTAAAATATATACCTCATTTTTTTGAATAATTGCACTGGCCAGCCGCGACGAAGATATTAATTGAACAACTGCAGAGTTAGTGGAAGTGGTACATAATGCCGAATTGAGTTTTCTACCGGAAAAATGCACCTAGCGTTTTCGTCGCTGTAGTGAGGTCCAAAATTGTGTGTTTTACTCGGCAGCAAAGTTTTTTTGCATTTTGTACTTTGAAATTCTTACAACGCTCAGCAAAAAAAAAAAAAAAAAAAAAAGGTATAGTGAGCGGCACGAAAGATGAAAAGTTTTGTCGTGGAAGGGGAAAGTTCGCGCAGTACATTTTACATGCGCTTTCTATGAAAAATCGACTTTTGCGCATCCGCCATTTTGTTTCTTGATTCGTGCCGCGGACTCTACTCGCTGCAAAAACCAACTTTGCAGCCTTGCATAACAAACGTACACCGGAAAATTGTCCAAAAAAATTACTAAAAAGATTACTAGTCAAGTTTTAAAGGTACCTATTTTTATTTTTACTTTTCTCCACTACCAATCTCCTCTACTCATATGTAAAAAACCGCGATTAAAACAAAATAGTCTTAGATTTTCTTTGTCTGCCCCCCCCCCTAAATAGAATCCTGGCTACGCCCTTGGAGACAGACAGACACCTATTTGATAAAAATGTGTTAAATTATCTTACCACAATACATATTAAACTACCTTAAGGTTCCTATGAAGGATAAGTGTTCACGTTTGAGAGTTCTGAACCATTTCTTTTTTCATTTATTTCGCTAAGGTATCCGGTATCTTTTTTAAATGAGATGCCTCTTGTGAAGGCTGACATCAGAGCTAGGGCTACGGCGGGCTTGTCTGTCGGTACCATGTGACCGGCCCCACGAATCATCACCTCCGTCAGATTACCACCAATCTTGTAGTAACTGAAAGAAAAAGCAATTCAATCAAGAACAATTTAAGTCTATAGTCAAGACTGTATTATTTATTAGTCATAATACTTTATAGTCAGACAAGTTCACAATTCACAAACCTATAAAAAAACAAACTACGAAGTGTTATGTTTAAATCATGGCGCACATTATGTTCAAAACAATTATGTAACTCAGTATCAAAATGTATTTCACAGCTGTAATAGGGTATGCTAGTGTTGTGTTCAAGATCATGTGCAGTAAAACCAATCAATGTCACTAATATATTGATAAGAGTTGGTCGGTAAACACTATTAGAAATAATGTTAGGAGAAAGAACTTCAAAGAAAAAAAAAGTAAATAAAAGTACCTAAGTATAACGATAAAGACTTACCCTGACAAAACTCCATCGTGGTACCAGGGCAATCTGTCGGCGTTTTTATATTCTGCTGAGCCGGAGAAGTTAAGCGATTTGTGCAAGTTGACCGAGGGATAATATCCTACGCTGAGATCTAGGTGACCACTGAAATTTTACAACGGGTAAAATTATTCAACAAATTTTGATATACGCAGTAGCAATTTACCATAGAATTAATATAAGAAACCCCATCCTACTACGACGCTACGTTGACGTAATCCGCTGTATGCATGTTGTATGTGAACCACGATTAGGAAGGTAGGATGATTAGGTACTACGTGCTTCTAGTAAAACTATTTACTTACTAGCAGTTTGGCGCAAATTGTATGTAAGTACTTCAGGAGTAGTGGAAGGCATCAACAACAACTTACTTGTACAACATAACTTTATAATTGTCCAGCAGCTCCTCTAGCCACGTTTTAGTACTTCTCATAAAGTCTGGAATGATTTTATCGAAAACAATCCCAAACGTCGTATATTCAGTATTACCAACGTGCAGTGTTCGTCTTATATTATTGCGCTGCACAAAGCTTGAATATTCACTGAATAGTGTATATTTATCATGTATGAAGTTAAAATAATTTGGTAATCGTGAAGCATCCATAAACTTGTAAAGAATGTATTTATAATACTAAAACAAAACAAAAAAACATTAAAACAAAATTATCCAACATCGATTTAACCGAGTTCAATAAAACATAGCTAAGAACATAATCCTTCCTTGGCAGTCGGGTAAAAGCACGCTCGGTACAGAAGTCACCTTTCAAACAAATAAATAGCCACAACTTAATTAAGAACCTCCTTTTTCGTAGTCGGTTAAAAACTACCTAATATCGAAATTGGTACATAATATCATGGCTCAGGAACAGAAAGAAACGATGCCACAGATAGACACGTCAAACTTAAACACTCCTACATTACAAAATACACTAGAGCAGTACTTACATTGAACGCCTTTATCATGTCCTCGTCGATGATACTCTGTACCACTTTGTGCTCCAGCTCCAGAAGCAAGTCAGCTGTTTTGTCGTCAACAAGACCGGCTTGTCGAACCAAGTGGCTACCTCTTTGAATCGAGGCTGGGTCTATGAAACCGTTCCCGATTGCCACACCCTGATATGAATAGATAAATTACAGCTGGATGACTTGTTTCCTACCCAAATATTTAGTTTTTAGGATTCCGTACATTAATAGGTAAAAAAAACAACGTATAATTTCGTCCGTCTGTCTGCGTACCAATTCCACCGTTCTTAGAAATGGGGTGGACCTAGTAATTTCAAATTAGTACTCCAGATACTGATCAGGTCTATGCTATGATCCCTAATAAGTGTTTTGTCTAGTCACGCGCACTAAGGCGGAGTTTCGTAGTTTCATTTCATTTCATTTCATTTATTTCTCATAAACATGGGTATACATAAAATAACATGAATTGCAATTTGAAAAAAGGCGTTACAACTACAGTACAGTCGTATATGAGTAAGTACGGAACCCTCGGTGCGCGAGTCCGACTCTCTCTTTTACCTGAAGATTGATTGGTTCATCATTTTCCTTGTGCCTATGAATTTGCACTCCTAATGAGGTGACGTGTTTTCCCGCATACGACCCGCCCACAAGCGTCATTGGCGCTCTACGTAGCTCTGGGAAGATCGTCAGGAACTGCTGGAGACCATTGTATAGTTCTTCTGCGATCTAAAATGTTGATAAACAAAACAAATGTTTTAGACTGGGATGGACTAGATGACATATTGTTAACCTCTCGAATGAGACCATAAAAATGGGCTGACTGAAGACAGGCCTAGGATGAATCGCCGCTGACCGAGTTTTTAAGCATAACTTTTAGTTTATTATCCACCATATTCGTCCCAATTTGGTACTCGAGGAGATAGGGTTGCCAACGATCTGGTCCCAGTTTATTAGCTAAACTACAATTTTAGTAATTTCTATTTTTTTACGTAAAAGTTGAAGTGTTGACTAAAATAACGGCATGAAGAGGAACTTACAGTAGTTTGATTCGTAGCATACCCGCGATCGTCATCCGTAAAACTGAACCCGGTCCCAGTGGGGCTATCGATGAACAACAGCGAGTGGTTCTTACTCCAAGAATACTTCATTTCTGTAATTAGTAAGGATATGATCAAAAAATATTAGTAACTACCTGAGTCCGGCCGGCGGCGCTTTTATACGCGTAAGTCCAGCCTCTTGGGAATTTGAAAAACCTTTTCTTATTATTTTTTTGCGTTGCGTGCGTTGATCTATCAGTCAGTCAGGACAAATCAATTATAGAAATAGATACCTAGACCTTTCCACAGCTGTGGGCAATAAATTGTATTTTTGATGACACTATACTTTGTCTTACTGCTTATTTTGACGCATCTCTTTCGACGTCCATTATAAGTATTCTCACTTTTCAAGCTCAATCCCAATTTTCAAAATCGGCTCTATCGGCTACCCTTTTGGAAAGCAAATTTTATAACGATTAACCTATGCTATACGCGGAAAGAAAGTTCGCTACGACCTTCATCACAGGGAATCTATTCTACATTCCTGAGCCCTGTTGGTACGTAATAATATAATCTAAGATGTAGCACGCTCCCGCTCATCTATAAGGAAGACGACAGTGGAACAAGATCCAACCCGTCTTCCTTAGTGTGCTAGAACGTAAATAACTAAGTACTTACCTTCTAACTTGTAATCTTTAGTTATGAAATAGGGTCCTATCTCTGTGAAAAGACCAAACATGGTAGATAGCCCAGGCCCTCCTTGTAGCCAGACGATCAGTGGAGTATCATTTACTGGTTGCCCCAACACCGGGAAATACCAGAACCAGAGGTTCGAATTGTATTTCTTGTTCACCTGTTATTTTTAATAATATCTCATTATTGCAATTTGTATATTTAACTTGCTTAAACTGTGTAGCCCCGGCATAGAAAAGGGGTTACCCCAAAAGGCGATCTGAGGGAGACTAGCAAACTTTAAGGTATCCCCGCGCGGTGGCGGATATACTGCTTGGTCCCTAGGAGTGTCAAGTTAGCCCTAGGGACCAAGCAAGCAAGGTTAATGTCAGGCAAGCGGTCGGTTGTAAAATATTGCTACAGGTATGGTCCCAAATAAAAAGCGGACTCCGGGCACCCGAGAGGGGTGCAACCGGGAATATCGCTCGAATGAGAAGAAGTAAATTGCACACGTTATCGGTTCGTTAGAAATTTAAATGTAGGTATTGCAGCCAACTAGTTTAATTAAGCATTTAGTTAACAGCCTAGCCAAAATAAAAAAGTGATTTGCATATCTACTCGTAAAATAGACCTGTTCTCAATAAAAGATACGTGTTACATCAAAAAATCTGGTCCAGTTATGCAAAAATAATATCATAGTTGTGATGTGTTTTTATTATTTCTACTATTTTATGATTTAGGGTGAATGACTTCGTTTGGAACATTTCTTTTAGAATCTGTACAAAATGTATAATATAGGTACCTATATTTATCATTAAGTATTATAATAAGTAAACCACTTGCAAAAAAAACTTACCGTCAAATATCCGGCATAGCTTTCTATGTCAGGCAGTAGATGCGTGTTATCCACTTGCGCAGCATCCCTGGCTTCCTTCAGCTTATTCTCCTCGATGTAAGGAGTGAGCAGTAGAGGAGAGCCAGGATCGACACTACTGTCGTCTGCGATCTGGTTACTTATCTCGTACCCATAGTAATTAGGAATCTCGTCAAAATTTATTTCTTCGAAAGACAGAACAACAGCAAATAATCTAAACGAATGTGAAGAAAACAGATTAGGTGATGTAATGTGAATTAGGTGCTTGCCTATTTAAAATTATTTGTTGGTACCTAAAACTTAATTTAAAAATTTAGCGATAAAAAGCTCAAAATAACACGATTTTATCTGAATATTTCAGTTACGTATAAAAATCTTACTATTTCATGCTTCCGATTAATAAATCAATAATTTTCAGGCTTTCAGTTCAGCTCATTTAGCGTATCGTTGGTTAACTAAATTTAAAGTCAAAAAATATTTATATATTACTTAAGTAATCTATGAATAAAATAAGTTTACAGATTCTAATATTGGTACTCACAGAGAGACGATAACGGTGACTAATTCCATCTTGTCTGGAGCTCAGGAGGCAACTAAACTTGACTTGAGTCGCGTCCGTACCACTATATTTTTTTTTTTAATTTTGACGCCCAGTTGTACTTTAGTTATTTTATATTAGGTAGTATAGTATACTACAGATTATATTAAAGCTACAGATTATTATATTATTATGTAGTCGGTGTTAACATTAGTTAGTATAGCTACCTACCTAGATCACTTCGACGAATATCGAATGTGGAATGCACTTCGGTAGTTTCCCGGTGGCTTCCATTATCATCTGCCGTACTTTTCCTTCTAGATGTATTTAGCTCTAAGTATGAATTTTGGATATCAAGAAGTGCTGGCTTGACGTTGTAAGATCGGATATGCGTGCAAATGGCCTCACTACACGGGATGCCGAAGATCGTGCGAAGTGGAGACGTAAAAGTAGGAAAGCGGACCCCGGGCTCTCGAGAGAGATGCAACCGGGAACAACGCTCGGTTGATGATGATCAATTTTCGATATCAAACTGCACTCATGTAAAATTCTAACTATGAATATTACATTTCATACGAGTAGCATACGTTTAAATTTAGTACTTACTTCAGGCCAAGAACTACTTTGGGCTAATATTCTATGTTCTTCTCCAGAACATTTTGTTCTACTACGAATCGGAGAACAATACGCGACCGACCGGAGTTCTACTGCTGGAGGGGTCCTACTGCGAACGGCTCAGCAAGGCTCCCATGGAGAGAAACGCTTCGGTGAGTTCATTTTGCTTAAAAAACTATTTAATATTTGCTGTAATGTGTGTTTTTGGTTCAATAAAGCGTTAATCTATCTATCAAGATGTTAGTGGGGAAAACGCCAAAACTTTTTGAAAAATGGCATAATCCCTACTAATGGGGCAGATAATGGAGATTATGAAAATTTGGTATTGCCATACTTTGGTTACGAATCCTGGCCGACCGCGCACCAATGTCTTTTTCTTTAAGAAAAAATTAAGTGCGCTAATAACATCGCTCTTACGGTATAGGAAAACATCGTGAGGAAACCTACGGCTTAAAGGTACGCAAGCCCAGATAAAGGGCTAGTTGCGGAAACACACAGTAAAAGTAAAGTAGGTAAGGTACCATATTTTTAACCGCCGACGGAAAAAGAGGGGTGTTATAAGTTTGACGTGTCTGTCTGTCTGTCTGTCTGTGTGTGTATCTGTCTGTGGCATCGTTGCTCACGAACGGATGAACCGATTTCAATGTAGTTTTTTTGGTTGATAGCTGACTTTTGTAACTGGTATAGTCCCCACCAACCAGGATTAACAAGAATAAATAAAAGGAAAACGCCAATTTGTTTTTGAAAATTGTCCTAATCCCCACTGGTGGGGAACTTTTAGTGGGGATTACGTAAAAAACCTTAAAATGCCCACACTATTTCTGAAATGAACCCCAGTACCGCGACTTAATTTGATTAAAACAACAGACTAACGTAGTTACGTAGTCTTATTCATTGTTAAGTACGTTAGTATTATGTGATCTGTGTTGTTAAGTAAACAATGTGCATTTAGATCAAAATATTGATCGAGAATTGTCCGCTGCCCCGCTTAGGGTCAAGGGTAGACGTACGGTATAATTAGATATCTATTATCCATGGACTAACAAATGTAGGTAGCGTCTTTATTATCATTTTATTCAATGTGTTTACTTACAATAAACACAACTAAAAGTACACGACCTCTCCTCTGTGGCGCGTCGAGGGAAGGCCCGGCTGCAACGCAGAAGGTTGCGGGTTCGATTCCCGCCAGGTGCAAGTATTTATGGTTAAAACTAAATTTTTGTTCCTGGTCTGGTTGTTTTCTATCTTCTATCTTCTTCTATTATTTATTATAAAGTGGAAGAGTTTGTTTGGTTGTTTGTTTGAACGCGCTTAATCTCTGGAACCGCTGGTCCGATTTGAAAAATTATTTCAATGTCGGATAGTCCATTTATTGAGGAAGGCTATAGGCTACTTGTAATCCCGATATTCCCACGGATCGGGACTTACGCGGGTCCCGATCCGTGGGAATATCGCGGGACGCAGCTAGTGTATGATAGGTACGTAGGTGTCTGGTACCTATAGTCCGCACAGACCTAGTGCGTAGTTTGGGGCTAGATTGCGATGTGTGTAACGTCGCGCAATATTTATTTATTTACTAGCTGCGCCCCGCGGTTTCACCCGCGTAAGTCCCGATCCCAAAGGAATCACGGGATAAAAAGTAGCATATGTGTTATTCTAGGTGTCCAGCTATCTATATTCCAAGTTTCATCGCAATCGGTTCAGTAGTTTTTGCGTGAAAGAGTAACAAACATCCAAACATCCTTACAAACTTTTACATTTATAATATTAGTAGGATTATAATATTAGTAGGATATTAGTAGGATTTACCCCAACCGGACTGTCACGGCCAACTTCTGTGACTGCTACTGTAACAACTTATATTGCTACCTATACTTCTAATACATAAATAAATAATGATGGCGTTGCAACGGCTGACGACGACGGCGGGCCTTGCTATAGGAAGATGTAGCGAGCCCTACATATAATGAACCAGATAGGTATATACTCCAGAAACGTGTAGGTAGGTACATAATACTCTTACCTCGACGTTTCGACTATGTCACAATAGTCTTGGTCGCGAGGAGACAGGTTCATTACAGGAAAATTACATTCGAATGGAAGAGTTGGGGAAGGCCTTTGCCCAGCAGTGTAATTCCGGCTAGTATAATAGTTTGCCATCTATTGGCGCATAGTTGTTTGATGTTTACGTATCTGAAAATTACCAATTATTACCTCTAATATATATTATTAGAGAAATAAGCACTTAGATACTTTAGATACCGGCATAATATTACCATACTATCATAGTTGAGGTTTTCGTCCATCGGTCCTTGTCAAAGTTGAGCCTGATTTTAATTGAGCATGATCCTAAGAAATATGAAGCGAGACCTTTCCGTCCAATCGGCGTTCAATTGACAACCACTCTAGAGAGTAATTCGACGAGCGCTGAAATTTTCCGCATCGTGCGTGATTGATTCCGTGATGCCATTTTCATACATCTAATTCTAATCTAAAGGGACCTGACATTTTGTATGAGAGGCTGGCTCTAGTGGTATTTTTGCCATTCAAAGTCTTTTAGTTCTACCATAAAGATGCAAAATGAATTTAAAATACGTGTTATATGGGCGTCGATGTCGAAAATCAATGACCACATTCAGATTTTAAGGCAACGTAAAATTATTTTCGACTTGCACTCAAAATTGTAAGTTAGAGACTGAACTAGCGTTGCCGAACTAGGTATCGATAGTTTCACTATCGAAAGCTGATATGAAAAATCATCTATAGTATCAATAGGCTTATCGGTAGTATCGATACTATAGCTAAGTTCAGTACAACATTATCGAAAAACTGCAATACTATCGATAGTATCGACGCTCAATATCGAAGTTACTATCGATGGTATCGATACTATTGATTTGCCACAACTATCGATAGGCTATCGAAAGTGAACTATCCAACGGCAACACTGGACTGAAAACAAACCAACTTAGTTCATAATTTAATACCTACTTATTGTAAGTTTTCTTATTGTCCAAAGTTTTGCTTCACGATATCATACCGGCGAGAAAGCCAGCGGCAGTACGAGCTTCGTGCCGCTTCCGAAGTCGACTGCGTGCACTGGGTCGATGCTATTAGAGAAGCGAGGTAAGTTCATTCCTAACTAAACTTCTAGGTAAATGTGGTAAGTAAGTACCAAACTTCTAGAAAGTTATGCACTATTTAACGAAGCAGTTAATATGGTATGGAGTTTTACTTACCTACATTATTTAGTATTTACTGCGGGTAAGAAACAACCCTATAAAATTAATATCGGGTTAAAAGTAAAGCATTAGTTATTAATTATTCATAATCCAAATTAGCTAAGTTTTAACTTTGAGGATTAGAAAAGGCTTGCGATAAATATCGATAATATTTGATATCGATTTATTGATAAAGACTATCGATAAAAAATATCTACATCTGAAGGTATGTACAACTCACTTTACCTACTTATCTACTATACTTTTATGTTTAGGACGAAGTTCACGAAAAGACACGAGAGACAATCGAATTGCTGAATGCCTGAGGGGAAACGAATTGTAATCAATAACATATTTAATATTTATACGGAAAAGTACATAGGAGTCAAAAATTAGCATTTGTCATGGCGTGGAATTGAAAGGTTTTTTTCGGAGCATATTCAAATTATTCATGGGTTCTGCCGGTATACGAATATGTACCTACCTACTTAGATAACGTAAGTAGCTCCAATCACGTGAAACAGTTATTTAGGCAGAGAAATTCAACCATAGAAGCGCCTTGTTCTAACAAAACACAAAACTTTGACATTAATTCGACAATATGTTGTCGTTTAGGCACACTTCACTGCAGTCAAAGAAAACATGCTTCATATGTTAGGTTTATGTATCTAAGCTAGGCTAGAATCGTCTGATACGCTAGGTACCTAAATAATCTAAAACGGCCAAATCCAGGGTCTCAAGTTCCGCACGCCACGGAAAGAATATTGATACAGTCTCCACTAGCTCGACAACCACTTCCGGAAGATTATGTAAAAGTTATGAATAGGTCGTTGTACAATGTACGTAGGTATACGTAAGCCATGCGAAGCCGTCCCAGCGTCCTAGTAATAAAAATATAAAGAATGCAGTCTGTCTGTCCTTTGTGATGCGTTACTTTGCGTAACCTCTCCTACATGGTCGGGTCAGGGTCGCGGCCGTAATCCCCTTGTCGCCATGGAAACCATGTATGAACCTACCTCTACTACTGCGTATCCGATCCCTATATCCTACATATAGATAGGTACTTGTGGATGTGTGTGTATAGGACATAACCTTTCCATGTGCATTGGGTTGTTAAAACGTGGTTATCGGCTCAAGAAAACAGATGTGGCTACGTTCATCAGAACATCTTTAGGATCTACGATTTCGGCACATGAATAATAATATTTAGAAAAGGTTCCGTGCCACATACTCGTAAATCTACGGGTTTTTTTAATTTGAATTAAAATGTCGTCATCACTCAGTTAGGTACGTGATGGCATTTCGTTCAATTGTTTAGTGCGAAGTGGTGCGAGGTAGAGTCATTTCTAATCTGATCTAGCTACTTTTTGTAGACCTATATAGCCTAGCGACACCATATTATAAGCAAAACATAGCGGAGCATAACTATTAAAACGCTAGCATAATTGATGCCACCTTTGTCAAGGAAATGCATATAAGAAATGCATACAATATGCTTGCTTGTCTTGCCAAACTATAATCTCGCTAAACGTGGTTATACAAAGGTTTTGACTACGTGGCGTGGGCTTACGCGGGTACAATAAAAGTGCTCTCCACCATGACCATGTTGAATTGTGGATCAAAATTCGTATTTTCTGACATTATCTAGGTAAAAGCTCATTTTACATCTAAAGTTTAATAATTGCTATATAAGTAAAGTAATATACCTAAATGGAATCTTAAGACACTAAACTGAAAGCTGCCTACTTAAAACAACCACCACCTCGCGAACGCTTAAATAAATGATGAGCTGAAGATGGCTTTGAATAATTTCTACCATTTTCCGCCTTATTTACCGGGTCTTAGAGCTTTTTGCAGAGTTTTGTAACGTAACTAATATCATTTTATAGCTACGGCCTACGATACGTTACATAATCTTTCGAGGAAAATACTATCAGAGCCTTATCAGGAAGTCACTTAGTTAACCTCTCGGGGCGCTCGCTTAAAATAAGGTAACCTGTATAGAGCCATATTTAAAAATAAATCAATGTTCGTCCCACGGGAGCAGCGAGCAGTAGAGAACAGGGAACAAACATGCTGTAATTCCGTGTCAAGGTCGTCAAAACTTCTAATAAAACAGGGAGTTTGTAATAATAACCCGACCTATACGATACGGAACCTCCATTATCAATGCTTAGATACAATAAAAACCCTATTATAGAAACTTTGCATGTTAGTGTAGGCCCAGATAAATAAAATAAATAAATTCTCTGAACAACACACATCGCCATCTAGCCCTGTGGTAAGCGACTAAGCATGTGTTACGGTGACTAGACGACGGATATAATACTTATATTTATTTTTCTTTTGTAAATACATACATATTATGCATAGAGGGACACCCCACACACGGGATCACATAATGCTGTGTAGGTTAGTTAGTTAAAGGTAGTAATCGTACGTACCTACCTACCTACCTAGGTACATTTTAAATACAGCCTGCCTGGCTCAAACATTTTGATAACCCAAAACCACCCAGCCATCAGTTTTACGGATAAAATCTTATTTGTTTTTTCCCTTACCGCCCTAATGTAAGTTACATAAAATAAGTTACATCGAACCTTGTTTTCAGAACAAGCCTTTTCGTTTGTGCCTTCCAACTTTTCATCCGTTCATTATAAATTCATTTAGAGAGCACGAACAAATAATATTTCTATAAAATAATTAATTCTTGTGATGGTTTTATTTATCTTCTCGAAACTAGGTAGGTATTAAACCTAATAAAATGGTAATTTCTGTTATCGCAGTATACTCTCATGTTCGCATCGCATAATATTACCATGTTGAATATAATTTTATCAAACGTTTAAGGTTAATTCGGTAAAAAAAGGCATGTTTTCAAGATTTTTTTTTGGCAATACAGATGGTGTTAGTTTATTCAGTCGATCCACACATGATAATGTAACATTAGAACAATATTCTCCTAAATTTTCATTGCAAAATATCAAAAATTGAGCGAGTGACAGTGAATCTCCGGAGGCGCCTCGAGAAAAAGTTGTTTTGCGGTGTCCATCATAACTCGGAACCAAATCATCGGAAACAAAAAAATCAAAATGCATTCGTTAAAGGAGATGTTTGTCAAGGTATTCACGAGAGGAATTTTTTTTTTTTCGATTTTTCGATTTTTCGTAGCACTTGGAAGCCAAAAACCAGATTTTCGCTAAAAAAAACGGCTAATTTGCTGTTGTAAAATTGATAATTATTGAAAAAAAAAAAGCTCTCGACAATACCTGGGGAATTATGTGAAGAAACACTGTGCAAAATTTCAAAACGATTGGTCCAGTAGATTTTTAGTTATGGGAGACACGGACTTCAAAAATGACAAGTCTCAGAAAAACGCTTTAAAGTTTTTCTTGAGATATTATTCATTCGATTAGAAAAATTAAAAAAAATCGAAAAAAGTTTTTTTAATACCCTTAATTCGGATTTAGTTTAAAATAATTGTTCTTGTAAATTGATAAAGGGAAAAAGATAAAAGCCGCGCTACCCGAGTCCCTATCTCCCCTCTGCCATTGCTATCTAGTTTGACAATAAAGTTAATAATTAAATTACTTACCCTCTGAACATTACAGTTGTTAGAATCGGAACAGGTGGTACACCCAACTCTGCCAATTTTCATGTCTTCATACTATACATAGTTACATGACACATGTACCTATAATGTATAGGCATATATTTGTACTTAGATTTGAAATATTATAGAACTTAGAATGATATACTAGGAGGTGTATTCGAAACAAGGTAGTTTATATTTTTTTTTTTAAATCGGCCAGTAGTTTCGGAAACAAACGAATAAATATTTCCTCTCTATAATATTAGTATAGATAAGGAAGTAGACTGATTCTCAAACTAACAAAATGTTCATAAACCATCCATCATAAACCTTGAAGCCCCATGTGTGACGAGATTCACATACCTATTAGTTACACCAACACGTCATTTCCTCATTAAAATGATTAGTTACAACGCAAATTGCTATCTCTCGTGATGGATTAATTAATTTCGTAAATGAAATGGCTCGAGAAGTTTGGTTTAATTTTATTTAGTATTAATTATAAAATAGTTTCCTAAAAAGCTGTCACGGATCACGGAGTTGGCATACTCGTAATGTATCATTGTAATAGATTAGGTTACAAAATTAAGTCTCGTACCTATTTCCATATTTTGTTTAGACCCGATCGGAACTCAATGTATGGAAGCAAAACAATTGATTTTATAAATTTCTGTGGCACATTTGGGCATAAACCCCAAAGAGTAACTTATACATAGGTATATCGTATATCCAGTCATATCAAAATTTGTTCAGTTTCGATTTCGATAAGTGACCGAACTACCTATGTGAATTCACTACGATCTTCTAACTGAATGTGCTGTCTTCTTCCCAGTTTCAACAAACTACTTCTACAAAAGGAAGAGCTGGAACAGAAGCAGCTACATCTACTGCAAGTCGTAGAAAGCGAAAGAACTTCGCGGTGGCAGTACGCGCAGCAGTGTGATGAACTCTCCAACGAGGTCAAGAAACTAAGGACAGAGGTAAACTTAACACTAAAACATCACCTGTTCAAGTAATAACAGACTTTTAAATTAAAGAATTAGTAGAATATACGAGAATAGCAAAAATCTTCCTGTAATATTTGGTTCGATAAAATGTCTTTCCTAGTTATGCGTCTACAAAAAGGAACACGAACCGTCAACAAGGGCGGCTTCCATCTCCAGCTCTTCGCCGAGCCATTCCCCCGAAATCGACCCAACGGAATTGAAGAAAATTAAGAAAGTTCAGGTATATATATTTGTTCTTCAGTATCGCCATTGTATAGGAAAATAATAGGTCTTTACCTATGAAGTTGCCGTTTTTCAGTACTGGTCATTTCAAATAGAAAAAAGTTTAGAATGGCTTGGTATTTTAAATTCCAATGCATTTTGTTTTAAAAACATGACATTCTTTTTACAAACTCAGTCTTTTGTTTATTGATTAGCGTTGTATTTTCATTACATTTGAACATTTTTCGTCATAATGGAAACTTCCTAAAAAGTTGATGTTTACTGTTTGGTGGTCTAGTGCGGGTGTGCTTTACCACAGCTTTTTACAAAACGGCATGAGCATTACTGCAGATGTGAACTCTGAAGAACTACGACAATGACGGAAAAGCTTGCACATCTGGAACCAGCTTTGGTCAATCGGTCGTCCCCACTGCTCCTTCACGACGACGCGCGACACCATTTTGCACATCAGACAGTCTCCAAGCTGCAAGAGCTGGGGTAGGAAGCTCTCCCTCACCAGCAATAGTCACCAGACCTTGCACCTACCGACTATAACTATTTCCAAAATTTAGACAACTTTTTAGTACCTAGGTAAAAAATTCAGTTCCCGAGAGGCGGTACAAAATGCCGTTGAAGAGTTTTTTGCCTCCCGTCCAGCTGAATTTTACAAGAAGGGCATCGATAAATTGCCAATGGGTTGGCAAAGATGCGTCGATTGCATGGGTAATTAATTACTTTGAATAACAGAAATAAAAAAGTTTTAAAAATTAAGTACTTTGACTTCTTCCATACAAAACGGCAACTTCATAGGTAAAAACCTAATATTTGGAACTCGTTTGCTCTTGAAAGGTGGTTGGACCAATGACCTTTCAAGGCATTATTGGGCGTTATGGACATGGGCAATGGTGAGAAATTCAAAAGATAGTTTTAATCGGCCATCATTAGCTATCTTTCTCCTATTTTATTTTCAGAATTTGCATTGCCTATGCACAAATCTACGTACCTATCCCGAACTTACTCTTTTATAGTTCTCACACCTACATTTCTCCCAATTATAATACGCCTACTATATTTTTTTAAATAAATTCTAGAGTTTCTTCCGCGGTTGGTTGTGTCGAAGAAGATGGAAACAAATAGTGGATCAGTACATCAAGAGTCCACATGCTGAAAGCATGAGGAAAAGGAACAGGTACTAGTCTCTTTTGTTGTCATCCTCTTTTCCTAGAGCCAATTCCCATTCGAACTGTCTAAACTTTTCTGAAATGTTTTAGCCTCGTTTTCAAAATGGTAGAAGCAGAAGAAGAATATTTGGAGCAAATGGAAATATTGGTGAGTATTGAAACTTTATCAGAAAGATTCACGATATCAAAAAAACCTACGTTTGCATTTCTTTGCATCTCTTGTCATTATTTTTCAAGGTGACTTGTTTTCTGCGTCCATTCAAAATGGCTGCGAGTTCCAAGAAGCCTCCTTGCACGCACGAGGATGTCAACTCCATATTCCTGAACAGTGAGACAGTGCTGTTCCTTCACCAGATCTTCTTCAAGGGTTTGACTTCAAGAATGGAGTCGTGGCCGACGCTTGTTTTAGGTAAGCTCAACTTGAAATAAGGCGTATAATGGGGTGGCACACGCAAAGCTGTGAGCAGATGGCGCTGGCACCGGATGATCTTTTTTTTTTGTTGAGGGTCCCCCACGAATGAAAACGCCGAGTTTTTTTTTCTTTCGGTCTGAGACTGATATGGCCAATTTGGCGCCGAGAGTTGTAAAAAACACCTGTTTCACAGTTCTTAATTCAAACCTAAGGTCATTCGACTAACGCCCTCTGCCGGGATAAAAAATTAGTGTTTCTCCTCATTGTACCTATCGTGAAAATTAATACGCAGGTAGGTATAGGTATTGGTCAATATCTGACTCGAAAATCAGATGTCAACAAAAAGAAGCAAACCTTTAAACAATATTGGCTATTGGTTAGATTAGCGGTAGTATTTGTGTAAATTTACCGAAGGTTTTAACAGTCGGCAGGTATAATTCACCTATTTGTGCTCCACCAACAGGAGACCTATTCGACATGCTGCTACCAATGCTGACAATATATCAAGAGTACGTCAGAAACCACCATTACTCACTACAAGTCCTCACTGAGTGCAAACAAAGCACGCCCTTCGCTCACCTGCTGGCACGGTTGGAAAGTAAAGCGGCTTGTCAGGGACGCTCGCTCGAAACGTTTCTAACCTATCCAATGCATCAGGTAACTTCTAATTATATTCTTTAATCTACATACTTTCGTTAAAATATTTTTATATAACTCAAGTCTTTGATAGAAGATATAAATTGTTTATCTTGATTACATTACAATAACAGATACATATTATTGTTCTCTCATGCCAGATCGTTATTTTGTTGTAGGTAGTACACTCGTATACCGTATACTAGTAATAAACGCACACTAAAATCTCAGGGACTGTCAGATAATTATTAGTAGGTATTTAACATGACGTCATCATGATTGTTTTTGATCCTTAGATCCCCCGTTACATAATAACGTTGCACGAGCTACTGGCCCACACACCGCACGATCACGTGGAGCGCCGCTCGTTGCAGCATGCGCGCGCGCAGCTAGAAGAACTCTCGCGGCAAATGCATGACGAGGTAACCTTAGCAAATCAAGGTTCTGTTTAAAATGATATAGGCATTTTAATTAAACGTATTCTAATGGATTATTGATTTTTCTTTGTAAAATTAACATTGTTGTTTGATCAGGTGAGCGAGACGGAGAATCTACGTAAGAATCTAGCAGTTGAGAGGATGATCATAGAGGGCTGCGATATTTTGTTGGATGTCAACCAAATATTCATTCGGCAAGGTAAGTACCAACTTTAAGCATTACATGGATTTGATTGAAGTCAGCGACACCCATGTAGTTTGAGTCAGCCAAACCATAACGTAATATACAAAAGATGGTTATAATAAGTGATCAGTCTTTTGTTGATTTGTATTTTGTATCACCTACAACAGGTGTTATGTAATTATGTATGGTATGTATGACTAAATGGTTATGCTAATTTTTAATGAATTTATTAGCCACATTACTGTAAAAATGCGCTACTTTTAAACAATAAACTTAAATACAACCTAAGTACGATGAGGAATCCTGACGCAAGATTATAGGGATATCCGACCCCAAATAGTAGAAAGAGGGAAATAAGACTATTACAAAGAGTACTCAAGTGTTCATATTCCACAGGTACTCTCTCCCAAGTGACAGGCAAGGGTCGTCGGGCATCCCTCCAGGCTCGCCAAGCGTTCCTGTTCTCCAACTACTTGCTGCTCACGACGCGCGCGGCCGGCGGGCGCCTGCATCTGCCACAGAACGCGCGGTTGCCGCTTCATGATGCCTTGCTCATCGAAGACCCGGCTGCTCATGATGAAGATGGTAAAAGTTCGTTGATTTTATAGTTGTCAGTTGTCACCTCATAGAAAAGAAATGGGAAAGAGGTCAAGATCAAGTAAACTTGTCACTTGATTTTGACCTCTTTCCCAGAATGAATTCACTGCATGTAGCTCCCTCCGGCTTGTCACCCACCGCCCTAAGTCGTATCAAACTTGTGCGTTTTCCAATTCATAGGTCAATGAAGCCATTAAAGTTGGTCGGAACCCTGCCGTCTTCCCACTTTAAGCCTTCTGTAAGACCCATATATTTAGTTCCGAGCGAACTGGTATCTGGTAGGTGTGTCGTAGACACATCGTTGATTTACTATATTTTAGTATACATGACGATGATGATACAAACGCTCACTTTTAGGTACTTACAAGATAGTGAAAATATTGCACAAGTGCAATGTTATTCACTTGGGAACTATTTGATAATACATATTCTGTAGATAATACCCTGAAGTCTATATGAAATCACTTTTGCTCATACTCCTGCTGAGTTTTTTTCCGCTTTCTCATAGTTTCTATATCTACGTTAATGTATTTGAATGTTGTAATCAGTGCTTATAATAAAGGTATCTTTTAGATTCAGCTTCAGTATGCTCGTCCCCCGGCGGCGACACCTACCAGGGCAAGGACTTCAAGATTCTTGTCGAAGTAAAGGGCGAACAGATTTGTGCTCATTTAGGTAAGTCTACAGTTTAACTACAAAGTTATCATAATTTTATGGTGTAGGTAGTGTTTTAGTGTTTTGCACTCGTTATCGAGATTTTTAAATTCGAAAAAAACTTTTCATTACACTTTTTAAATTTCTCTCTTGTAGGTACCTCTAGTACCCATCGAGCCATCTGCAAACGAAAACTGATAGCAAATCCAGAACAATCCCCTATAAGTTTGTGACTACACAAAGCTATAAACCTAAAAAAGCATTTTATGGATATAGATATTGCCATGCCATATTACAATAAGAACCTATTTACATGAAGTTTTTACAATTTGAAAGACAAGGTCAGCGTGTCTTTACACCCTTTTACTCTAGTCCATTATTTGCGATTTTTATTTATCTACATTTATATTTTTCAAACCAGTATGCAGCACAGTAGAAGAGAAAGCCGCATGGACGAGCGAGGTGGCGCAGTGCATGGAGTCGGCGGCGCTGTCGGCGCTGCTGCGCGCGTGCGGTGGCTGCGGGTCCGCATCGCTGCCCGCCTGCCGCGCGGACAAGGCGCTCTTCACCGACGACGTCGACATACGGTTCAGTCGGACGCTCAACTCGTGCAAAGTGCCGCAGATCAGGAGTGCTACGCCGCAACGGTTGCTGCAACGTCTTACAGGTATTTGTTAAGCTGACTGTGTATCTACCGCCGTTTTCAGCAGGACGCTCAACTCGTGCAAAGTGCCGCAGATCAGGAGTGCTACGCCGCAACGGTTGCTGCAACGTCTTACAGGTATTTGTTTAATTGCCTGTGTATCTACCGCCGCCGTTTTCAGCAGGACGCTCAACTCGTGCAAAGTGCCACAGATCAGGAGTGCTACGCCGCAACGGTTGCTGCAACGTCTTACAGGTATTTGTTTAATTGCCTGTGTATCTACCGCCGTTTACAGCAGGACGCTCAACTCGTGCAAAGTGCCACAGATCAGGAGTGCTACGCCGCAACGGTTGCTGCAACGTCTTACAGGTATTTGTTAAGCTCACTGTGTGACGTTTTTCGAAGGTCCTGATTTTTTGAAAGACCTTTCGGAGATTATCACATGGTGAGGACTTGGACGCGGACGGGCGGTCGAGCGATGTCGTGGGTTAGGCAACATGAGATCCGCTTCGGCGCCGCGAATGGGCGGCTTCGTGTGATAATCGCCTTAGAACTGGCCAACGAAGTTTCATACAAACTTTCATTTTCATAGTGCTCGTCCATGAGGCCTAGCAAATCTCTGTGATTTTATGTACGTAAGCGATATTTTGTTTCATAATATTTATTAAATAAATAAATAATCTGAACAACACACAGCGCCATCTAGCCCCGTGGTAAGCGATTAAGCTTGTGTTATGGTGACTAGACAACGGATATAATACTTATCTATATTTATTTTTCTTTTGTAAATACATACATATAATACATAGAGGAACACCCAGACCAGACACAAATATATTTTTTTAAGCATAAATATTTGCACCCGGCGGGAATTGAACCCGCAACCTTCTGCATTGCAGTCGCGCTTTCGCACGACGCGCCACAGAGGTCGTGCATTTATTATGCAAACAGATTCCTTTCTGGGACTCGAACCCGTGTCAAATGGTAATTTGAACCAGTTCGAGTCCTGCTGGGTACATACATAGGTACTAAGATTCTTTAAAACATTTTCAATAAGCAGTATTTCCTAAGTGTAGTGAACACTAAGAAATAATGTTCATTATACTTGTCTCCAGATTTGAGGTTTCTCTCAGTGGACTTTCTGAACACGTTCCTGCTGACGTACCGAGTGTTCACGGACGGAGTGACGGTGCTGGAGGCGTTGAAGCAGGTCTTCTACGAGCAGTCGCAGCAGGAGATGGAACTAGCGCCACCACCAGACACCGCTCGGAAGACTAGCGCTGCTAGTTCTGTTTCAGGTCAGATAATAAATCTGTTTTGGAACTACAGGTCGAGGTCGTCGCGTTGTAGATAATCATTGTTTTAATGGTGAGTCTTCTCGCGGCCATATAAGTTTATTCATTGAAAGAGGGTACAAACAAAACTTAATCTAACATGCACGATTTGTAACTTATAAAGCGATAATGAAGTTTTGTTTCATATAGCGAGCACTAGTCCCCACAATAAGATACATACCCTGTGTTGCAGGGGACTAGTCTGAAAATAAAAGATGATCAACAACCGATCTAGACCCGTAGTTCTATAACACCCCTATTTTTCCGTCGGGGGTTAAAAAATAATGATAGACGGAAATCGTGTAAGTTTTAAAAGTGTAAGATAATAAATATTCCTTAAAAGAAGTGGAAAGGGGGGATCTAATTTGAAGTAAGGGTCACAAGTAAATTCTATCAATTTGATCACTTAAATTTGAATTTTGCATTCAGGGTATGGAAGTGAATATGGCGAGCGAGAGTGGCAGTCCCGCTTCTGGCGAGCTTCAAGGCATAAGAGTAAGTTAGTAAAAGATAGAAAGTTGCGTTTTGAAAGTGTGATTTCTTATTTTTTATATTTTAGGTGAAGAAGACGATAAACTATCTCCTTATCTAATGGCTCCATCCAGACGAACGTCTTCGGTTAGTAAAGTAAGTTTTAAGTGACTAATTTATTCAATGACCTATTTTGCTTTTGCTATTGGTTTTACTGCTGTGACTTTTATATCATGCTTACCAAAGGCTGAAGAGGATAACAGTCATTTGACTATACCGAAAATTATGGCGACATCCTCGAGTAATGAGACTCTGAAAGGTAACAAAAGTCTGTATTCTACAAAACATTATTTTTTGTCTTTATGAATTAGGTAGTTATGAACGATTTTCGGTTTCTTGTAAAGGTACATCACCATCGTCTCCTGGAGCAATAAGTTCCGTTACACTGGTAGGTAGTCCAAAGAAATCCAGTCCAATAGATGGAACAAAGGACAACAAGTCACCGACCAAAGATAACGATAGAGCAGCAACCATGATGAAGGTTGAAAGCATAGAACTAGTGGAACAAAGTGATGAGGATGTAAAGTACAAAGAGGAAGAACAGGAGAAGAATAAGCCGTGTAAAGAAGAAAAGTTCAAGTTATCTCAGAAGTTTACAGATGTGAGTAAAAGAGTTTGAGTTTTGTAGATAGTTTTCTAAACATTTGAAATTCTTTTGGTGCTGATCTTCTGATTGGTAAGCAAAGATGCAAGTGTTCCAATCCGCTTCCCATAATGACTGCGCCGACCTACGAACAAGTATGCTTGCTTAGTGCTCTTTATCTTTATAGCTCTTTAAGTACCAATGGTTTCCATATTTCAGGATTTGTCCTGATATCTCAGAATGTTTAAGCTCTTCTCAGGGTTGTTCCTGTAAATCCAGGATTTTTAGAGTTTTGAATTGAACACGAAGGAAATAAAAATCCATCCATCAAAATAAGTTAGCTCGAGCGACGAAACTAAGAGCGAAGGACAAACAACAGTAACGGGACAGTACTTCCAGCGGGTCCGGACTCTATCCGAGTCCCCTCGGCGGAGTCTCCAGCCATCGGCCGCGGCGACTGCCGCCGCTGTGGCCGCGAGCGAAGCGCGTCGCCGCTCCGAGTCCGCCAGGGAAGCCCCCGCGGCCACAGCTGAGCCGAGACGGGCCTCGGATTCCGCAGCACGATTTATACCGAGGAGATCTGTTAGGTGAGTAACAAGAATAACACACGATATTTTATTTGAACTTTAATAGTTTACAATAAAAAGTGTAATAATACTGCGTCGTCCTACTTTAATGAAAACAATCAATGAACAAGAATATTAATCAATTGCAAATGTTAAAATTAAAATCAAATACTATTGGAACTACATTATAGTAGAATAACGCGATTGTAAAGTAAAAGTGAACACAAAAAAGTAAATCCTCATGATTTTCTTATGGTTTCACATCATACCAACTTCTAGTTTTACGAAGATTTAAAACGATCATGTATTCGTTTGTATACAACTTCTCAATAAATACGTAAGTGAATATCCTACTAATAATAAGGACCACGTAGATGGATCTTTATAGCGCAGCTATAAAAAAACGACTGTCTAGAAAAAATACTGGTAGATATTCCGATGTAGCAACATTAGGTTTTCATTTGTTGCAGCGAGAGGCGTTACACTAATTCATCCATCAACAGCGAGCGTCGCCGTTACTGGGTTGGCTCAGAACCTCGTTCTTCGGTCACATCACAGATGTCTCAAGTTACACAGGTCAGAAGGGACAGTCACCTACTTTATTATACATGGTTTGACGGAATCTTATGACTTATTAATATATATATTATTATATTTGCATTTGGTGTTAAACTTTTAGTATATCTACCAAGTGTGTAAAACACACGTATGTAGCGCAATACAATACTGAAGCTGTAGGCATAATTAATTTTTTTTTTTTTTCAGTTTGGTAATACAATTTAATATGTTTATTTACAGAATTATCGTCGTGAAACAAATCAACCGAAAGCTGGAGTGGTAATAACATCTTTCAGACAGTCTCATCGAAGGTAAGAACATCAATTTCTAATTCAAATTCATCTCTTTGTTCACCATTAACGAAAATAATCAAATTGTATTCTCGATGTAGCACAATATTGGGCTGAATTCTCAATGTTGTAGCATGCTCATCACTTTTCTTAACCTTTGATCTATCAAAAGGCAAATTATAAGCTTCTGCACGATATTCTATCGGATTCAATTTTAGGAACTAGCGCATTAAATACTTGCCAATATAATAATAACAATTCATTCAACAGCTTTGGAAAAGACCTGTTGTGGTGAGTGATTGGCAACAGAGGTAAAATTGTAGAAGTCGAAGTTCGTAGAAGTAGTTGATATTTTTACTTAATTAAAAGTTTTGCTTCATCTAGAAAAGTTTATTGTCCCCTATTTTTCAAAATTTATTTACTGTTATAGTGTAGTTGAAGCCAAACCATTATACCATGATACCACAACAACAACACATATGTAATTTGGATATGATGTATACAAAATTATAACACTCAATTGGATTTTAAAATTGTCTCGATAGACTCGTGTTAAATAACAAAATCTAAAAGGATACCATAGCCAACACACACATAGGTTCAGAAAATCAAGAAGATGGTAAAAGAAAAAGATCTAGGTAAAAGGAAAATGCACATTTTAAAGAAACTTCAATTTTAGCAATTTAATCTTCAAGTCATAATTTCCACCTTTTCTTACACTTTCATTTCTATAAGTATGCATGCAAATTATTTCTTCACTCAGTATTTCAATTCAATTTCTGCTTGTTACTTTTGTCACATTCCACTTGCATGATTATTAACTAATTCTCTTGTTAAATTATCTACACTTTCTAGCTTTTCAATAAATGATTAAACGTTGATTTTATGAATGTTTTGTCTCGAGCGGTGATATATCTATAGATTTGTATAGGAGCAGTACATCCACTGCTGCAGTAGCATTTGCGGTGGCAACATCGGCTTCGTCCAATCCTCGATCTCCACCTACGACTTCACCGCCTGCCACTAGGAGAGACTCAGTCATTTCCACCGCTGCTACCATGAGAGTTCTTAATGTTTTAAGGTGAGAATTTAAACTCAGCTATTCAACTTTTGACATTCTTCTGACCATTCAAAGGTATTTTATTATAATATGTTGAGCCAGTCATGTCTCGTTACGATTATAATCTTAAGACGAGACAATTTGTTTCCCTAGACACTGGATCTCGAAACACTCATCCGACTTTTGGTCAGATGAGCGTCTGCGTGGGCTGACCATGGACTTCCTTAAGGAAATTGAGGGTAGTCCGGGATTACTTCCCGCCGAACACAAAGCTGCTGCACAGCTGCTGCGATTGTTGGAGCGTCCGCCTGATAGAGCTGTTGATCTTAAAGTGCTGTTTGCTCCCCCTCCAGTAAGTTCAAGACTCATATTCTAACTGCTGTCTAACAATAATAACAAATAGACGTGGACAAATGTAAATAATGATATATTTTATGTTCAGGTGCCAACTAACGAAAGCATCGAGACTCTATCTGCTCTTGAAATAGCTGAACAAATGACTTATCTTGACTATCAGATATTCAGCAATATACATAGCGAGTAAGTTAAAACATTGTTCTTCTCAGCATAATATTTTAAGCCTGACTTGAGTAGGTAATCAAACTACTGGATCAATATTAAGTTAACGTTTTGACTTTCAGAGAATTTTTGGGACAGGCGTGGACAAAAGCAGACAAGGCCGAACGAGCGCCTCATATCCTGAAGTTGACATCACACTTCAATCACATCTCTAACCTTGTGGTTTCCGAGATTCTGAAGAAATACACTTTAACCGGTAAATCTAGAATAATTCCATTTCACTTATTATTTAAAAAATAAATAAAGACTGGGCAAAATTTCAAGGGTCCGTTGCTTGGTCTCTACGGCCTTCTCCAGAGGGGAAGTACATCATATCAGTCCATTGTTTTTCTAGTCCATGTAGGAAATCGTTGTGAGTTTTGTATGTTTTCTTCAATCGTAGGCCGTGTAGCAGCCATAGAGAAGTGGACAGCGGTAGCAGACATAGCACGTTGCCTGCACAACTTCAACGGTGTGCTGCAAGTGTGTGCCGCGCTCTCGAACACATCCGTCTATCGCCTCAAGAAGACTTGGGAGAAAGTTTCTAAGACCGTAAGACCATTTGTCATTTTAAGATTACATTTTCAAAAGTTGCAATAAAAAGTTAGTTAATGTAAGTCAGTGCTTTTTATATTGATCGTTAATCAATATTTTAAAGCCGTGTAGCCCCAGAATAGGGTTACCCCATCTCTTCCCGTGGGTGTCGTAAAAGGCGACTAAGGGATTCCGAGGGAGATTAGCAAACCTTAAGTTCTCCCCACGCGGTGGCGGCTAAACTGCTTGATCCCTAAGAGGGTTGGTGTTAGGCAGGCGGCCGGCCGTAAAAATATTGGCAAATCCAATTGCAGAAGGTATGGTCAATGACGACTTACCGACTGCGTCGACCCTAAATTAAAAAAAAAACATTTGGGGTTATGCGTACCCCGGGCTCTCGAGAGGGATGCAACCGGGAACATCGCTCGGATGAGGTTAATCAATATTTTAAAGCCCTTACTACTTACTTTCTAAGGAAGGAAAGAAGACTTACAGGATGATTTTTTTAACATGGGTCTTTAAGCCCAATTTCGATATGGCGAAAAGTGCCGAAAGGTATTACGAGCTCAATTATGATCAAATGAAAACCCTAAAAAATAAGTATACATACTAAAAAGAAATGTGTTGTTTGTTCGCAGAGTCGTCAGACTATTGAAAAATTACAAACGCTCATATCTTCCGAATGCCGATTCCGAGTTTTGAGAGATGCTTTACACAGGTAAGGTTAACAAACTTCTGTTATTGTTTAGTTTTCAATACTTACTTTTAGGTAGGTAAATAATGGTAAAAAATATTATTCATCTCTTCACATACGTGTATGTGATGAATGATGATGATCGGCAAACAGAAGAACTTGGACTACTTTGCACACGTCTTATTAATTTAAATGCTTGTTGATTCTTAGATGTGATCCGCCATGTATTCCTTACTTGGGGATGTATCTCTCGGATCTGTCATTCATTGACGAGGGCACTTCCAACTACACGCCTGACGGTCTGCTCAACTTCTCGAAGATGAGAATGGTACGTCGTGAAAAGTATATCTATAATTCTTTAAAAAAATATGAATAACTTATTTACAAAACAATTAGTATCACGAAAATGTAATAATTCACTTTTTGTTTCAGATTGCACATGTTATCAGAGAAATCAGAAATTTTCAGCAAACGCCATATAAAATTGATCACATACCAAAGGTCAGTCATTCTTAATTTACCTTTGTCCAGTTTCAGTTTTATATTGCTCCTGATGAATGAGAAGCAAAGATTTTTGACGATACAGTGTGACTTTTTCACGTGGGGCTTCCTTAAGAGAATAGGGACTCTTCCTTTCCTTAAATTTCAAAAGAAAAGTAAGCAGAGGACTACCTTGAAAAAACTAAAACGTTGTATTTCTGTTTTAGAAAAAGAGGCATTTATTTGTCAACAAAATGTCATTTTCTGGTCTTTTTTGAGACTTTTAGGAAGATCGAAGGGTTACCATTGGCCTGGTGATTTAAATGAGGAAAGTGTAAGACGAGATGACGTGTGTACATTTTCAGGTGTGTGACTTCCTGCTGGAACGTTCGTTGATAATCCCGGAAGAGCGGCAATACACGCTGTCTCTGGAGATGGAGCCGCGCGCGGCGCGCGGGTCGGGCGCGGGGCTGCCCGCCTCGCCCGCCTCCTAGCGCCGGCGACGCGCGTCCCGCGCCGCGCTTGACCCGCTGCGTTAGACGCGCGCGATACGACATACGCAACCCACACTCTTTCTAGCTGGGTACAGATTGTTTGCAACACAACATGTAATGTAAAGGTGCTCTGTAATGTAACGTTTTAAAGTCGAAAATTAATGAATTAACGGGACATTACAGTGCACAAGTAATATAGTTCAAGTACCTATCACATCAGTGAGGAGACACCGCCTAGCGCCTGTTTGGTTTTCGTCGATTGTCGAAT
>OY292403.1:8071421-8170116 GCA_958496205.1 Idaea biselata | reverse complement strand
TTAACGGGACATTACAGTGCACAAGTAATATAGTTCAAGTACCTATCACATCAGTGAGGAGACACCGCCTAGCGCCTGTTTGGTTTTCGTCGATTGTCGAATAGTTATTCAATGAAATGTCATTACTCATTAGTCCAGCAAGATTAATTAAGAAGCGGGAGGCGCCGCAGGGCGATTGTTTAAATTATTATGATCGTGTTGCATTGCACGTTGCGTTACAAACAATTTATACCCGGTATAACAGGACACGCTGTATCTATACACCATTACAATACTTGTGCGAATGCAAGTCTTCGACGATTATTATGTCTGACACTACCTCAGCGAGATGCTTGTGATACGCTAATTTCGTTACTAATGCATCCCGCTATCTTGTTGCTTTCTGAATATTGACTTAAGGCTCTAGCTAGACCAATTTATTTTTTCGACTGTTGCTGTTATTGATTTTTTATCAACCAACTATACTGAAAAAAAAAACTCTACCTACAATCTAAAAATAGGGCACACACATGCACATCAAAAATATTATAAGTAAAAGAAAAATGCTCTAGCTAGAGCTAATAGGCATTTTTTTGAGAAACAAAATGTGGGACTATACTACACAAAACAAAATACGGGCCACTAGCTTATTTGTATTTAAATAAGTGTACTTTAGTGAACACAAAGTAAAAAAAATTGTGATGTGGAACACACGGAATTTGATGTCGTGGGATGAATCGACTACACAGCAAAAACGCTATGTAGTTTTATGTAAGGTTAGGTTTAACTCACTGACTAACTAACTGACTACTAAAACTTACTTAAACCTAACTGTTTTCGTGATACAGGAAAAATCTTGATGGTCCTTATTTTGTTTTGGGTTTTGTATTGAAACATTGAAGCTTTTTAACTTTCTATGTTTGCCACAGTGTGTCTACATTGTTAAAGATTGGGTGATTATGGGTTCGCAGTTTGCTGTGTTGCTATTTTTACTGGACTTTTTACCTTTACCTTCTTCTAATGTTTTGTGATGACTATTTAGTAAATTTACGCTTATAAACAGTATTGCCTTATGTGCTGCTGATTGCTATTTTAACATTAAAAAGATCCTTCTACGAAACTGATTTGGGGTTCGAACTCACCGAAGGGACTTTTTCAATCCCGAGGTATTTTAAATTTTATAAAAATGCCAATTTAGTTATAAGTTTCACTTGTAGTGGTGTCAGTATTCTACTGTAAGTAGTGTTACGTGGTAGTATCTACAAAACTATGGAGAAATCTATATATTATAAATTATAATATAATATATAACTTTGAGTTAAAAAAAATATTTACTAAAAAAAAAACAAAAAAAACATTTCAAAAGCAATTGAAGTCTTATATCAATAAATATTGATTTTATTTTAAAGTGTTTCTTACACTTGGAGTCTTTTTGAAAAAATCCGGATGGAATAATATACCTAAGTCTAGTTAAAAAATATTTGACATTAAATATTTCTTGAAAAATAAGTGAAAAATCAAAAGAAAAAAAAAAGAAAAAGCTTACGTTTCAAAAATTAACACAAAATCATCATTGTTACACTGCGCACATTTGAAGAGGAGCTTCTTTTAAAGTGCCCCTTTGGCTACTATATTTTTGTAAAATAAATCTATTGTCAATTAGATAGGTATTCTAAAAGAATTGTTCGTACATATCACTTAACTTTCAATATCTACATCTTATCAAAAATATATTTAATCTGATGAGCTTGTGAATATACCTAAATAGTACCTAATAGTCTACGAAAACAAATAGAGGCAAATGATCTCATAAATACATATTGATTGTTGACAAATTTAAATATACCGTGTAAATAAATGACGCCAACGTTAGAGCTGATAATTGTTACGTTTATATCGAAAAATGTTATGTAACTCAATGTCAAAGTAGAAAATTGTAAGGCTTTTGACAAAGTGACTCAACCTATACAGTATGAAAGTGGTTGTTAAATGTTACTCATGGTTGTTACTATCGATTCGACTGCTATTATACAATCGTCTTTAATATTTTCCTGTTATTCTATCGTGCTTGTTATTTAAATTAATGTTAGAATTAGAGGTAAGGAGTCACTCAAGGGCCGCTAATTGGTCCTACACTATTTTAGTGATATGTTTAAGATAAACGTACGTTTTTCGATGGATGTAAAACATTGTATAGTAGTCGTTTAAGGTATACTTACCTATACGTCGTGTCCTATACGATACCACTATATCGTGTTTTATTATCCGGTGTAACCTAAAGTGATTTCAAGTGAGAATATGTATATTTGCCTATAAGTCTTTTTCTACACCCTTTTCTATGGCATTTAATGTTAGCGTTGTCATTGATATCAAAGTTTTAGACACAGTTTTTAAATATTAAGTATATAAGTACCTACACTTTGTTGAATATGTGTACCTATTACTAAACAAGCGTTTACAGTTGGTTGGGTTGTGGTAAAAAAAAGAGTCGATGTTGGCAAATTAGTTTGTTATTATGGTTTTCCTCTATATACTACATTCCAACTTCAGTCCTTGCTGTTGCCAACTGTAAACGCGCCTGTGAGCCTGTAACTAAACGGCTATGCAGTTGTTGATCAAGTTACGAATTATAAATTAAATTCGACTACAAAATTAGTACATTTCATTAGTCAGTTTAATCAATTAAAAATTGTATTTAACTGGCTGTAATTAAGATAAAATTGGCTGTTATAAAATATTTTATATTAGAATGTATTTTAGTGATCTCCCTGACCTTTATGCACAATTTTTGAATACTTATATTGTCACTTTTAAAAGGCTGTCACATATTAATATCTCTTTGCAATTTTAGCTAAGTATCTGTAGTAGGTAACTAATATTAAGTATTGTCTTCCCTCTCTGTTATTCTAAATACCTAATGACTCCATGAAACTTATGATGTTGTTTAATTGTTGTCTTATTGTATTTTACTGCGAATGAAAAACTTATAAGAATTATGATCTCTTATGAATATCCTATAAGAAAAATTGGATACGTAATAAAATTATATATTTTCTCTATCGATATAAGTAAATCATATATGTACTTAAATTATATTTTTGTTAACGTACATGTTATAAAAAGTTGTTGAAATGGCTAAATGATGGTTATTAATTTTAAATGAATTCTTTAAAAAAAAGTTAATAATGATCAAAAGCCGCTCATTATTAATATCTTCTAAATATTCTTAAAGTAATAATAATTTAATTTCTTAGTAGTATTTTATTCCTTGTATAGTTAGCAAAGATGTTCTATTTAGTTTAATTTAGTGGAAAAAAACACATAAATTGTTATATCTTGGTAATATTTGACGGACTTTTTTCCGTGACTTTTGTCTAACTAACTTATGCTTCTTAAGATATTAGCGTCAAGATGGCGGGACCATCTCTCAGATATTAAAACTTTATATTGTCAGATTTAGTACCAAATTGGTACTATTTGGTACCTCAGTTAAAAAAATTAGTACCTCTTTAGTTTAAAAGATATTCACGAAAAACCCTGGTCCCGCCATTTTGACGTCAAGATGGCGGGACCAAAAAGAAAACGAACTCGGAGCTAATAATCACTTATGCACATATTTAGTACTTAATTGGTACCTCCCAAAACTGTAGTTAAACTGTGGATTATGTCGGGGAAAACAAATTGGCAGACAAAAAAGCCTGGTCCCGCCATCTTGACGCTTTGAGATTTTCTGAAATATCATATTTACGCAAGTAATTTCCTACCGGTGAATGTTTGTAGATTTTGTACTTATTTGGTACCTACGGAAAATGCTTCTTAAACCAATATTTACCTTATACTTTAATAGATATAAGCATTTTAATTCTACACAAAGTGTTTCAGCGAGGATAATATAATCCTAAAATGTACTCGATTCAGTCAGACTCTAGAATGATGTAAGGTCAATTCGCCGAATTCCGTCATAGGGGTCATTAGGGGTATCTCCGTCTACCTTTCGATTAAGGGCTTTTATGTTTTTCGCGCCTATCTTTGTGTGTTTGTAATATTCTTTATTCCCTCGTATCTTCTAAACCACTCAAAGGATTGCTTTAATTAGGGTATCGTTCTTAGATAGGTGACATAAAATAAAATTCAAAATGGCGACCAACATGCGCTATTTTGTAATAAAGAAAGAAAATAAAGTCGACAGACTATATAGAGTGGAGTAATCCTTTTTTTAAGTCTATAACCATTTTTCATTTGATATTATGATTTAGGATCTATTACGATTTAAAGTTGTTTAGCAATCGTTCATACTGAGACTACCTCAACCTACTCAATAATCCTCAAATAATAAGTCCCTCGATGAAATTATTGCGATGAAGATGATGATTGCGATTATAATACAATGAGGAGGAATACTAACTTTTTATCCCGGCAGAGGGCGTTAGTCGAATGATCTTAGATTTGAATTAAGAACTATCAAACAGGTGTTTTTTTACAACTCTCGGCGCCAAATTGGCCATATCAGTCTCAGACCGAAAGAAAAAAAAACTCGGTGTTTTCATTCGTGGGGGACCAAAAAAAAATAAAGATCATCCGATGCCAGCGCCATCTGCTCACAGCTTTGCGTGTGCCACCCCATTGATATAATTAACCGTCGTAGGTATATTACCTAATGCTGACAAAAAGTGTAAAATAAAAAAACAATAAAAATAAAAAAACCGTCTACTAAAATAAACTTTAAATAAAAAAAACTTAAAAAATTAAAACTGAAAAGTAAATAAAACAAGTCCAGTAGTTACGGAACATAGCTTGTTTAACAGTCGGGACCGTTGAATATCTAGAATCTAGCTAGACAAACCTTTTCAATAATGGGTCATGCATGCCTGACTGTTAAACTAACTATATTCTGTGACTACTGGACAAGTTTTATTTACTTTTCAGTTGTAATTAACTTTTTAGTTTTTATATAAAGTTTTTTTTTTGTTGATTTATTTTTTTCCTTTTTTGTCGCTGGGGGTCATCCAATATTGAAAAAAAAAACAAGTTTTAATCCAACGAACAGTAAAAAAAAGTCATCGAGTCGAGTGCAGTAGTAACCACATTTTAGTATACATACATAGTAACACACAGTAATGCAAATTTTTGTGAGATTGACTTAAAATTTGCGTGTTTTTGAATCGGAAATAATAATATATGATAGTTACATTTTCCCAATACGCGATTAAGACCCGGAAAAATGTAACTACACACATCAACATCGTCTAGGGATATTTTATATAAAGTTCTTAAACTTAAAAAATACTGGCCGATTTAAAAATATTTTAATGGAACCTTATTGTGTAGGTCTTATTGTATGATTCCAAATTTGAATTTTAAAAAAATAATTTAAAACATAAGATTAGCGCGGCAATTATTGTAGCGAGTTCGAAGGTTTAAATTTACTTAACGCAGTTTTAAGCATTTTGTTTAAACAAATTGAAGTTTTAATATTTTTTTTTGATTAATTACAATTTAATACAACTGTGTGCATCATGCAGCGGCGTCATTTAACAAGAAACGAAATGTTAAGGGCAGTAGGAATGCTCCAAGCTGGGGCTACTCAACGGAGTATTGCCGAGGAGATTGGAACAAGACAAAACGTGATATCAAGATTGTGGTCACGTTATCGTGCTACTGGTGAAGTGGCTGAAAGGCATCCAGGCGGAAAGCGGATAACTACCCAAAGACAAGACCGATTTTTGCAAGTGGCCGCGAGAAGACAACCAAATGTTACGGCCATGCAGTTGGTTCAAACGCTCCAGTCAGACCACCAGGTGCTTGTCAGTGACCAAACTGTGAGGAGAAGACTGCACGAGGCTAACCTTCATTCTCGCAGGCCGCTTCGTACTCTAGCACTACGCAGAGGAAATCGTGGACGAAGATTACAGTGGGCTAGAGAACATTTGCCTTGGGAAGATATCGAGTGGTCGGTAGTGTTGTTTACCGATGAGTCCCGATTCGGATTTCATCCTGATTCAAGTAGAGTACGCGTATGGCGAGCTTCTGGTCGTGACAACCGTCTGCAACACCCTCAGGAGGTCCATCCATACCATGGCGGAACAATTATGGTTTGGGCGGGAATTCGTATTGGTGGAAGAACAGACCTCGTTTGGATCAGAAACACTATGACTGCCGAAAAATACCGTAATCAGGTGCTAGCACCAATAATCTATCCCCATCGACTGCAAATGGGCCAAGTTTTCACGCTCATGCACGACAACACCCGTCCGCACACTGCGCGAGTGGTGACCAGCTGGCTAGAGGAGCACGACGTGTCGGTCTTAGACTGGCCCGCGCAGTAACCAGACCTAAACCCCATAGAGCACCCGAGGGATATGCTTCAAAAAAGGGCTTTGAGGAATTTGCCTCCAAATGTTGCGACTGAAGAGCAACTTTTTTTGCATCTTAGCAGGACCTGGGACAATATTCCGCAGCAAGATATTGACAACCTGATTCAAAGCATAAAAAACCGTTGCAGGGCCGTGATTAACGTCATGGGTGGTTTCACTGACTACTAATTTTAACTTCAAATAAAAAAAACCTAATCATTTCGTTTTACTTTATTTTTTTCCTTAGATAGACATTTTATCTTAAATTTAACATTATTTCACTTTTTGCGTTTTTTTAAATAAAAAAATATTTAAGCATAAAACAATATTTTGTTGTATTCTAAATCATAGTCTGATAAGTAGGCTTTACAAAAATATATACATGTTGCTTGTTAGTAAACACAATTTTTGAGTAAATTGAGAAATTCTGAATATCCCTAGACGGTGTTGATGTGTGTATGTTAACAAATGTGTGAATAAAAAACCCTATATGATTTTACATGAATTATTTTTGCAACGAAATACTTAGGTTACTTAAAAATTTTAATGTCCCGACCTATCCCGTCTAACAATTTATGGAATGTCCGTTATAACTTATATGCTAGTATTGCCCCATTGCAGATCTTGTAAACATTTTTGCCAGTAGGTAATCAATAAATTTACAGATTTACAACTTCATCTGGCAAAGTATAATTTTCTAACGGGATAAATTAAATGTTCACTTAGCCTAATAAACTCCAATGAATATTAATATTTTAGAAAAAAAAATGGAATTAAAGATAAACAGAAAAAGTAGCGTATGATTGAGAATGAGAAATAAAGGTTTGAGTGGCTACAAAGGTATTTTTAAAACCCAACATAACTATAATGGCTATTATGACTATAACCGTGTTTGATTTCAATTTTTATAGAAACGAATAAATTAATGTGTAATTTTGCTCTAAGTGTTAAGAAACTTTTGAAACTAATTTTAAATTGTTAAGAATGTTAAATTTAAGTCTAAATTTAATTCTATTTTATGGATTAATTATTATTTGCTACCTAACTAATAAACATTGAACACCCGTCTTGAAAAATATGGCGAACTTACCCCATTTCGTAGTTTACGTGCAATAAGTTGTAAATGCTACCTTATATTATCTAGGGCATTGAAGCATAATATTAGTTTAGCCATGATTTTTACATTTAAAATAAATATATTTTCTCTTAAAACCGAGCTACTTCTATGTAAAACAACTCCATGACGAACTTACCCCAAAACCGAGGGAAATAACGTCAAATCGTCATTTAAAAATAGGTGTATAAATCCTAACATATGGAGAAGGCAATTATAAAGATATTTCCGATTTGAAGAATAACAATAACCTTCCTTCAACAGTCAGGTAAAAACTACATTTAAGATAAAAACCGGTTTGTGGCGATCGAAAGAATCAAACCGGAAAATAAACTATGGCGGACTTCGGCGACTTGACCTTGCCTACCAAAATACCGCCAAACTTTTTATTTCTAAGAGGTCAATATGAATGGCCAGTATCATTTGTCCAGTGGCGAGTGTCAGTTAGGCTAGTCATCTGAATTGTATGATCGCCTATACAACTCGGAGGACTAGTTTATTGGCGCCAACTGTATATGTATGAGGACGACCTTTAACTTTTACCTTTTTTTTATTTTTTTGGATTTTCTCTTTATTTCTCTTTAGTGAGATCTTACAATTTTCGTAGTTATAGATCAACCGAAAGTACCATATTATATGTGTGAAACAAAATCTATAGGGTACTTCCGGTTTACCTACATTTGTCAATGAGGTGGAACGCGCAAAGCTGTAAGCAGATGGCGCTCTAGTCGACTGAGCTTTTTTTTTAAATTTTGTGGTCTCGCCTGTACTGTGAAGTCAAGTTGGAGTCTTTCTAGTGTTAAAATTATTAAAAAGGCGCTACATGACTTTTGGGAATATCCTTTTATTTTTCCCATCTGATGCACTACATTGAGGCATTTTATTTAAACATTAACTAAAACATAAATGAAAACGCCGAGAGTTGTGAAAATAAATACTATTTGACAGTATTTATTTTCACAACTCATTGATATTTCTTATTTCAAACTTGATCAGTCGACCATCGCCATCTGCCGGGATAAAACGTTAGTGCTCCTCCCCATAAGTAAGGTCTTACAGTCTTACAGGGATTTTCATAGCGTTTTCCCTCCCTGTTACAGGGCGATAATACGATTTAAATTTTGGAATGTGGATATTTAAAAAAAGTTTCAATCAACAAAGAGTTCATATCACCGATGATGGGTGATAGACCGAGCAGGTTAAGCAACACTTGTGTCTGATAGGTGAGCGATGAGTGTTCAACCGTACAGGTAGTATATTTATAAAATGGAGGGTTTTGGTAGAAAATGGTAGGTTTGGGTAAAAACTGGTAAGGTTGCTAGAAATTGGTTGGTTTGTTGGAAAATGGTAGTTTTTGCTAGAAAATAGTAAGATGTAGTAGAAAATGGCAGATTTGGTAGAAAATGGCAGGTATTGATAGAAAATAGTAGCTTTTGTTGGAAAATGGTAGGTTTGGTAGAAAATGATAGGTAGGTATTGATAGAATTTGTCAGGTGTGAACAATGAAATAAAAAGTGAAAGTAAGTTACCTACTCATTTTGTCATAGAGGGTGATGAAAAGTGGAATGTTCACCTCGGGAGCAAAACACTATTTTTCGCTCGAGTGAGGTATTCTACTCTATTCTGCAGGATTCTACTCTAGAATCCTTCGCTCCTCTCTGGATTCAAAAAACACTCTCACTGGAAAATAGTTTTTTCTCCGCTAGGTATACACAATCTACTATTTTTAAACTAGCGCATGACCCATTCCCTCGATGAGCATGTCCGATTCAAAATAGTTGATACTGGCTATTCATATTGGCCATAATTTAGTCAAAGAAAACAAATATAGAAAAAAAAAGTTTGGCGGTATGTAGGTAGGTAATAGGTACGCCTAGAGTCTGGATCGAGTACATTTTAGGATTATATTATCCTCGCTGAAACACTTTGTGTAGAATTAAAATGCTTATATCTGTTAAAGTATAAGGTAAATATTGGTTTAAAAAGCATTTTCCGTAGGTACCAAATAAGTACAAAATCTACAAACATTCACCGGTAGGAAATTACTTGCGTAAATATGATATTTCAGAAAATCTCAAAGCGTCAAGATGGCGGGACCAGGCTTTTTTGTCTGCCAATTTGTTTTCCCCGACATAATCCACAGTTTAACTACAGTTTTGGGAGGTACCAATTAAGTACTAAATATGTGCATAAGTGATTATTAGCTCCGAGTTCGTTTTCTTTTTGGTCCCGCCATCTTGACGTCAAAATGGCGGGACCAGGGTTTTTCGTGAATATCTTTTAAACTAAAGAGGTACTAATTTTTTTAACTGAGGTACCAAATAGTACCAATTTGGTACTAAATCTGACAATATAAAGTTTTAATATCAGAGAGATGGTCCCGCCATCTTGACGCTAATCTTAAGATACCTTCGTTTTTATCATTGATAGGTGAGCGTTTGGGCACTATCTCGAAAGAGGTACCTAAGTGACAAACTGATAAAAGTCTGTTACCTAACTGTAGGTACCAACTAATATTGGTTTAGTATTACGTAGTAAATTATTCGTTTAGCAATGTGAAGTGCCAATATGTTATTGAAACTATAAATTACTAAGTAAAAGCGAAAATACACTGACGATAAGTGATTGGATCCCACTTCTGAAAACACGATTTCATATATTTTAATTTTCATTGATGTTTCTAACGCTCTGTGTATTTTCGCTGAATGCTATTGTTAACCGAATTTCGACAATACTAAAACTGAAGTACAATCTCGTTACATACATATGCGTTCTATCAAATGTGTAATATAATCTTTTAAAAGTAATAAAGAATCTTATGTTTTAAAACATGTTATTTTGGGCACCTGTTTAGTAAGACCTACCTACCAGTAACTATTAGGTAATCTTTGGCTATTGTGTACATTATTGTGGCTAATGTACATACTTAACTATTTATAGAGAAGTTATTGTTTGGTTCAAGGATATGAAATTGAATGATGGCGCGCACGTTCGCATACGCTTCCCAACTATTCCATGAGTCCCATGATACCAATGCTCTCATAGCTGCTAGCAATATATTATTTCAACTAATAAACTTTCATCCCCCATATTTATTACCCACTTACAAACTTAACATACATACTTAACATACATACATCCGATGAGTAAAGATTTGTGGGATAAGACTTAGTTTCTAAACATTCAATATGGAATTGGACTTTCCAGATCTGCACCCGAATTATCTATTTACCCCCTTACTTATTATTAACGATGACTAACTTTGTGTTTCGTTTATCTTTTCCTTTGACATGGAGATTCAAAGTTAACAGACAGTGGCAAAACGTTACATAAACTTAGTCATCATTTATAAGTAAGTGGGCTAGTTGATTACTCAGTACAATGCTGCTTTGAGGTAATCAAATCACTGATGATTATCACAATGTCAAAGCAGCAATGTACCTACTGTGAAGTGTCCATCAAACCCATTGTCATAAGTAGTCATGAACTAGCTAGATAGATAATACGAGGGCTGGAAGGTCATGTCATGATTAATGTTAGGTAACATATATGTTTAGACCTACACTAAATCCATATAGAATCGGCCTAGGCAGGTATTGAACATTGGTACAATCCACATGAACCTACAGAATAAACGGATAAAAACATACAAACAAACAAACATACATAGACTGATAAACACATAACCCTTCTTTGCGTGGCGCAGTCGGGTCAAAAACAAGGAAGGTATGCAAACACAAAATTCCATTCAAGCCTTATGTAATTAAATAATATCATTTCTATAGAACTCAAGCAGCAACACTGTCGGCCTTCGCCTCCTCAGATTCCTTGAGCAGCGGGGAGGTGCCACACATCCTGGCGTCCTTGGTGTACGCTATGACGCCGACGCAAATACCGGAGATCACCAGCCATACCCCGCCCATATAGAATGTTAGTTCCCATGTTCCTGTTAGATCAAACAGCATTCCTGTAAGGAAAGATAATTTAACATGAGTAAATCGAGGTACCTACTTCCTTTTTCTATGCGACTTTTACGAAAATTTGTTGATATTAGTTGTAGTGTAGTGGATAGGAATAACATGCGATATTGGCGAGGTGTTTGCACCAATAATTAACTATTAACCCGTAGTCTGGTGAACAAAAACCGTGATGACGCGATGCGACATGATGCGAAAATATCAAATAGTCGCTGCATGTATAATTGTGGTCTACATTGTCGTGTGAATCTGTCTGTCAATCAGAAGTATGGCCGGCAGTATGTCGTGTCGCATTTCCTCCCGTCGCTCACCTAATAATAATGTACTCTCTCGGATATTAGTAGGGATATTAGAGTAGGCATGACGAGGTTGTGTTTATAATAAACTTTAATATTTGGAAAAAATAAAATTTCATGCAGACACAATGTAGACGCTCCGCTTGATACGGGATGAAAATTCTACTGCCGCCCGCGCCGCCCGCGCCGCACCTACTAATCAAGTTTTCGGAAGTATAATACATATTTTGTATGTAGCCGCTACGGATTTCCGTAAATAGAGTTCTTCATTTCTATTTCGGATTGGGTTAAAATTATATTGGACTATTATACGCATTCTATCTGCTTTTACTACGTAATGTCTAAGAAAGTACCTATCTACATAGGTTATCCCATCCCATTTATGTATTTCTGACGTGTCGCTGTCTCGTCGCCGATACGATCGTGGTTCTATTAATGTCTACCATGATTAATCGTAATACGATTGCGATAATCTCATTATTTCGGTAGGTACGTATATAATGTTGATTACTAAAAGCATTAATTTCATGAATTAGGCCAAGGCTGTTCACGAAATTATGAAATTGTCTTGTTTACGACGGTAACACTTTGTTTTTGTTATTTCATTACATTCACAGGTATATAAGTACCTACGAATGTTAGGGTGCGTAGTTTTTTTATATTGTGATGCTAGGTAGATACGGTACATAGACATAATAATATAAGAAGTCAAACCACAGGTAACTTAATCAAAAAGTTTTACCTATCACCATTGAGGTACAATCCTACACTTATTCCATCACTATTTTTTCTCTCTTTACGAACATTATAAGGTGACCAATGAAATAAATTACTGTCTTGCCAGATGGTATGAAATTCAACCGTGACCGCTAGGTAGATCAAGGGTTACGCCCGGGTGAAGACGGCCTTAGCCGGTCGGTAAGTGTCAATCCATGATCAAAACCTCTAATCGACTTTTAAATGTTAAAAAAGTACCGAAAAATAACTCACCACCAATAGGAGGACCGATAAGATGACCTATACCCTGACTGAGCAGCATCAGTCCATACGCAACAGTGAACCGATCAATGGGCATCAGTTCCATCAAAATAGCTGGAGTATACGAATAGGAACTGGCGAAGGAGAGACCGAAGATAGCAGATATGACGGCCAGGACCCAGTAGTTTGTGATGAAGGCAGGGTAGAAGGCCACGGAAAGGCCACACACAATGAGACAGCATGCGTAAGTCTTTATGACGTTTATCCAAGGTTGATCGCCTGCCCAGCCTAGAACTACCTAATAAAGGAGAAATAAAAATTATAATTTAAAGCCCCTAGGGTCCGCTTAACCATCATACACTTAGGTAATCCATCATATACATGAAATCTTAATTATCCTCTTATACATGACCAATAAACATACACACAAACATGTTACCAACATTACCTCTTTATAATATTAGTATAGATAGATACTTATTACTTGAAGCCTGAAGCTAATAGTATAAAGTGTAGTCCTCGTGAATTTGTTCAAGGACCAAATAGAAATATCGAAATCGTTGGAAAATGTTGCAAAAATAGGCAAGCAAGATATAGCACGCAATTTACTTACGATTCCAATGCTGCTAGAGACACCGATAATACTGATCATCATTTCTCCACCCTCGATGTTTACGGCTGTCATGTAGGATTTCAGGAAGAAGTAGGGAACAATGAACCAGACGGAAAGGATCAAGGAAGACAAGTTGAACATCAGAAAGTGGAACTCTGTGAACATTTTGAAATCAAAGGATGTTTTTAAGGAATGCCAGACGCGATGGTACCATTTCTGAAAGATAATAATTTAAATATGAAACAAACAAAGAAACGAAACAAATCAATAACTCTTATTTATGCTTTATATAAATTATTACATTTATTTATTTTTATAGCAAGTCGATTTACTTACCATCTCATCATCCGATTCAGAATAAATAGACCACATAGAATTTCTATACATATCTGGAAGGGAAGAAGCTTTCAGCTTATATCGTGGAATACTCAACATAGCTCCTCGGCGCATTAAGGTCTTAGTGTACAGTGGCATATCCTTCAAGTAGTGATGGTCTGTTGATAATTGCCTTAACCAATTCTGCTGTTGAGGAGGGGCCTTGGATACATGCCCGTGGCTCTTTTTCCTATCCTTTTCTTCGTTCAGCTTGTTCTGTATTTCCTGAGATTTTCTATTACCATTTAACAAATTTTTATCATCTCCTTTGCTCTCTGATTCGGTTTTAGGTTTCTTTGCCTTAATTTCGACTTGTAGTTGAGCAGGTTCTGGTTTAATATTTTCTGGAGGAGAATCTATGCTTAGATTTACTTCTGATTTTCTTCTCGCTACAAAGTCAGGATAGTTTTGTAAAATTATGTTGTAAAGTCGCTTATTTTCCATTAATTTTTCAATTACTTCAGTCGGTACCTGCCATAATGAATTACATAAATTGTTATTATTAGGAATATTTACTAACCTGCAAATTTATTTGAATCTCTAATTAGGGTTTCGTAGTTAATAAGAAATCTTTATAGTATCGTCATGTCCGTATGTCCGTCTGTCCGCGGCTTAGCTACAGACGCTTTGTACGAAGAAGCTGTGCCTAACTTTGCATGAGTAAAATAGTACAATAAAAAACATTTATAGGGTATACACCACCCCCTACATGTAAAATTAATTGATGAAATGTTTTTTTTAAGTTTAAATGAAAATTACACAACCGAGCAGAACCTGCAAAACCCTGCACTGCGCGTGACGGCGGCGCGACCCAACCAGGCACGCACTTGCCTAATTTTTAGTTACCTATATCATGGGGTCCCATCTCGAACAAAAGAAATTTAGTTCTAAAAAAATTCAACAGATGGACATACTAGTATTCCTGGTAATTTTTAATTCAAGAATGCAATATAATAACCTCTAAATTTTGATGTCATTATTATTTAAAAAAATCTGGCATTGGAAAATATTAAAAATCCCGTTAAAAATGGAACTATTTAGATTTTTGAGAAAATTAAAGGCAAAGTGACGACGACATCTAGTAATGGTAGGTGGAACTATCTGACCCATATCGACTGAACGTTATGCCATCTGTAAAAATAAAACGCAAATGCGAAAAACTTCGAAATAGGTACCTACCTCTACAAACTTTTTCGCTTTTGGATTCTGAGTCGAGTGCTGTTTTAATTTCGTGTTTTATTTTAAATTGGACAACTTGGTGTGAAATATACGGACTCCGATACTTCCTAGTGATTTGGCTTTTTGAAATGATACAACTTGGTGTGAAATACGGACTCTGAAACTTTTTATTGATTTGGCTTGTTGAACTGATACTAACTAACAACTTGGCGTGAATACGGACCCTGAAAGTTTCCTAAGATTTGGCTTGTTGAACTGATCTAACAACTTGGCGTGAATACGGACCCTGAAAGTTTCCTAAGATTTGGCTTGTTGAACTGATAACTAACAACTTGGCGTGAATACGGACCCTGAAAGTTTCCTAAGATTTGGCTTGTTGAACTGGTTTACTGGACGATTTTTCTGCGACCACTGGCTATCTTACCTCGGACAAACGATTTTAGTGTTTAATAAATAACCTACCTAATTCATTGTGCAAAATGCCGCCGCACAAATGCCACTATTTTATGTGTAAAAACACGTCTGACGACTTTCGGCGGGAAAGCGGAGACAACATGTTGTGCTCCAATTTTATTTTCGTTAAACTATGTTGTAAACTCGGTTAAATTGTGTAATTTTGGTGGAATCTTATTCAATTTAGTTCCGTGAATGTGCACAAGTGTAGTGAAAACAAAATTGAGTGTTAAACATGAACTTTCCGTCGTTCGCGCCGAAGATCCTTGAAGGTTATAGTAAAGTTGCCACCGCTTTACCATAGCCCCTGACTTGAACTATAGGCCCGATCGGGCTAATTTCATGCAAAATACTTGATACTGGCAAGATGTACAAGATGTACGACGCCAAAACTATATTGAAGAAACACGTCTGACAAAAAGTCAGTGTTTACTTTCCCTTGGAACGACCCAGAACGCCTGAAAATATGGATAGAGAATTGCGGTAAGTAAAATCAATTACCTCCTTATTTTGTTACTACAGTATGTTTTGATCGGTTTTGACTTAAATAAAAGCTTGTAAACTAGTACATAGAGTTCTGTGAGACCTCGCCAGTACAAACTTTATGCAAGTATGATAAGATTGTAATAATAACAAACATAGACCTAATACATAAAACATACCTACTTAGTAACAACATCAAACAGTGCACTAATCTGACCTTGCAATCAAATCTTATTTGAACTAAAAATAAGTTATAAACGAGGTATTTTAGTAACTATGAACAACATAACAAATAATAATATAATTAATTGTTTTAGGTAATATGACAATAACTCATTTACCCCCACATTGCTTGAGATCAAAACATCTATGTGTGGACCACTTTAAGAGAAAATATATAACTAATGAATCGGGTAAAAGAAAGAGATTGAGAAAAATTGCAGTTCCTGACCATTATAAATCAGAAGAAATCTCAAGCACTCCCTCCATTTCAGGTAAATTAATTATCTAATACTAATATTATAAAGAGGTAACGTTGGTAACATGTATGTATGTATGTATATTGTCTTCAAACTGAACAAATTTTACTGTGAAATGAACTGAAAAGTTCTGAAAAAGCAAACTATGTCTCAGCTGAACCGAGATTAAAATTGTTTACCTACTTAATTTAAGTTTTAAACCATACTATAAAATTAGGAGGTCAAGTCTACCATTACAAGAGGTTCAAAATTAATGGGGAATGACAATGGCTGGTTTTGACAATTTTATACTTTCCGGTCAAATCAAATCTGGCAAATTAATTTTGACCGACTTCTTTCTTTCCGATTATGTTGAGATTTTAAATTCCACTAAGTAAATTAGTATGTTTGTTACTTCTTTACACAAAAACTCTCTTATCCGAGCGATGTTCCCGGTTGCATCCTTCTCAGGAGCCCCGGGTGCACTATGCCCCCAATTGTTTTTTGTTATTTTGTTTTGGTGCAATAGGTAAGTTGTCCATAATTGACCATAACGTCTGCAAATAGATTTGGCAATATTTTGACGACCGGCCGCCTGCCTGACACCAACCCTCCTAGGGACCAAGTAGTTTTTCGACACCCACGGGGGGAAGAGATGAAGTAATCCTATTCTATGCCGGGGCTACAAGGCAGAACGTAAAATTCTACTAATATTATGGATGTGAAAGTTTGTGTAATGTAAGTCAGTAAGTAAACAATAATGTTTGTTACTTCTTCCCGCAAAAACTACTAAACCGATTACATTTAAACTTGGTATGCAGATAGCTGGAGATCTGGATTAACACATAGACTGGTTTTTTATCTCTATATTCCCGCGGGATCGTGACTTACGCGGCTGAAACCGCGGTTCTCAGCTATTAGTTTGATAAAATAAAGGTGTGGTAAATCACTATTACATTAATTTTTGGGTTCCGTACCTCATTAAGGTAAAAAGGAACCCATATAACATCACTCGCTTGTCTATCTGTCTGTCTGATATTGAAACACTAAACAGAAAGAAAAACAAAAGATGATGAAAACTAAAGACCTTTGTTTTTGTTGTACTTTGATTGTGTTTTGTTTATGTTTCGATCTTTTTAGGGTTCCATACCGAAAGGGTAAAAACGGGACCCTAATACTGAGACTTCGCTGTCTGTCATCAGGATATATATCATATCATAACCGTAATAGCTAGGCAGTTGAAATTTTTACAGATGTATTTCTGTAGCCGCTATAACAAGAAATACTAAAAACAAATATATAAGTGAAGCTCCCGTACAACCAACGTGATTTTTCACGGTAAAACGCAACGTATGCGTGATTTATTTTGACCACTGGTGTCATCTAGTGATGAACTGGCGTCAGTGGTAAAGATAAAATGCAAACGGGCGTCGTCGTTGCGTGATACCAGTGTTAATTTTAGGGTTCCGTACCCAATTGTGATAATGGTACGGAACCCTTCGTGCCGCACATGGCCGGTTTTATTCTTTCTTGTCTTGAGTGTTTTTTTCCTCTAATGTTTACTACTGTAATTCACCCGGACAAATAGGAACAAGGTATCATTTACTTTCACCCAAAAATATCAGACAGACACATGGACAAGCAAGTGAGTTTATAATAGTTTCTGTTTTACCTTTTGAGGTACTTACGGAACTCTAAAAACGGTAAATAATGGTATTTCCCTTTGACCTAGAACCACGAATTGGACAGAAAACCAAGTCTTACACCACAAGTCAGAATAATTATAAAATTTAAAAAAAGAGTAATAATAAGTAGGTATAATGTAATTCTGTGCGTGCACAATATTGAAGTCGATCGGTAAAGAACAATGGCCATAAATTACTTTCTCTGAAAATCTTGTTTTGATCCAGTCATTATAGTAAGTTCACCTCGGAATTCGAGATACCCCGCTGTAAAAACTAAATACTTGTATATTGACACCCTAAAAGTTGTCTCAAACCTATTATGGTAGGGTGTGCGCAACTATTAAATTTCAAGGTCAAAGGTCACAAAAATCGGTTTTTGCGCTTTTTTTGCAAACATCTCACTTCCTAGGGCCGGCGCAGACCTGACGGAGCGCAGCGCAGAGAATTTTTGATTGTCATAATATTATCGACCTTGTTCTCATTAAAATAATATTCAAAATCAGTTAACAAAACAAATAAATCCGCGCGCATGCTCGCGCCTCCGCGCGTATTGTGTGTTAACTGATTTTGAATATTATTTTAATGAGAACAAGGTCGATAATATTATGACAATCAAAAATTCTCTGCGCTGCGCTCCGTCAGGTCTGCGCCGGCCCCTATGAGTTTTTTGCTATTTGTATTTGTTATCAATATTGTAGAATACAAAATTCTCTACAAATTTTGTTTAAAAAAAAAATTAGGTATTAAGGGGTATTAAGCTGAAAGGGGTTTGTTCTAGAGGTCTAGGCAAACAACTTTTGTTCTACGACTTTTGGAAATAAGAACTTTTTTTCGAAAATTTGAATTTGTATCACTGAAAAAAAAAACAGCTGTTTTTGTAAATAAAGGCAATTAATGTTAAGATTGTAGTGATCCAAACTAAACAAAAGGGCACTATAAGGTCAATGACCTCAAACTCTAAAAAACAACTGATTTTCATGCAAACTTTAAACTCAAAATTTTCGAAAACTACTTCGAATTTCCAAAAGTCGTAGAACAAAAGTTGTTCGCCTAGACCTCTAGAACAAACCCCTTTCGGCTTAATATCCCTTAATTCCTTAAAAAAAAATTAAACAAAATTTGTAGAGAATTTTGTATTCTACAATATTGATAATAAATACAAACAGCAAAAAACCCATGGGAAATGAGATATTTACAAAATAAACACAAAAAAACGATTTTTGTGACCTTCGACCTTGAAATTTCATAGTTGCGCACACCCTACCATATGTAGGTTTTGAAACAACTTTTAGGGTATCAATATACAAGTATTTCCAGACTTATAGCTGGGTATCTCGAATTCCGAGATTCTTACCTAATTCAAGCTTATATGACTGGATCATTATGTAGGTACCTAAGTAAATAGAAAATTTTGTAAAATATTAATTACTAACGCATAAATACATAATAGAAAATATAGGTACCTATTTAAAAATAATCTCTGCGGTTAAAAGATATGTAGACTTTCATTTTTAGCAGTATTCTGTACATTTTATATCATATAGGTACCTATTTTAACTTGATGTTAAGAGGGTGGGTACTGAGTACTGTTACTATTTCCATACAAACATAATACCAAAATAGAATTATGAAAATTTAGTTTTCTACCTGAATATCGGTATTATTCGGATTAAGATTTTACTTTTACAGGGCCCCCACCACAAGGTTTTCCAAAATATTCATTCGAAATGAAATAAAACGGAACTACATTTCGTTCATTTTTTCAGCGTAAATAATTACTAGTTTACATCTTATTTGTTTCATATTATTCCTAAAAAAACCTTATGATGGGAGCCCTGTAAAAGTAAAATCTTAATCCGAATAATACCGATATTCAGGTAGAAAACTAAATTTTCATAATTCAATTTTGGTATTATGTTTGTTTGGAAATGAAAATAACACTTATGTTTGAGTTTCATAAGTGTTATACTGTTTTACACAATTAATTAGGGGCAGTGTTGGGCAAAATTTCATTGCAAGGTACAATTTAAAATAACAATTTAATATTTGTTTATTAAAAGTTCACAATTAACAATTAATCAATGGTTAATTTATATTTTTCAATTAACGATTAATAAATTGTTAGTTTTAATTGTACCTTACAATTAAACTTTGCCCAACACTGACAGGCAGATACTTCCCGAATTAGATTTTTAGGGTTTCGCAGCTAAATATATTTAGCTGCGAAACGAAAAAAAGAACTACAGATAAACATCAATATTAATTGTTAGTTTTAATTGTTTCTAAAAACAATTAAAAATATTAGTTTTTTTTTAAGTTGTATCCTGCAGTTAATATGAGTTCATTTAAATAAATAAATTGTAACTAACAGATTAATTGCAATTAAATTAATTGTGAATTAATTAATTGCAATTATGCGATGATTAAAATGTTATTGATTAAAGACTACACTGATTAGGGGTATCTACATTTCTGGAATTTTATTATCAAATTGATTTAATTATTGTAACATGTAACTTTGAAACGATTATAAATCATTATTCCAATCTAATCCTATTATCCTATTATTAGAATTTATATGGGATTATGTCTTCTGAATATGCTAATCTTTTTTAGGTCAAGAAGCACTGGCAGAAGAAGACACCCTAAAAGTGCTGACACCAAAGAAGGTGTATTCTAATAAAAGAGCGTCCCATGAGCTGCCCGATAATTCAGGAAGTGAAGAAGTGAAGGACTACACCATTTTCACATGTTCCACGCCGAAGAGAAGGAGAAGATGTGTAGAGGAAGACACCCCTAAATGTAAAATATTGAAAAATAGATTAGTTGATTGTAAGAAAAAAATGAAACGCGAAATAATAAAAAACAAATCAATTAAAGATCAGATTAATAATAAAAATATGATTGATATATCAAAGCACAAGTTTAGTAGTGAATCAAGTAAATTGTTAACGAAAATGCAATTAAGGAAATCAAAATCAAAAAAACAATGGACGGAAAAGGAAAAAAAATTTTGCATGACTTTGTATTATAAATCACCATCAGCTTATAAATTTATGGTTAATTCAGGAATCGTATTGGCCGCTCCATCAACAATCCAGCGCTGGCTACAAGAAACAAATTGTTTACCAGGAATCAATAATGAAATATTTAATAATATACAAATTAAATTTTCAGAAAAATCGATTAATGAAAGGGCATGTACGGTATGTTTTGACGAAATGAGTATTATGGTTGATTTAGAGTATACAACAAAATATGATTTAATAGAGGGGTTTGAAGATTTTGGTGGTGGAAATCGTATACAAACTGAGGCTAAGTCCGCATTAGTGTTTATTGTAAGAGGTATTTATTCCAATTGGAAAATACCGATAGCATACTTTTTATCATCAAAAACAGTTGATTCGAACAAATTGGCTACTATTGTTGATTCTGTGATTAATAAATTATTTGAGTGTGGCTTATTACCAAAGGTTACTGTTTGTGACCAAGCCACACCAAATGTAAAAATGATTAAAAAACTCGGAGCTACGGTTGATTCTCCTTTCTTTTTTATTAATGGACATAAAATATTTGCCATATTCGACGTTCCTCATTTAATCAAAAATGTCCGAAATAATTTGATAAGTGGTGATTTTGAATTAGAAGGGAATCTGATTTCATTTAATGATATAATCAATGTGTATAATTTAGATAAAAATAATAAAAGCAAATCTTTAAAAAAATTGACTCCAGTGCATATCAATCCAAATAATTTCCAGAAAATGAAAGTGAAACTGGCAACACAAATTCTGAGTAATTCTGTTGCTAGTTCTATTAAAACTGCAGCAGACAGCGGAGAGTTAATAAGTGATTCTGCAAAACATACAGCTGATTTTGTTCAATTGTGCAATGATTTGTTTGATTGTCTCAATTCTAGAAGTAAAGTTGATTCTAATCCTTACCGATGTGCAATTACAATCAATAAAAATTCCTTAGTCAATCAGACCTTAATCAAAAGCAAAGACATATTTAGTAGATTAAAGAAAATTAGTTATACAAAAAAAAATCAAAAACATTTAACACGCCCCCCCTGTTTTGATGGTATGATGCAAACAATTAATGCAGTACAACAACTCTCCGCTGAGGAATTTACAGCAGGCACTGGTGTCAAATTTATGATTACGTATCGATTAAATCAAGATGTAATTGAAAATCTGTTTGGAATTTATAGAATCAGAGGTGGCTGTAACAAAAATCCAACATCAAAATCATTAAGATCAGCATTTCGATCAAATTTATTAAATAACTTAATGAAATTTGATAAAACTAATTGTGAATCCGATCACGAATTGTTTGTAGCTACTCAGGAAAATACACAACACGCAAATCCTCGACCATCAACATCATCGTCTGTAACCCTACAAGGTGTTATAAGCGATGATGTTGACAATCAACCTTCATGTTCGAGTTCCAATGTAACACCAACTCAGGATGGATCAGGCAATCCATCCGAAGTGACAGTTACATTGGAAACCTGTTCTGTTGTGTATTTTGCTGGATGGCTAGGCAGATGTTGTGCAAATAAATTTGATTGTTCAGATTGCAGAAATATATTGTTAAAAAATCAAGTTGATTTAACTGATAAGAAGCAATTGTTGTTGATCAATAAAACATATTCCAATATAGCAACTCCCACTCTCAAATCCCCTAGTGATTTTTTATTCCAATTGGTGAACCAGTTATTAGATTTTTACAACAAAAATATTAACAAATTATACAAAAGTGATTTAGTGGCTGATTTAGTACAAAATTTTAAAAAGAATATCAATATCCCAGATGATTATCATGATTTCAATCATTTTGATTTTTTAATTAAAAAAATATTAGAAGTTAAGATTCATGATTATTGTAAAAGTCGTAAAAAATCATTACAATCTAGTTCAAAATTAAAAATTCTTCAAAATAGATAGGAATTTTGAATCGTTGATTTTAATTATCATTTTTTTGAAAGGCTTCATAAAAATTAAGCCTTCCAATTATGTTTATATAACTAAATTAAGTAAATTTCAAGAATACAGTGATGTCCTTCAGTTTAACTTGAGACACAAGGAAGATTTGACTGTGCCCTGTAGCTCCAGTATACTTTATTATAATAAATTACTTAAAGACGTGTGTGGCATGTCCATAAAAAGATTCGAGGAATATATTAAACTTTAATTGTGTATTAGATACACAATTTAAGGTACTATTACCTAATTTAAGTACAATTTAATATTAGGTACTATTTTAATGTCATATTTTAAAGAAAATATTAATTCACGGACAGGATTATTGGTAACTCCTGTTGAAGTTATAGAATTAATATACAATTTTAAATTTACAAGGTTGTTTTCACTACAAATATTATTAAATAACGGGATATTTACCATGTTTTAATTTGTTTTTGACGAGACTCGATATTTCGCCAGTAATTTCAACTGGCTTGTTCACGAGACTCGTAAAATATCGAATTCCGTCAAAAACAAGTTAAAACATGGTAAATGTCCCGTTTAGTAATATTTAAAGAAATAATTTGTATTAAGAAGGTACAGCGTAATTTACTAGTTTATTTCCAATAAAAAGTAATTTACGCTGTAAAAATGAACGAAATGTAGCTCCGTTTTATTTAATTTCGAATGAATATTTTGGAAAACCTTGTGGTGGAGGCACTATTATAAATAAAATCTTAATCCGAATAATACCGATATTAAAGTAGAAAACTAAATTTTTCATAATTCTATTTTGGTATTATGTTTGTATGGAAATGGTAAAAGTACCCACCTTCTTAATGTTATGTGTGACGATTGTAATTTAACACTTGATCACAAAAAAGTAAACCCCTATGATGGTTAACTTTTTTACGATTCTTGTGGGTTCTTCTCATCGGAGGGCGCGTGTCGAAATCATAATTTTAAGCCTCGACGTTTTTAATTTGTACATAAATATTCTTCTTAAATAAATGATTTAGACTTTTTGCCTTTTTTTATAAATTTTATTACACTTAACCGGTTTTTTTACTTGACTGACTTAAACACGTACCTAAAACTCTAATAACTAACATCAGAATTTCAGTATCAGACCACCAGAATCGAACACAGAATTTAAGTGGAGTAACGTATTAACGTCAAGTAAAAAAAGGTAAATGATGGAAAAATGGCCATACCTTGGAAAATAAGTCTCCATATCTTTTAACCACCAAAGTTTTTTTTAATAAATTTGTGTTTATGTGTAAATGATTAATATTTTACTATATTTTTTTATTAATGTAACAAGAATGTTAGCGCAAATAATATATGGCCATTGTTCTTTCATGACTGATATCTGTTTAAGAGGATAGTCTCCATTTTCTTTGTCCATACAAACGTAGTTTAAATTTTCCTCCCTGGATAAAGACATTAGAGCAAATATGTTTATGCCATAAAACCTGTATCTGTCATGACATCTACCTTTTTATTTATTTTTATTTTCTAATTAAAATTAAAATAAAAAAATAATAAAATGAAAAAAATAAAAATGGCATAAACATATTTGCTCTAATGTCTTTATACAGGGAGGAAAATTTAATCTACGTTTGTATGGAGAAAGAGAATGGAGACTATCCTCTTAAGAAATCCTGTGTTGGAGTGGAGCGAAACCTGAAGTAGGTAGGTAAATATAGTCACAAAAGAATGTAGGCACGGAGGAGCTCAGTGACACAAATTAACCGGCTTATAAAAACAAAAATGCGTGTAAGTAGGTAACGCCTAGTTACCTACCTACGTGTCTTTGTTGTTGGCCGTTGAAGAATTTCCTCGTCTGGAGTCAAGCCTGCATCAGGTCATGCTTATCTTATCAATATCACAGAATGCATTTTGTTATCGAAACCACAGATCACAATATTACCTACTACGTCGGAACTGAATAGTATGAAGAAGTTAGTATATAAGTAGATACTACTTTATAAAACTTTGTATACCTACCCAATAGGTAGGTAGAGATAGGTACCTATACAAAATTGTGGGGTCCTAAATTCAGAGGAAGTGGTTCAAGCATACTTACTTAATATTAATTTATTAAATAAAAGACTCAAAACATTATTTATTATTGATGATGAATTGATGGATTATAAAATAAATATAAATTTGACATAATACCTACATACTTACCTCTAACTACCTATCAAAGCAGCAAAGCAAACTTTAGTTAGATACCTACCTATCGAATCAGTCCGTTCGCGCGTTTGTACAATGTCCAGATAGGTACTTACTTGAGTCGCGGGCGTAGGGTGAAGTGGTCGACAATGAGCCATAAAAAGTTTGGAATCATATATAACTGATCCCACTTGTCCAAATGTAACTTCAAATATACTATTTGTTAGGAACTTTCATTGGGTTTAAAGTGGCATACTTAAAATTCTCTAAAAAAGTACAAAGCCAGGCTATAAAATGTAATTTTAAAAAGTGGGAATCTGGCTCATTGTTAACACCCATTGGTACACAATGAGCATAGGGGGTGGTATACAATGATCCAGGTAGTACACTATGGGTCAGTGCACAAAATTCGACATAGAATTCCCTATGATTACCGAATAACTATTAAATAAGGAAACAAATATTAATCAATCTTGCATTTTTTATTATTTTAAACGAAATAATTTACAAAAATATTCATAATTGGAACTTAAATTTTAATTAAAAAAACTTACTATCTAATCCTAATAAGTTGTGGCACGAAAACTTAAGTCATCATCATCATCCGAGCGTTGTTCCCGGGCATCTCTCTCGAGAGCCTGGGGTCCGCTTTCCTACTTTTACGTCTCCACTTCGCACGATCTTCGGCATCCCGTGTAGTGAGGCCATTAGCACGCATATTCGATCTTACAACGTCAAGCCAGCACTTCTTGGGTCTTCCCAATCTGCCGCGCCCGGGCGGAGGCGCCATAGCAAGACATTTGTTTCCCACGTAACTAGCCGGTTTTCGTAAAACGTGGCCGTACCACCGTAAGCGGCATTCTTGCAGTTTGTCTGCAATGTCTCGGACATGAAGGCTGCCCCTGATGCGGGAGTTCCACACATCCAGCGCATACAAAAGGACAGGTCTAATGGTCGTTTTATAGACCTGTCCCTTCAGTTTAACCGGCATTTTCGGGTCACAGATGACACCAGTTACCTCTCGCCACTTGGCCCAAGCTGCCGAAATGCGGGACTTGACGTCACAATCGATGTCGCCAGACTCATGAAGCACAGATCCCAAATACTTAAACTGGTATGTCCGCTCGACCATGTGACCGTCTACGCAGACAGGTGTTGGATCTGTGGTATTTCTAGCCAAGTATTCGGTCATCGCTACGTTGAGTTGCAAACCGTCGTTCTCAAGCGACTCTTTCCACGCATTTACACGTCTTCCAAGCCGTCCCAATACAATAAGCCACACGTAGTACTCAATAAGCCACTGTCTCATTGTTGACGTCTATACATCGGCCCAATGAGTACACCCCGTATCAAATAAAGTTTGAGGTTATGTAGCAACCAAACGAAACACGTACCGGCAATGGTAAATCTCTTAAACGAAAGACAAATAAACGTATATTATATGTTACGAATACCAATAACAATATTATTGATACGAAATGAAAGAACACAAATGATGTACTTACATTTTTTTTCGATTTTCGTATTAAAATTTAAAAAAATGTTCCTGTGCCGTTTACTTCACTCAGGATCACATTGGAAACTGGGTAGTAAGGGACGCAGCTATAATAGCGTTCGTGTCTGCGTAATGCATAAGAGCGGCAACCTCGCATTATTTAGTTAAGTGGGGTGGCTCATTGTTCCCACCTGGCTCACTGTTGCCCACTCAACCCTACGCTACGCCATCTATATTATTTTAGCTTTTAACGCTTAGTAACAAGTCTCTCTTGTCATATTTGGAAGTGGCCCTAGATGTCGCTAGTTTCCCTACATTCAGACAGTAGGACCTAGTCCAGCCTAGCCCAGCCTTAGCGACACCTAGTGACCACAACAGCAGTTACAAATTATGCGTACGAATTATTTAGTTACGACGGTTCAGAATTGATGTACGGTATGAGGTATCTGTACGTTAGTATTATGTGATCTGTGCCTATATTTAGTAGGTAAAAATTACATCGTTCGTTATCGTGTAGTAAGTAGGTGTTTACGTAACATCAATATGTATATATTGGTAGGTACCTACCTATAAACTCACTATAACCGAATGTACACTTTGATAAGCGCTGTTTTGTTTGTTTTTATAAGTAATTAACGCTGATAATACTACTGTTTAATATTTTAATTCTACCATTTTACAACTCTCATACTTTCATACTCCATAGTTACTGACAACAACATAAAACGAACACTTACTTTTTCGTTTTTCTGAATAAAAGTTGGTAAATGAATAACCGAATGAATCCTCTTTGTAGATTGTTCAACATTAGCTTGTGTCGTCGCCTCCAGTTCTTCAGCTTCTGCTAAACTCGAAGCTAAAGTTGCTAGAATATATTCAGGACTTTGACCACTTTTGAGTAATGTTTTCAGTTCCTCATTATCTAAATAAACCGATTCAGCTAGAGACTTCGATGACACTGATCCAGCACTCGACGATCTTCTAGATCGGGTCATTCTTCGCTCTCTACGTTGCTTTATTTCTAGCCATTCGGGATTTCGCATCAATGCACCACACACACACATGTTCAGCAAAGTGCCTGCCAATACCACAATAGTGCCTCTCCAATCATAAATTTCCAACAAATAATGAGTTAGTGGAGAATATATCAGCGTTCCGAACCCTATGCCACACGAAGCCAGAGAAACTGCTAGATTTCTCCGTTTATCGAACCAGAACGCGACTGATACGACTGCCGTGACGTAAAGGATTCCCATCGCCAATCCACTGAGAAGTCCAAAAGTCAAACATAACATGAGGATAGAATTACTAAAGGCAGCAAGTATAAAACCTATGCAAGAAACGATTCCCGCTACGATTGTCATAAGCCGACATCCGTATTTGTCTACTAAGGCACTCATTATCGGTCCAGCCAACAGTGGTGTCGCTATAAACAGACTTCCGATCAAGGATGTTTCTGACTGCGTCGCTTCAAAATATCTTGTGAATTCTTCGTGTAGTAGGCCGAAGGAGAAAGCTAAGCCATCGGCACAAGCGGCAACCAAGAAAGCCGCGAATACGACAACCCAGCCCCAGCCTCCATCAGGTATGGGAGGTAGAGGTGCATCCTTCTCGTCTTCAGAATAAATGCTATCTCCATCGAGTCCCAGAAACTTGACTCTTTCTATAGGAGATTCTGGCTCTTTTTCGTAATGAGCTATAATATCGTCTGGTTTTGATTTAAGCGAGTTAATTGTGTTGACGTCTTTAGTTTTTTCTTCATCATGTGTTTCTTTTGAGTTACTTTGTATATCGTAAGAATTAACCATTGTTATTTTCTGAAAATACATAATATTATGAGGTTAAGTTGTGGTAAGTCCCTTAATAATTTAGTTATGAATAGGTTGTTAGTTACTTGGGTACACCCTATTACTAGTTTTTAGATGATACCAATTGTAAATCTTCTTGAATTTAGGTAGATAATTTGGTTTATACTCGTTTATATATTTCAAATAACATTCATATATTATGTAATATTTGCAAAATCAGTGTTCTTCCGAAATATTTGCGTGAAACGTTTGAAGACTTACGACCTTCTTCTATTGACATTTCATACACAACATAGGTACATTGATATCATAACCTTACAAGCGACTACCGACCTTAAGGTGGGTCTGCTTATATGTGGGAAAGTAACCCCACCTAACCAGGATAAAAAATAATTCAACAAATATTCTAACAGGTAACTGATACGAATACCGTTACACGAATGCTAAATAAGGAAAATAAGAAGATAAGGCTACTAAAAATAACCAGCTTATGAGGAAGGAACCATACTTAGGTATTTACAGCGTTCAGAAATGGAATCAAGCCGGTCAGACTAGCCGCAAAGTGGCCTGCACATCCAGGAACCTTATTTTTGAATCGCTCTTGCCACTTCGGGCTATCTAAATAATTCGATTTCTGCTGATTTTCGTTTGATGTTGGACTCCTGCGGCTATCGGTTGAGACCACGTTGCGTGCAATAATTATAATATAACATAATCATATTATAACAATTTAGCAGGCAATTTTACAACACTATCATATAATATACCTACTTATTATGTAGATTAATAAATTTACACTACACATTACACACACTAAGATAGGTATTACATTTTGACATGAGTAGTCTGAAGCAAAGAAAAACAAATACCTAAAACAAAATAAAATGAATTCATAATAAAAAAAATGAAAATATATTATAGCTTCTTAGTTATAAATGTAACTACTAACTAGTTAATTACCTACACAATTTTATTAAGTATTAAAAAACCATCGTGTTTTGTATTAATGAACATAACGCATTATATTCTACCTAAAGGCGTGTTACCTAGTTAAAGTATGGCATAGAAGGTCAAACAAAACATACGCTAGGAATACCTATGACTTGTTATTCAACAGGTTTTCTGTGTTCGTTTCTTCGTTAAAGTACAGAATACACACCTTTAATAGAAACACGTGTTGAACTTAAAGTTTCAGAAATAAAGGACCAATAAAAATATCGTGTAAGAAGGTACCTAATTCTAATTAATTAAATTGTAAGTAGGTATGCACGCACAAATCTAAAAATACTGTGGTATAACTTCTGCCTGAGACCTTAACATTCAACTTGCATTCAACTTGTAGATATCAAAGTGTGTTAAACCTTGAACCTATAAACGATAACAAACTTACTTAAAAAATCCTCAGAACAATCCGACATCCAGTTACATAGAAAACAACTTAATATTATATCACTGACTAGAAACTGTAAGTACCTAGATTACTATTAAGTATGTTAATGGGTTATTAAGTGAGATATAAAATCATTTTGACACGGCTACCACGCTGAAGCCGCGGACACGACTGAATTATATTAAATTCGTTGATTTTTATGAGCGTGCATGAGTCATCGACTCATCGACCGACCATTGTGAAGCGTTCGTCGCTAAATCGTGCGTAGAGTCGTCTCGTCCTCAAAGTCTAGACAGTCAGAGGTAGAGTAGGAGTAAACGTACGATTATTTTGGTAGGAGAATGAATGAACAATTCTAGATTCTACAATTAATATTAGGAAAGTAAGAACCTATATTTTGTTGACTGAGCGTGCGTAGCGAGCGAAGCGTCTCTGGTTCAACTCTGGTAAAATTTGTTTACAGTAAGTATGTATGTTACGCATGTTTGTTCTTTCTCTCCTACATGTTCTTATTTTGTTGTGGGGGTTTTTGATCGTTTAGTTATTTCTCCCACAAATGGGGTTACTTTAGATCTCTCTGCACTGTGATTTCAAGGAGGATCTTCGAAGTGATGAACAGAAAATCTTACCTTTCGATATTTAAGGCCCTACATAAGGTACCTACTACCCACATTGTTACACGCTGGTGCGAGGCGCAGCTAGTAATCTACCCAACGTTGTCACAAGATCACATCCACTCCAGTGTGAGGTCATTCTTCTATATATCTATAAAAATAGTTATTTGTTATGCAAGGCTGCAAAGTTGGTTTTTGCAGCGAGTACTTGTATTGAAACCTGAGCTAGCGAAGCATTCTAGGATTGAACCACGAGCGCAAGCGAGTGGTTCAAATATAGAATGCTGAGCGTCGCAAAGGTTTCAAAGGTACGAGATGCAAAAAACTTTGCTGCCGAGTGAAACACACAATTTTTCACCTCACTACAGCGAGGAAAACGCTAGGTGCATTTTTCCGGTAGAAAACTCAATTCGGCATTATATACCGCTTATTGTACCGTAAATAATAAAAATAAGCAATCAATCTCTAAATTGAATAATTCATGAAAAAACCTGCTTGATACTAATGATAATAAATAAATACTACATTGGCAATGTGCAACAATACTTCGTGGTTCGATGCCATGAACAAAAAAAAAAGAAATGAGGTTCCGGTTAGCGCATTTTCAAAGGACTTGCATTAGAGAAATGTATAGACAAGACTGATTCGAATTTTATAAACACTTTCCACGCTAGCGCGCAAAATGCGATTTTGCACGCAGAAATCTGCGTGCTAAACGAACCTTTCCGAGGTTGTGAGGTGAAAAACCTTTTTCCTGACTAACTAACTGATGGTCCAACGCACAGCCTAAACCGGTAATAGTAGAGAGCTGAAATTGTATTATGATGTAGGCATCCGAAAAGGAAGGGGTTTTCGAAATTCTCACGGGGTCGGAACTTTCGCGGATGAAACCGCGGGACCCAGCTAGTTATGTATTCCTATAAAAGGTCTCTACATAAAACCATTATCTGTACCTAACCGAATTAAGAGTAGGCGTAGGTAGTTAAATAGGTACCTACGTCACTTTTTGATGTAGGTAGTGCAAACTAAGATAATATTTGATACACAAATGGAAATTCCCTCGAGATCAGAAATGGAGGCAGGCTACCAATCTAATTTTAGGTGCTAATTAAAGTACCTATAAGCTTGTGAGTGACTTTTAGGTATTTGTTTCTCTTTCACGCAAAAATCGCTGAACCGATTACGATAAAACTCGGAATGTATAGACAGCCGAAGATCTGGAATAACACATAGGTAATCCGACCCATTTATATCCCGATATTGCCGCGAGATCGGGATTTACGCGGGCGGCGGGTGAAACAATGGGGCGCACACATTCCAATACCTATACTGGAATACGATAATTGCCCATCACAAAATGTAGGCGTTCAATTAATTCAATAATCGTGATAGATGATGATGAATCGATGAGTTATATTTCGATAGGTAATTAATCAATGAGTACTCGGTAGGTAGAGAGACAAGTCTGTTTATGATAGGTAGGCACCCAGTTTAAAAAGTATACTTAATGCAGTGTGAATCCTGTTGTTCATACGAAACGCCATACCTTTATTCCGCCTCTATGGCGCATCGGGCGAGCACCCGGTTGCGAGGCAGAAGGTTGCAGGTTTGATCCCCGTCGGGGATAATTTAAGTTTTTATATATCGGTGTGTTTTCTTACATATATTTTATGTACTTACCTATTACTACTATTCAATATCTCCCTAGTTACAGGATACAGGGTTCAAACCACAGGCGAGTATGTCCCTCTGGTGCTAACACTGAATTCCATTTTACATAGGTACTTACTAGCTGACCCGGCAAACGTTGTTTTGCCTTATAAATTATAGATAGTAGCCGATTCTCAGACCTACTGAATACGAAAATAAAATTTCATAAAAATCGGTCAAGCCGTTTCGGAGGAGTAGGTACGGTAACTAACACTGTGACATGGAAATTTTATATATTAGAAGATAAGATAAGATAAGAAGAAGATAATATTGATTCATTTCAGTGGATGCTAAAGTACCTACTTTACCCTGACTTTACCACTTCAATAACATCAACCGCGAAAGTGGTCTATGGTCTCGTCTACGCGGTGGACTCCAGTAAGTGTCGGGGTAAATCTCAGGTTAAAACTTCGGATGTCGTGAGTGAAGTGTGTCGCCGCCCTTAGCTATAGCGAATTCTAAAAAAAAAACTTCTTCTTTCTCTAGAGGCTAGAGGAGAGGAACGTGATCAGCGCGGGGCGCGGGCGAGGCGTACGAGGAACCATCATGATCTTCTCACAGTCAACTTCAGTCAAGTACAATACAATTTATTAATTGCTGTTTGGTGTGGTCGGTGTCAGTGTCGTCGTGTATTTGAACCTTTAAATTATTTTTGCTTTCAATGTTGCCATTGTCTGTTTTTTTTATTGATTGCTTCGATTGCTTGAGGTCGGCTGCTGTCATACGTCAAAAATATAAAACAACATTTCCTTCCGCGTTTATTCTAAACAAATTACCTTCTAATTAATAAAATAAATTACATCGAAGCTTAACAGTAGGTACGCACAGGATAACAGATCGCCGCTCGAGTTATTTTCGTAACGTAAAGTGAGGTCAAAGTATTGTGTTTAAGGCCGGTTCATTTTGTTATGTATTCAGCATAGAAGCTTCGATTATGGCATCGGGTTCTAGGAATGATATTGTAAATAGATTGTTGAACGTGAGGCTGGAGGAGGGAGATGGCGAGGAGGAGCAGCAGTTGCCGCAGAACATGCAGCCCTCCAACCTACACGCGCGGCAGCAAAACGCGCGCGGGGACGACGAAGGCGGACAGCACATCGACCCAGTGGCCTCCTCGTCCGCCATCGAGAACATGCCCACCAACAACACGGGCGGGCGACTGCACAACTGGCAAGCTACCAAGACCACCGTCAAGGAAAGACTCTCGTTTCTGTTCAACAACGAGATACTCTGCGACGTCCACTTCATTGTAGGCAAAGATGCCAATCAACAGGTGATTCCGGCACACAAATTCGTGCTGTCCGTCGGGAGTGCCGTGTTCGACGCCATGTTCAATGGAGTGCTAGCCACTAAGTCCGATGAAGTTGAATTACCCGATGTTGAGCCTGCTGCTTTTCTGCATTTACTAAAGTTCCTGTACTCTGATGAAGTGCGTATCGGGCCGGAGAGTGTGATGACTACTCTGTACACTGCAAAAAAATATGCTGTAGCTGCATTAGAGGAGCATTGTGTTGATTTTCTGAAGAGTAACTTGGGTACAGACAATGCATTTCTCCTGTTGACTCAGGCTCGGTTGTTTGATGAGCCACAGTTGGCTGCATTGTGTCTGGAAATGATCGATAAGAACACAGCTGATGCCCTCAATGCTGAGGGGTTTACTGACATTGATCAGGATACTTTGAATGCTGTGTTGGAAAGGTATTGTATATTTTGCTAGCACTGTTGCTTGGGCTTTTAAATATTCAATTATTATGTGTACATTTAATATAATTTTTCAGAGATACCCTTCGTATTAGAGAAGCTAAAATCTTTGCTGCCGTACTTCGATGGTCTGAAGCAGAATGTATTCGGCGCCAACTCCCTGTGACTCCGGCCAACCAACGAATGGTGCTTGGTAGAGCATTCAACGCAATAAGATTTCCGTTGATGTCTGTCGAGGAATTTGCAATGGGGCCAGCACAAAGTGGCTTGTTAGATGATAGAGAAATTGTTCAATTATTTCTATATTTTACCGTGAATCCAAAACCTAATGTGGGGTTCTTGGACACTCCTCGTTGCTGTATGACTGGCAAGGAGCTGACGGTAAACCGGTTTCCACAGACAGAATCCCGGTGGGGCTACAGTGGGACTACTGATAGGATCAGGTTTACTGTCGACCAGAGAATATTTGTTGTTGGATTTGGGCTGTATGGATCTTACTTCGGACCAAGCGAGTATGAAGTACATTTACAGGTAATTGCACATAAATACATTATTACTAGCTGGGTCCCACAGGCTTAAGTCCCAATACTGTGGGAATACCGGGATCTATAATAGAAAGCTACTCTATATTGTAGCTTTCTATTATTGAAAGAAGTTTTCAAATTAGTCTAGTAGTTTCAGAGCCCCTTCATTACAATACAAACATACAAATAAATCTATTCTCTTTATAATATTACTAGCTGCATTCAAATTTCAGTCCTCTACTACAGTGGTTTAGGCTGTCTGTTGATCAGTCAGGACATAGCCTTTTATAGATATGTATAGCATAGATAATTATAGTTAGAATAGATATAGGTTAGAAACTATGGAAACATTTAGTTCTTGATAAATCTGTTTTATGTGTGGTTCCAGATAATTCACTTAGCGACTAAGAAGGTGTGTGGTTCCAACACTACCACTTTCTGCTGTGACGGTTCAGATGACACATTTCGAGCTATGTTTAAAGAACCAGTGGAAATTCTTCCTAATGCCTCCTACATTGCTAGTGCTAAGCTCAAAGTAAGTTAAATGTCTTGGCAAAAATTACTTTAACCATTGAACTACTGCCCATGGAAACAACGTCCAGGACATAGTTGTGTCCCTATTAATCAGTTTCTACCTTTCCTACTCTTATCTCACTATGTGGGGTCGGCATAGCAAGGCTTTCTCCTCCAGTCCAACCTGATTCCTTCCATCATCAAATGACCATTGTCAAAAATTTAATCATAATCACTATTGAGTTATTTTTAAGTCTTAAATAAATAATAAATCAATATTGCACGACGTTACACACAGCGCAATCTAGCCCCAAACTAAGCACTAGGCTTGTACTATGGGTACTAGACAATGAATATACTACTTTTTTTTTGTTTGTAAATACATACATACATTAAAATGTATATACATTATAAAGAAAACACCCAGACCAGAAACAAATATTTATATTTAAGCATAAATACTTGCACCCGGCGGGAATCGACCCCGCAACATTCTCCATTGCAGTTGGGCCTTCCCCCATCACCCATCCCCATCACAGAAGTTGTCTTATGACATCTCTTTTTAGAAATCTTAGAAAGATTTCTACGTCTGTGTCTGGTAATATGTTAATGATTTTATCTCTTTATGTTTTAGGGCACAGACTCGTACTACGGTACTAAAGGTCTTCGTCGAGTGACAGTCGACTGTAATAACGGTGAAAAAGTCATATTCCAGTTTTCGTATGCAGCGGGCAATAACAACGGCACTTCAGTTGAAGATGGGCAGATTCCTGCCATCATCTTCTACATTTGAAGGTATACATCCACATTGGTTACAATAAGGATAAAACCTTGGTCATACCAATGTGTTAAATTTGTGCACGGTAGCAACTAAAAACTGAATGCATTGGTTTCTTTCTATAAATTTCGAACTATAAGAATGAAAATTGTTCAAAAGGTAGTGATATTAGCCATCTGCTGACTACCTGCTAAATTCAGTAATATTATAGTATCTTTCTATAAAAAAATACTGACAAAAATTATATAATTAAAAAGAAAATAGCAGTATTTTTCTGTTTTTTATACAAGATCGTACCAAAGACCTTTAAATTACCTCATTGTATCTAGTACGCCCAAGGAGAGAAGGAAAATATAAATTTGACTTTTGTGTCCTTTGACATTAGTTCCTAGTATGTAGAGAATAAAACGCGATAAACTGAAAAGTACAGGGCCGCGAGTCTGCTCTCACAATCGTGCCTCAATGGAGTCTCGATAGTTGTCAAAACTCTTTGACAGAATAAAGTTTTCGAAATTTTCAGTAAACTCTTAAAACTACACTGTTCCTATATCTTAGACATGGGTCAAACAGTTATGGCTTGCAAAATAATATCCTACCATAAATGAATTTTCTTAATGACAATATTGCTAGTGAGACACCTCTGGTTACCTCTCACTCAACACGGTTTTTTTAGATGCTCATATCAAAGGAATATATTGCAAGAACTAAGAGTCAAATATTCAATAACGCTACTATTGCGATTCCACTGAGATACCATAGCGATTTAGAGGAATAGCGGCCCAGTTGCGCACCCCGCCCGCTACCCGCTACCGACCTGCGCTCTACGGCCGATGCGTTAGTTCCCGCTGACGCCCACTCCTCACGCTACGCTGAATACTGCGGCCTGATAAGATACCGCTCACTTAAGACTGGTCCAAATTAATTTATGGGTCTTTGATTATGATATTAAATTGAATACATTTGAGCCGGGTACAGTTCGCCCCATATTTGTATACCCACCTTGAGGTCAATTGTCGCTTATGCCTGCACTTACTACATTTGCAGTACGATTAATGTGTATTTTGTATGAAATGTCAATAGAAGAACGAAATAGAGCTAAAAATTGAGTGTCCAATTATGGAGTCTTACTGTACCTGCCTATGACTATGTACTAAATGTTGTTTTATGTATATACTCTGTCTGTATGGTATTTAGACATATCAATATTAAATAATTGATTGTATTAGGCGTTACTTTTCGGAACTCCATAACTACTCTGTAAAAGAATAATATTTAGTTTTTAGTCCCGACACCCGACTAGTGTTATAACACAGCGTGCAGTGTGCAGCTTGCAAAGAGCACCACCCTCCCACCGCTCTTTGCGTTGTTCGCTCACTCTTGTTCCAGCTGTCGGCAAGTCAACAGTGTCGTGCGAGCGGCGTCTTTACTCATTTTTGTCGCCCTCACAGTTCGGTCAGAGTCTACGTTCCTGATGATGGCTTTTTAAAGCCGAAACGCGTCGAAGCATGGTTAATGATTGGTGTCACTAACACTAAAGCATATTTCTGCCGCATGCAAAGAGCGGTGGGAGGGTGGTGCTCTTTGCAAGCTGCACACTGCACGCTGTGTTATAACACTAGTCGGGTGTCGGGACTAAAAACTAAATATTATTCTTTTACAGAGTAGATATCAATATTAAATAATTTGGTTTAGGTCACACTTTTTTGTCACTTTAGTCATTGTTAGCGCTTCACGGGCCGCGGACTGTACCTACGAAGATAACAGAGTTTGTACAGTAGGAGGGACATTCTGACTATAAAGCTCAAAATACACCGGCGACGCTGACACTGCAACTTTACCTAAAGAACCTACACCTACAGCACACATTATAAAGAAATTTGTGCATGTGTGCTGTATGTGTGGGATCTATAGGTAAAGTTGCAGTTGTCGCCCGTGTATTTTGAGCTTACGGATGACTCGGGCTTCACCGTGCCGGGCCCGAGCCGAGCGTCGGCCGTAGCACGGTCAAGTATTGTTACATATATTTTGTATGTCGTCACTCACGCTATACCGAGCAGCAAACGACCGACTACCGAGCTACGTACAAAGGACCGCGCTACGGCCGACACTCGGCTTAGACCCGCCACGGTCTTACATGAGTAAAGAATAGCAACAGCGGCAAAGCTTTATACAACGGTTTAAACCGGTTGCTTTGAGGACAACATCACGGTGTACAACAGCCGTTGTATTTTGTATGTCGTGTTTTGTTGTGGTAAGCCGCTCGCAGCACCGTTGTATGAAGCTTTGTCTCTGTTCCTATTCTTTACTCATATGACGGTCTAGCGTGAGTTATCCTTTAAGAGTTTGTGAGTATGTTTTGGCGGTCTTGGTAATTTGGTACTGTAGGTACCTAATGTCTAATCTTTCTTGGTGACTTTAGTGGCAGTCAAAAGTCAACTAAATATGATGAAATAAAAAAATAAATAAACTGACTTCAATAAATACAAAATAACATACAGTGCCACCGTTATGTAATCTGAAGTCTGTAAAAGTGTCGGTATGTTGTTATTATGTATTTTTTTAAAGTCGATTATTAAATGTTTTAATTGATTTTTGTCGGTCTCAAAATGCAGTAGGTTTAGTTTTGACCCGGGAAAATGTAACTATGTTAACAAATCGTGTGAATTTAAGAAGTTTATTAGTTTTGTGTACAGTCAGAAAAGGGTAGCAGGTGCATGTTTTAAAGTTTTAGTTTTTTAATAAACTGTTCGGTAATTGTTGATTATTCCGCTATCTTGCACTAAAAAATCTAACAATTACTGGAAAAAATTATTGTCTTTTTGCGTCGCGAAGTCGGGTAAATACTTAAAATAATATAATACCCAAAATCAGCTGCTGACTGTACCCGTATTGTATTTGTATGTATCTTTCTAGATAACTAACTCGATAACTCGATTTCATAGGCACGTTAGACGTAACGTGGGAAAGTGATTACCGCAAAGCAGGAATGTAGGTACTGCATAGTGCCTATGAAACTGAGTTATCAACTAGATATACAGGATGTTGGAGTTGAGAAAGCTGTTTATTTAATGTTGTTCTACAAGCCCAGGCGAACAATTTTATACTATTTGTTTTATTCAAACTTTTAATGCTGAGGTTATCTTTTACTCAATAAAGACAGTCTAAGATCAACCTACGACTCTCAGAAACAGCTGATTTTCAAGTAAACTTTAAACTTAATTTTTTTGGAAATTTCTTCGAATTTCCAAAAGCCGTAGAACAAAAAGTAGTTCGCCTAGACGTGTAGAACAGCGTATAGAAGCATCTCCATAAACTCCAACGCCTTGTATAACGGGTGCAGGCGAATATGACGTCTCAAACTATCTCATATAATGTACTACGCTTAATTTCAACGTGTTAGCTTTAAATGTTAAATCTATGTATTACTAGCTACGTTCTGTGGATTCACCTGCGTAGATCCCGATTACGTGGGATTACGAAGTAGCCTATATGTTTTATTTTCAACCCCCCAATTCCCGTATTTTCAATAATTACTCTAAAATGTATGAAACACCAAAAATGAAGTTTTGATTGCAAGACAAGAAAGTTAAGATAATAAAATTCTAGAGTGATAATCGGGGTTCAGAGCCCCGATTCCCGTATTAAAATTGTCGTAAATTTCATTTCAACATCATTACAATTGCAATTGGTTAACTTGCAATCGAAACCTAATCTTTGTTTGCCATACATTTTAGAGTCTATGAAGTTCATTTGCAGTTCAGTTGTAAATCAAACAAAATGCAATGGAAACTTCATTGATTCTAAAAATCTTAAAAAACTCTAATAACGGAGTTTAGGGGCAGGTTTCTAGTTGTCTATGTAGTAGGTATCAAGTTTTATCGAAATTGGTTTAGTAATTTTTGCGTTAAGGAGTAACAAGTTACCCCGTAAACGTTCGCGTTCATGATGTTAGTAGATTTTTGTGATACATACCGTTTTACCAATAAACGATACAAATTAACCGGTTTTTAGAAACGTTAATTTGCAGTGAATTTGTTATGCAAGGTTTTGACGACCCTTGTGGCGGTCGGGTAAACACTCGCCTGTGACAACGAAGGTTGCAATTCCCGCCGTGGAGCAAATATTTGAAAGCTGATTATTTAAACTTATCACAATGTATTTTGGCTTAAGATTAAATAAACTTGCTCATTTTTTATTGGTGAAACGATATTCATAGGAGACCATACACACAATTTTCTATAAAATACCTTTTATTAAGTCTACCTATCTAATCTAATCTATCTATCTTTACAATGTTTTATTTCTTTTACTTCCTTTAATATAGCTTTAAAATATAGAGCCGATGTATAGGTTATTCCATTTTGCCCTTTGATAATCCCCATCGATGGCTATTTATCGATGGGGCTATGGCATTGTGGTATAAGAACCCAGATTCGTTTACTAAAACTAACGAGAACAAAATTGTCTAAGTTCGTAATAGTTTAGGGGTGAATAACAGACCCCGAAACAATATTTAACAAAGAAATGTCACGACTTTCAGCTCTCTCAATTGCACGATAAAGTTGAAACTCCCTTTTTGACGTTTCCTTGAAAATTATGTGAATGGGCTATTAAATACTATTTTAAAAGTTATTATACTTCACGAAAGTAACGAAAATGTGTATAAGTAGATCAGAAACAAAGAATATGTATGTCACGAGACAAGTTGATTTCTACAAATTTCAAAAACTGTATGTAGGTAAAACTGTGATAGGATTTAGATGTAAGGGAACATGATATGCGGTGTTGGAATACTAAAGAACTATACAGTCAATCTGGGTGTCGATTCCGCAAAAAACCGTGTCGTTTGGTACTCTAGACGAGTTATGAACTCACGTGACGTCGATGTAGAAACCCGCGGGCTTCAACATCGATGTCACGTGACCATGGTCTTTACCAAGTCGCGTACCTGCTAGCTAAACTATGCAGTTTAGCTAGCGGACGGCCTCGTATTAATATTATCCAAAATATCATTGCAGTCAATCTTAAATTTCAAGTTTGTCGTTAGTCAAAAAACATTGTCATTTTTTCGATTGCCATACCAGTTGCAAATTACAGTTTAATTTTAAGTCTTTTGTTTGCAATTGCAACGAAATTTAAATGAAATTTTGGACAATACTATTACAGGAATAACCCCCCAGATTGAATTTTACATATCTCACTTCTTACCAATAATGTTTTAATGCGAAAGTTTAGATGTTTGGATGTTTGTGTGCAAAGCACGCAAAAACGGCTGAACCGATTTGGCTGAAATTTAGCACACAGGTAGTTTATCCCCTGGATCAACGCAAAGGACTATTTATTTACTAGGTTCGATGCGAATGGTTTACGTACAGTTTGTATGTTAAAATATTCGCCGTGTCTCAAGGGTTTGTAGAATTAGAACTCAAATTTTGAGTATAGCGTTTCTGTATTCGGCGGTTATTTCGATAACCGAACTAGTGAGTAGTGAGCCTTTTTTTAACTCAACAGTTCGGTGATTAAACGCCACCGGACTTGGAGAAAGATAGACACGAATCGAATTCTAGATAACATACTGTTTACATCCGAATAACTCCATAACAAAGGTGAAAAGAAGTAAATTATTTTGGTAGGTAATACATGTGGAAAATTTAATCTCAAAAGATCTCGGTCGCAGAATAGATAAAATACCTGCGTTTTCCCCCCAGTTCAAAATTTAAGTGAGATGTAAAAATATTTTTGTAAATTTAATTTCACTGCAATGGAGCTTTTAGTGAATAAGTCTGCCTTATTTATTGTTATTAGTTTTTACGAAACGCAATAACACAGTAGAATGCCGATTATCCAATAAAATATAACAATAAAACACATTTGTAATATGAATCTATTTTATTTATTACACTGATAATACTCGGTGTAATAAATAAAATTACAGGCCATGCGGTCTCCGCCCGCACCGCACGGGGTTCGGTTAAGCGGTCGTTCGGTTGATCGCCGTTCGGATAATCGACGTCCTACTGTACATCGAAATTGGCTTAGCACCTGGACTTAGATATCGTTTCAATGTATCACAAACGATACCCATAATCCCATGTACCAAGTCAACTTTGATTACTACTTCCTCAAAATGAAAGTAATAGACGAGGTGCCAAAAATAGTTACAAATATATTTTAATGTGTAATATAAATCTATGAAGTCAATATAAACAAATATTATTTATAATGCCTTGTCTCATACGAAATTGGTACTTTCTAGTCAAAATTGTTAAATCATTTCTGCTAAAATTTTGTCTTTCAATACTTTGTAGATTATCTTTTTAATTCTCTCATAGAAAAAAAAATCATTTTCGTGAGCTAAATGTTCGAAATCACTGTAATAAAGACATTGTCTCAGGCTGTTTAGATGTCTTTCTTTCAATTTCTTTGTTTTAAAGATGTTTGTGCATTGTGTAGGAATTGAAAGAGTATTCCTAAGCGAATGGTAATATAATGTCTAGGTAGATATTTTTCAAGTTTTGTATAGACGATAGTTGTGTCCAAACATTCGCGAATCCGAAGAAAACTATTTAATTTATTATCAATCAGGGACTTGCAGGACCTGAAATATTTGTATTTACAAAAACAAAGTATTATTATCCATTATATCCTTTGTCTAGTACCCATAGTCATAGATGTCTTTCTTTCAATTTCTTTGTTTTAAAGATGTCTGTGCATTGTGCAGGGATTGTTACCATACATTTAGGAAGAGTATTCCTAAGTGTATGGTAATAATGTCTAGATAGATTAAATAAAGTATTATTATACATTATATCCTTTGTCTAGTACCCATAGTACAAGCCTAGGTACTTAGTTTGGGGCCAGATTGCGCTGTGTGCAACGTCCTGCAATATATATATCTATGTAATGTTCCTAGAATACAAAATAATATTGCTCTAGCTAGTGTGATAGTTTTATTTTATAATTCGCGAATGTTCGGAAACAAAATAAACTATAATAGTCGATCATTAAACACTTTAACAGAATTTATAAAGTTAGGCGTCGGACGAATTGATTAGATGTCATTTCAATAAAATAATAATCTATGAAGTCATTGTTTTATTTGCTTTTGATATAAATTTAGCAAACATGGTACGTTTTTTTTAATTTCAGACTATAATCTGACGTTTTCGTTGTTTTAATTGACATTTTTTCTTGAGGAAGATGTGTCAAATCATAGTCTGCAATTAAAAATGAGTATGTATTGGAGAATTATAGATACTAATGGAAATTTCACGAGCAACCCATAGCGTTTTGCCAATCGATGTGTTTCTTGGCTAGATTTTTGGAGACTGGCTTTGTTTTCTCTATGGCCGTTAGTATATCAGCCAGGTTCAAGCGGTCTTTGCGGTTCGGATTCAAATCTGAAATCATAACATAGGTATTATTCATATAACACGAAATTAAACATTTGGTTAGTAAATAATAAGTATAGGTACCATTTACTGGTAAAAACTGTATTATACTAAGTAGGTAAGTAGGTACTGAGTTATTTAACAGTAAGGATAGGCGGTTCATTATCAGCCACCACTGGTGGCAAACAAGTAGGTATCATTCGAAGTGAAGTTTACCGGCCTTAAGGACGTGGCGACTCTTACCATTTCCATACAAACTTAATACCAAAATAAATTATGAAAAATTTAGTTTTCTACCTTAATATCGATATTATTCGGATTAAGATTTTACTTTAAAAGGGTCCCCATCACAAGGTTTTACAAAATGGTAAAAAAGGGTAAAAAACTTTACCATCAAAAAAAATTTTCATAATTTATTTTGGTATTAAGTTTGTATGGAAATGGTAAGAGTCGCCGCGTTCTTAATGTCGCCAAGCCCCGCCTACTTAGTTCCCAAACATTGCTCGCGGTTTTAAAAAAACAAATCAATTCTTAGGAGAATTTGAGAGGGTGCGCTCGCCCTTTGCCGTGCTATATCTTAGACCAAACCTGGTCAAACATTCATCTATCGTTTTTAAAAAAAATACGCGACCACGCCCACTGTTGCGTCTCTTGGGTGATTGGGTGGCAACTATAGCTTTGTTTTCCGCGATTGCCACCATTAGAGGCGGAAATGATAGTGGCAACTGCGATTAGGTAGACGTATCTCCCTACTATGTTAATGTTCTACGACAGTGAAAGTTACAGAATGTGGAGGTCCTTGTTCATTCGACAATCAGCTAAGAATTGTTTAAATAAAGTTAGTTATCGAACTGTTAATCCCACCGTGACTTACTTCTTCCCACCATGTTGGGCAGCATCTTTCTAACAGTGGTCATGAGCGCCTCCTTGCATACCAACTTGACCTCGCTGCCGGAGTAACCTTCAGTCTTAGCTGCTAACTCCTTGTAGTCTACTTTAAGGACCAGCTCGATGTTCTTGGAGTTGAGGAACTTCTCAAAAAGCTCTGTTCTCGTCTTGAAGTCAGGGAGCGGGATGCAGATACGCTTTTCAAAGCGACGCAGCATTGCAGGGTCTATTTCCCTAAAAGTTGCCCAAAGGTATATTGTGATAAATGTCTGTTACTGGTTATGTGTGTGTAATATTAATATTGTGTGTATCTATTTACAAAAAAAAAACTATGATTTGTAGTATATCCGTTGTCTAATACCTATGCCTAGTAGGGTAGACTGGGTACGGTTGGGCCAATTTTCATTTGACCGACCATAATTTTGAAAATATGATACTTACGTAAAAGAAGTAACGTTTACATAAAAATATAAACATTTGGCTACATCTGGATACTAAAATTATGTTCCTAAGTCCAACGGTTAGCTCACAGGAGCAAGTTGAAAAAAAAAGAAAAATGCCACAACCGACCTGACCCCAAGGACAGTTGTGACAGTGCCTGGGGTTGATTGTGACAGATACAAAAATACACTAAAATAACTTCGAAATGGTTTTAATGTAAGATAATCTGCCTTTAATCTAAATTCTCTAATGTTCGCGCCAGTTTCATTGCATTTTCGGATGTACCTTGATAAGGACATTCGATTATCTTGGTTTCAGCACTGCGCAATGAAGTGCTGCTTTTTATATGTTTGTATGAGTCCTGATGCTGGCTTATATTAAGCTATTCGGGCGCTGATAAGTTGTGGCGGAAGCACGTCGTCGTAACGTCGCGAATTTCTTTGTGACTGTCACATATTATATGGTTATGTTGATGGAATTCGAGATCAGACGGCAACACGCCTTTGCCACGACTAATAAGTGCGTATAAAGCCTTAGCCTTGCCTTAATCGGTTTTGGTCGTGCGCTTTCTGGACACCAAAAAGCATAAATAATAATACGCTTGGCTTAGTCACAACCGCACCCAGCAACAATGGCACAACTATCCCCAAAATGCTCTCTCGTAAAAAAGTATGCGTCAAAAAAATACAAAACTATTTACGTAGATAGCATAGACTGATATTTAGTTGCTAATTTTTAACTAATAATTAGGTAAAACACTCGTACTTGTACCTATTTCCATAAAGACACAATCACAAAAATAAGTCGAACAAAAAAACTTACTTTTGACTACCAAAAATAATATTGTCTCCTACACTCGTCAAAGTCGCATGTTGGCTGACGCAATACTGTGACACGTAATCAAATGCTCTTACCGCTCCTTTATTCCCTTGCACCCCCCACGCTATCTCTTATAGTTTCGATAATATAGCGACTGTCACTTTCGTCCTGAGGCACAATCGTACCCAGTCTACCCTACTACAAACTTAGTTGCTTCAAACTAGATAAGACAGCAGCGTAACACGTTACCTCCCACTGTGCAAAATTCCACACTTAAGCGGTGGCCCATTTCATTACTGACCGTGTAAGAATGGGCGGGACTGTTTTCAAAATAGCCGAGCTATAAGAATTGATAGTAAGCCCGCTGAAAAGCAAAGATATCTCACCAAGGCATATTGGAATTAGCGAGCAGGAAGACGATGCCCTCCCTAGACGTGATGCCGTCCAGCTCAATCAACAGCTGCGCCTTGAGCCGGCGCGAGGCTTCGTGCTCGCCGGGCGCGGACCGCTCGCTCGCCACCGTCTCCACCTCGTCGATGAAGATTATTGAAGGAGAATAGTAAGAGGCTAGTTCGAAGAGCATCTGTAATTAAGATACATAGATCTACAGTTCATTTATTATTGTGGCCAATAGTCTTTACTTTTATTTAGCACAATATTTAGATTTGATAAGATGCACACTTTTAATAGCGACGTCTAGCGGTGATTGAAATTAAACTGTTACTAGCGGCATCTAGTGGTGATTATGAGTCAACTTTTATTAGCGACATCTAGTGCTGTTAATATGCAATTTTTACAAGCGGGAACGTAAACGTAAGAAGGCGGACCCCGGGCTCCCGAGAGGGATGCAACAGGGAAAATCACTCAGATAATGATGACTTACCTGACTGTGTATAAATACAGGTATTTAGAGTCTTTACCTTTGAGAAGTACAAAAATTCCAAGTTTTCTATATGGTATTATACACGGTGCTCCGAGGAGGGGGTATTAAGCCGAAAGGGGGTTGTCCGAGAGATCTAGGCGAACAACTTTTGTTCTAAAAGTTTTGGAAATTCGAAGTAGTTTTCGAAAAATTTTAGTTTAAAATTTGCATGAAAATCAGCTGTTTTTTAGAGTTTGAGGTCATTGGCCTTAAGGTGCTCTTTTATTTAGTTTGGACCACTACAATCTAAACATTGATTGCCTTTTTTTTTACAGAAACAGCTGTTTTTTTATGTGATACAACTTTAAAATTTTCGAAAAAAAAGTTCGAATTTCCAAAAGTCGTAGAATAAAAGTAGTTCGCCTAGACCTCTAGAACAACCCCCTTTCGGCTTAATACCCCCTCGTCGAAACACCCTGTATATCTCTATTTACCTTAACGATTTTCTCCGATTCTCCTCGCCACTTGTTAACAAGCGTGCTGCAAGAGATATTGAAGAAAGTGCACCGACTCTGGTCGGCCACGGCTCGTGCTAGCATCGTCTTGCCGGTGCCAGGTGGTCCGTGGAGCAGGATCCCGCGCCAGGGTTCTAGTAGACCGGTGAATATTGCCGGGTATCTGTTGGAATCAAACTTCAGATAAACTATAATTTTATATAACGTAGGTAAGAACCTACCAACTATAGTTAGGTAGCTGAAGAAAGGAAATCTGCCAGGTAGCTCAAACATTGCATTGGCGGGTTCGGAAATCTGCAGAGTAATTTTTATGTAATATAGTAACAATAAATATTACAGGACGTTGCACAGTACAATTGAGTTCCAAACCAAGCCACTATATGCTTGTACTATATGTACTAAGACATATACTACATATCATACTTTTTTTTATAATACTTACATTGATACATGTTATATAGAATACATGCAGAACTGTAAACAAACACTTATGGTCAGCATAGACTTGTCCCAGACGAAAATCGAACCGGCAACCTTCTGCGTCGCAGTCGAGGTTCGCTTGACCCTCTCGCTTAATATTACCATCTGTCTGTACCTACTGTATTTTTACAGACATCAATTTTCAAGATAACCTAAAGTCCTGCACAAACCTGACCGGATAGACGACCGATTCCATCAACAAGCTCTTGGCTTCGGTTAATCCCTTGATATCGTCCCAGGCCGCGTCCGATGGTCTGACAATGTCCTGGTACAGTAACTCTACAAGCTGCCTCTTTTCCATCGACATGTTTGACATAAATCCGGATAAAGATTTCCGTTGAAATGTTGGGACCTCACCTTCTGGAGATTGACCCTCCTAAAAAAGAACTCTTGGAACATAAAGAAATTGATTTAGAATAAATCAATATATTATTAGGGTTTCGTAGTCAACAAGGAACCCTGTCAAAGATCATCTACAACATCTACTGACTTGGCCAGCTGAAAATCTGTCAAGATCGTACGAATAGCCGAATATTTTGCGTTTCTCTAACTGTAGGTTAAATGGAAGTTGGTTTGAAAATTAGGACGCATTTTTCTACTGAGTACCCAAGCCATTTTGATCTTGTGTCTTTGATACAAAGGTAAAACATCTTTTGTATAGTTTGTAGGATATTTTCCTCAAAAGGAAAATGACAACGAAACAACATTTTGCTTTTAAGGTCGCTTACCTGCAGTAATTTAGTAACAGCAAGCGTCCCCGGTAAATCCACTTCAGGCCTCTCATCGGGCTCTACTCTCTCTACTCTTAGTTCCTTACGAGTCGGAGGCCTCCGCGCCGGGAGGGGTTCCTCCACTTTTTTACAAAACTGAGGCTGCTTGTTGAATTTTATTAAATAGTAGCTGCAGTAATCCTGGAACGAAATAACTATAGGTCACAAGGGAAAAGTGCGGCTTATGGGGAAAGTGCGGCGAGCATCAATTTACCGGACTTACAATTGTTATATTGATAGATTTGCCAATTATGATAGGAGAAATATCTACCTATTCGGGCCCGGTCTAGCACGGGCCTCGGCCTATATGGGTTTTTAAAAGACTAACACCAAAACGACACTATATTTGGCTCAACGCTCCTCAAGCATTTTATATGGTGTACATTAGATTGTTTATTGTGCTATGTAAATAAATAAATATCGTGAATAGATGGCAATTTTATTAATATAACAATCGTAAGTCCGGTAAATTGATGTTCATCGCACTTTCCCCATAAGCCGAACTTCCCCCTAGTAACGTAAAGCTCTATTTAATTTACGTAGGGACCTAATTTAATCATCATCATATTTATCAATTTAAACTCTACTAGATACCTATAGATAGACTAAGGTTTGTCAGAAATCAATTATTAAGTAACTAGCAGCGCCCCGCGGTTTCACCCGCGTAAGTCCCGATCCCGTGAGAATATCGGGATCAAAAGTAGCCTATAGCCTTCCTCAATAAATGGACTATCCAACACTGAAAGAATTTTTCAAATCAGATCAGCGGTTCCTGAGATTAGCGCGTTCAAACAAACTCTTCCGCTTTATAATAGTAATAGATAAATTAGGTATATTTCATGTGAACGATGATGATAACAGTACCAGGGTTCTTAACTTTTTTCCCTCTGTCAGAGGAAGCTTTGCCGCTTTACAAACTTGTATTTTTGAAGTTGCATAGACGTTGAGTTGTAATGCTGGCCTAACAGAGCGACATTACCGTTTATCCCGGAAAGCTTTTTCAATAGATTAAAAAAAAAAACACTTTTTTGTTGCTAACTGCACATACATACACCAGTTCTATAACTTAAACCACAGTTACTTACACCACTTATACCACTCTAGTAAATGGTACCTCGGCGTTTTTTTACTATAAGTACTTTGTTTTTTTTTTTAATTAAAGACTATGATTTGACACATCTTTCTGAAAAACCAAAGTCATATACAAAGAACCAAAACGTCAGATCGTAGTCTGAAATTAAAAAGCGAAATATAGTAGGGGAAGGTGGTACAAAATGATCCCCCTAAGGGAAAACTGCTGTAAAATAGTGTTAATCAATGATTTCGTAACATTTACGTTTTTTGTGGTTAACTAGTTTATCGTCCTACAAATTAGTAAGATTTCTATTCAATTATCTCGTTAAGTTTTTCTCCTATTCCGTTTTTTGTCAAGGTCTAGTAAAGGATCATTTTGTACACCCCGGTGTACAAAACGATCCCCGGATTAGGGGCAAAATGATCCCGGGGGATCGTTTTGCCCCTTTGATTTAATTGAAACAAAATTGTAAAAAAAAACATTTGAAGACATCAGGTACCATTTATTTACCTCTTCGTGATTAATGGTTTACTGCCATTAATCACGAATACAACAGAATTGAATTGTGACAACATGATAGTAACATAAATAAATAAGTTTTCTAAAATGTTTCACATAAATACCGGAAAATTCACCTACTATTGTTATCTTAACACGAGTTTTACTCGAACTTCGAAAAAAATAAACGGCGCACACGACTAGGATAGGTTATGTTATTGTTAGAACATAATTACACGCAGCGCTTTGGCAAGCAAGCAAAGCGAGCGTGCCGCTACCGCGGTCACCGAAACGCCTAATACTATAAATAAAAAAATGTGATGTAGGGCAAACATTATTAATTAAAACAATATGATCATTGAATGTTATGAAGAAAAAATATCCGAAATAAATAGTACTAATAAAAAAAATATGATCACTAACTCTTATGAGCTCCGTTGGTAGTAATAAAATGAATAAATAAAAAAGTATAGATTTTTTCTGTTTTCGCAATGTTGTATTGAAATAAAATTAAAAATGAACTTTTCAGTCAATCCTGAAGAAGGGACCAGTAAAGTCTCGAAACGTTGAGAATTTAAACAATGCTAAAAGTAATAAACACCACGCGATTAAAACTTAAAAATATCTTTAATTTTAAAAAAGTATGAAAAAAAAAGAATAATTTTATTTATGAAGAGTGATTATTATGAACACAAATCGGTAGTAAGACAAAGAATAGGATTTAGAATTATATGTGAGCCAATATGGACCCTAATAAAATATAAACGTCAACAGTGGGTAAAATGATCCCTGGGATCGTTTTTGCCTACCTGTAGAGGGATCATTTTGCCTCAAACGGCAACATAACCTAAAACTTCTCAACATTCATAAATGGTTTCAACTACGACAACAGAATATGGCTGATTACATTGTTAGATGACACCTAAAACTGCTATAAATTCTCATATCAAGTTATATATACTAGAACTAAAGTTATATTATATCGAATCTGTGCTTACTTTAGATTTAAGAGCCTGATTTCAGTTTTTTTGTGAAAAAAAATGTTGTAAACACTCACACCGCCATGACAGTTTGCGCATCACTAAGTGAACGACTGTGGAACTACTTGTTTTAATCAAAGCTACTAGATTACGTCGCTAAGTCGATAAAACAATCAGGGATCGTTTTACCCGCAGGGATCGTTTTGTACCACCTTCCCCTACCTACCTATTTTAGTTATCTTAATACTTTCCAAGGAAACAAACTACTCGCGTCTAAATAAGCGGTCGCATTAAGCTCGATACCGTAGCGCAGTAAAGCTCTCAAAGCTCGGCGGTAGCTTGGTAAAATATTAACCTTTGTGTTACCCTACTCGGAGACCGGAGAGGATGGGCTCTCAGGAGATGGACTATTCACGTCTAACGGGAGATCCACTCTATTAATAAACGAGTTTAAAAGGATAAAAATAGATTCGGTAAACTGACTTACAAAAATCAGGACAATTTATGATATAGGGAGATAGATCAAGAGGGAATAGACAATCACATTTACTGAAGACCTAAATCTTACAGTTAGCATTTATTGAGTACCTACCTAATTGAAAATATAACTAAGGGTCTCCCTCCGTGTTTCGGATCATGTTGCAAGAAGATGGAAGCACTTCTACACATTTTTTAATTAGCTGCGCCTCGCGGTTTCACCCGCGTAAATTCCGATCTGAGGAGATTATCGACATTAAAAATATTTTTGTACTCTCCATTACCCTATGATGTGTTGAGAGAGGCCTGCACTTGCACCTGCTGGGAAGCAACGGAGAGATGGTGGACGATGCAGCATGTTTGCATAATGTATTTGCGTATGAATTTAGTACAGTCAGTATCAAAAATCGATGACCGCATTAAGATTTTCGCTATATACTTACATCATACTGTGGGGTGTCAAAACAGGACAGATATTCCAAAAATCAGTGGGGGGTTAAACAGGACCAAAAGTCGGTCCTGTTTAATCCCCACAATTTTATGATGTGTAACGATTTTGAAAATCTGAGCGTGGTCATCGACTTTTGATGCTGACCGTACTACATAGGTATGCAAAATACGTAGATAAGATATAATTGGTTAGTTGCACGACGTAGCGCAATCTAGCCCTAAACTAAGCACTAGACTTGTACTATGGGTACTAGACAACGGATATACTACATATTACATCTACTCTTTTTTATAGGTATAGAAAACACCGAGACCAGACAAAAAAAAAATTAGGCGTAAATACTTGCACCCGGCGGGAATCGAACCCGCAACTTTCTGCATTGCAGTCGGGTCTTCGCTCGACGCTCCACAGAGGCCGTCAAAGTCACACAGCAGATACGTCTAGTAGAGTTCTGCAGCTTGAGCTTTCAGTGGTTTTGAATGCTGTTATCGTACACTTAAAAAATAAATACCACTAAAACAAAGTGTCTACGTCCAACTTCTTCAAAGTTTGTCCAAGCAACGATCATGATACCTACAAACTTTGTAAGCTGTGAAATTGTCTTTGCAGTTATAATAACGACATTTACTTAACTTGTGCTTTGTTAAAAATACCAACCTAAACCAGGCAACCTAATTCCGCAGAGCTATAAATCTGGTTAAGTAAATACAAGCAGACCCATAAAATAAGGGTTCCGTACTCATACGTATTTGTAAAAAAACGCGTGGACCGTGTGGGTGTAACTCTGTTAGGCCGGGCGCCCTTTGGATACATTTTCGTCAGAATTTCATTCCCGCGCTAACGTACGGAGACGTACGAACAATCCCTTTCTACCAAATACTATAAAAGCGCGCAGACTGCATACGAATTAGTCGTACGTACTTATACTGATAGGTATGCAATCTGCGCGCTTCCATATTACTGGAAGGTAGGGATAGTTCGTACGTTAGCACACGAATGATTTCGGACGAAAACGTGTTCAAAGTGCGGCCGGCCTTAAAATTTATCAGAATCTGAAGAATAAGAAGACGGCCGGACGGGCAGCCAACAGACTGATCCCATAGATAATGTCTCTAGTTGTCATTATATCTTTTTTGATACGGAACCCTGACAAATACCTCAATCTCGTATTTTAATAAGCCTTAATTTAGCATAAACCGGTCAAGGACGATTTTTGCATTGCGTATAAGTTAGGTAAGTAGGCATGTATGTACGTAGCTGCCTACTTAAAACCCCGTATTTATTATTCTTACTCGTTTCAATTGTAAAAAGTTCTATTTATGCGGCGTATCTTTTCGAGGTTGTATCGGAAATTAAATTCATGCCAGTGGAAAGCCTTCAAGTTACAATTCGATATTCCCAACTTCACTTCTGAGTAGGTAGGTACAACTTTAGAGATGTTTTCTTAGCGAATGCGCTTTGTCTGAGCATATTTACTTCTTCCTCAGTCTCACTTATTGTTTTAGGCTATTCTTTTAGGTTTTAAGTACCTACATTTAACGCAACCTTTCTTTTTCTATATATGTACCTACCTACGAAGCATATCTCGATGTTTTTATGGGGTACCTACGGCATTTTAAGCCGAAAAGAGGCTAGATCTAGGCATCTAACATCTTTTATATTTTATACGATAAGTAGTGAACGGAACACCTTACTTACCGCTGTGCAAAAGCCACACTTAAACGGTCGCCCTTCGAATTACATTGCCAGGCGCTCCCGCGCCATCAGTGCTTCGCTGGTCGTCCGTTTAAGTATGTTTTTTTGCACAGCGGTAGGTAGGTTTTCAAGCAACGCGGACATAGTTAGTGATATTTATAACTAGAGAACGGCTGAACCACTTTGGTGGAAAATTGGTGGGGACTGGGGAGGTAGCTTAGAACCAGGGGAAAGACATATGATACTTAATTTTGATCCTGTAAATCCACCGGGATCTGGCCTTACGCGGGTGAAACCGCGGGGCGCAGCTAGTAATATTATAAACAGGAAAGATTTATTTGTTTGTGTATTTGTAAATTCATTTACCATTAGAAAGCTACATTACTTTTGATACCGATATCGAAATTCAGGACGTACACGGGTAAAATCTTATGTTTATAAAATACTTTGTCCTGACTGGTTGACTGCTCAACGCACAGCCTAAACCACTAATAGTCGACAGCTGAAAATGGATTTTTGAAAATTCAAACAAAAATTGGGACTTATGCGGGTAAAACAGCGGGACACAGCTAGTATGCTATGTAACGTTACGACACCTCTAACCTAGAGGCTTCAGGTATTTTCCAAAGGGCGAAAGAGAAACGAAGCCAATACAAAGTTGTAACTTGCAAACAACTTAGGTAGGTATAGGTTATAGTCAAAACAGTCACAGTGCAGTAGAATTATGTAATACAATCGAGAACTTGTAAGTAAAGAAAAGTAACTTATTTATTTTATCCCATGACTTTATTACCTACTATTATTTCTTCATTTCTCTAGATTGGAAACAATTGGAGCGTAGGATAGATTTTACTTCTATTTTCGCGATGTTGGATTAAACATCCCGAAGGATTGACGTGAGGGTTCAATCTAAACTAAGTATTATTTTACACCTGTGTCCCGCGTTTTCACCCGCGTAAGTTCCAATCCCGTGGGAATTTCGAAAAACCCTTTCTTATTGAACACACTATCGAAATTTCAGCGGGTAAGGCTGTGCGTTGATTAGTCAGTCAGTATCAAGCATTTTATAGATAATTTATAGATAGATGAAGGGCAATAAATAAATGAATGAAATATGCAGCAAAACATGCTAAGCTTAGAGGTAGTTGATGACGTCGGCCCAACGATTTTTTTTTCTTACTTTTTTCCGTACGCACGCAAATGTTATAGATTTCCGACTGCATCTTTTCCCCTGTGCAAAGGTGCCACGATGTCTCGCAATTCTGGCGTCGACCACTGTAGCGCGTTCTTCGTCGCCCGAATTCCTAACCTACATTTTTCTGTTACAGCTAGGGCTGCTGATTTACGTTTTGTAAAGCTGTGGTTTGTAGGTATCTTTCAGAGAAGGCTTTGATATTTAGGTATTGTATGCGATACCATAATTTTCTTCCCTTAAATTCAAATGAAAAATCTTTAGAAAATAATATTCCGTTACAAACAGATAGGCATGAGAAGGCAGGTAGGTACAATTTATTCTTTCAAAGTTATTCACGATCCTACATAGAAGCCCTTATGAAACCTTATTTGGGTAAAGTACATACGAGTAACATTTTGTATATGAAAATGAAAAATGAAAATGAAAATGAAAATATATTTATTAACCAGAAACTTAATTAACACAAAAATATGGATTAACAACAGCCCCCACACTAGACTACGTCTGTATCGTGGGGTGCTAAGTATCGATTTACAGTACATTATTTATTTCTATATAATGGACCAATTTGTGTCTACTCGAAGTAATGTAGGTACCTACTTGGTGCAGATATACTTTTAGTTTCTTTCGGTCCTATTAAACGTTCGCGCGTCGTTTTCCTAACGCGATATTTGATATGAGCTACTTTAACGAGGTTAAAGTAGCTCATATAAAATATCGCTACGTATCTAACCAATTACTAAGATTTAAAGTAAATATCAATAACTGTTTACTGTACAAAAATATTCAATGACTTATCTGTTTTGCGTGTCAAACTACGAGTACAATCTGAATCTACTTAATAAAACTGCCCGACTTTCGAATACGACTAAAATTTATCAAAATTGTAAACGTAAAATTAATCATTGAGGAGTTTTCTGATGTGAAGTTGGATTCAGGTGCTCTATCAATCTGTATTGTTTTTTAGGGGGCAATTCTATTGGTAAAAGTCCAAAAATTAGTAATTTACTGCATTCTGGGATGCTTTTTTGCTCATATTTCCGAAGGTTCTCCTCAGATCTTCATCAACTTAAAATGGGAGCAACTGGAAGCTACTACCTGTCTAATAGAAAAATAATCATCACGATCAGACCTCAGACGACAGAGAAATCCGGTAACACATCTATATACAAAAAACATCCGAATAAAAAACCTCATTTTTTTGGAAGTCGGTTTAAAAGATCTTACTTTTACAATACCTATTTTACTCGTATATTAACTTCAAACTAGTTCGAAACATAAAAACCAGGTAATAAATAAAAACATATTTAATATTTCTCCCGTCTACTACAAAATTGTGTTATTTCCTCGCGAACTGTAATACCTAAAGGAATACCTACTCTAGTAATATTTCGGGGCGTTTTGTTGTATAATGTAGATAGGTATTCAGTTTACGGCTCATACAATTACTACGACATGTGTCGCGGATAGGTACCGATTCTCATAAAATTTTGTTGATATTTCACTTTTATTTTCTGTATTTCTTAAAAGATCCGATATAAGTTATTGACCGCGTAATCACCGATAAGCCGTAATATTTAGGTACTGTAAGGTCGTTTTATTTTATTTGTGTGTACAATGTATAATTTACATTTTACATGGGTAGGTAGGTAGGTACATTAGAAACGTCACGTTAGAAAGTTACCTAGGTGAATATAAGATATTACCTATTATAACATCGTTTTTTAATTTCAGACTACAATCTGACGTTTTGGTTCTTTATACCGGTTCAAAGTCTACAATTAAAAAACGAATGCAGTATAGGCAGGTAGTTATTACAATGAAAGTTATTGTAACACAACTTTTTTGATCTTTTTGCCACCATATAAACAGCTCTATATTTATTATTTCAGTGAGTATTACTCACTGAAATAAAACTTTACAAGTACGCTGGAATTGCTATACCATACAAAATGACATTAGAACTTTGTGCCTATTTGATTTGCGCCATGTTACGCTGTTGTCGCGCGTTTTCTATTGAAATATGGCGCAGATCAAATAGGCACAAAATTCAGTGCGAGACTCCTGTCCATACAATTCAGGTCAGTGGTATTACTTAAGCTACATGCACGAATTTATTTATAGGTGTGCTGTAGGTGTGGTCTGCTTTAGGTAAAATGTAAGTGTCAGTGTCTCGTGTATTTAAAGCCTTAGTTCCCACACTCATGCAGATAAACTCATAGATAGGAAAGTTTATAGGTACTTGAATAAACCTATGCAGTGCAATATCCGATTCGGTTGTCGGAATCGGGATGCGAAATATTAAGAGAGAGATGATGGGCTCCGAGCAATATTTGTTCGCTTATTGAAGCCGGTTGCCGTTTGTGACAGCAGTTGCGAATATTGGTTACATTACTGTAAATAAATATCTACAAGAGGGGTTCCCAAACTTATTTTGTCTACCGCCCACTTTGAGAATAAATTATTTTTTATCGCCCCCCTTTCTCACCTACCTACTGAAAAACCACTGTAACTTCAAATGAAATTAATTATTGTAAGCTCTATTAGCTGAGATTAAATTACTTGCATTTCGAAACGGAGCAATTTCTTAATTAATATAAGTTGATGTTCACAAGTTGTAGTCGAGAGCTCAGTCAGTGTATAAGACTCCTAGCTAGATGAAATTACAAATCGCCCCCTAAGCCTCTACACAACGCCCACATTTTTTTCTGGATCTCTTACCGCCCCCCTTTAGGCCTGCAGTGCCCACAAGGGGCGTTATCGCCCACTTTGGGAACCCCTGACTACAAGGAGGTATAACTATCGGCACTCGAGCGAGTCTGCCGCCGATTCTAGACGAAGAAACTTAGCGCTTTTGAGACTGAAAAGACTGTTTATTTTAGGTAAAGATTGCTCCATTATATGGTCACTTCTCAGAAACTGAATCTATACTATTTACTCAAATGGAATGTTGAAAAAACGAGGTAATTTTATAATTTTCCTCAATTAGGTCAAAATCGAGTAAAAACTAAACTATAAATAAGATTGATTGATATTTAAAAGGTTACCTGGAAGAGATCGCTTTTATCGCAATAAGACCGCCCATTGTACCTTTTTTTGTATAATTAGCTGTAAGCTTTTGTGTAGGTAAGTAGGTACTTAATGTGTTTAGTAAATTTTTGGTACAATAAGGTTTTTATTTATATTACGTTTTTTTTTAATTTCAGACTATAATCTGACGTTTTGGTTTCTTGTATTTGACATTTTTTCTTCGGAAAGATGTGTCAAATCGTAGTCTACAATTAAAAAACGAAGAATATCTTTCTACCTATCTTGTAAAACTTCATCAGGATTGATCCCGAGATCCTGTCGAGTAAGATCTCCATCTACCTACATGCAAAACCTTGCAATCGATTCAGCGGATTGCGTGAAGGAGTAACAAAACCACAGTTACGTAAGAAGTCGGATTAGTAGTAAGGTACCTGTAGAATGATATCGAGGTCGATGTTATCGCAGACCTGGTACTCGCCGGTGACAGCCGCCTCCTGCTCGAACGTCTGCGCCGTATGGAAACAGCCTTCTTGTTTGAGGTAGCTCAGCACCAGGTACTTGAGGATCCGCTTTCGAGTACGGAAAAGTGCTTCTTTCTGGATCAATCATATAATTATATAAGTAACTAGCTGCGCCCCGCGGTTTCACCCGCGTAAGTCCCGATTCCGCGGGAGTATCGGGATAAAAAGTAGTCTATGTATTATTCCAGGTCTCCAGCTATCTACATACCGAGTTTAATGGTAATCGGTTCAGCGGTTTTTACGTGATTGAGTAACAAACACACACACATACACACAAACTTTTAGCTTTGTAATATTATAGTAGGATAGTATAGGTTTGCAATGCAGATAATCTAATGCTCATTACGCTAAAAAAGAAGATTTTTTCATTTAGCTGGTCGTGTCTCTTCGCGAAACATAAAGCTTTAAAATTTTGTGAAAGTTAAAAAAGTGTCCAAAAAGTTCCTCCTAAATGGACTCAATGGACCACAAAGCAATTTGCAAACTTTTCTGCAAGGTCTTCATGTTTTGCATTTATCTATCTTCTTATCTTTGACTGACTGATCAACGCACAGCCTAAACCGCTGATCGTAGACTGTGTTTATTATATGATGGAAGCATCCGATTAGAAAGGGTTTTCTAAATCCCCACGGAATCGAGACTTGCGCAGGTGAATCCGCAGGACATAGCCCGTATCTACCATATAGATTTTTTTTTTATGGTGAAGGAAAAACATTGTAAGGAAACCGAACTGTGGACTTGTGTCTGTCTGTCTGTGTCCTAGAACATGTTTCTAGGACTTACCGCAGTTTGAGGGCATAGGACATTCGCAAATCCGGAATAAGCTGAGCTAATTTTACAGTGGAACAATTTAAGCGGGCAACTATGTTTTATTTCTAAAGGGACTTGCCTATATAGTTACATTTTCCTGGGTCTTTAAAATCAAATCGTGGGTCGTCAAATCGTGTGAATTTAAAAAGCTTATAGGTACTTATAACATATAAAAAGTTATCTAAACTTACCGTTTCAATCTTTCTCATATGGTTCAAAGGTCTTCCAGCCATAATTTTAGTTTATCTAAATTGTATTCGTAAGTTCATTTATTATTGTTGTTGTAAAATGAAATTGTCACTTTGATATTCCTCGATGTCTTATTAATTACACTGTCAATTGTCAAAGAGACAATCACAACTCCGCCAATATACAAGGTGTTGGGCGTATGGACCGATAGGATTTTTTGGAGGGTTGGGGGGGGTGTGTCATGCGCTAGTTTTCCCCGGTAGACCCTATGTCCTAAGTATCACAGTTGTTTAGAAATGTGAATTTTTAGTTTTTTTTGAAAAATAGCTTAAATCTTGTTTTTCAATCGTCCTTACTTTATCGTTCTGTTAAAAGACCACTTATCACTTTATACACGACGACAAAGAGCAATTGTTTAATTAATTAATCCAATAAACCGCATTTTTACGATCACGTCGCCCAGGTTTTACGTTAAGATGTTCAATGAAGCTTTAAAGGTTGACTGACATTAGACTGGTTGTTAGGGGATACTAAGGGTTGTTAAGGGTTGTTAAGGGTTGCTAGGACAACAGTAATAAAAGAGCGCCACGGGGCGTACTAACTATTGGCTAAACTGTGGTAATAAGGTCGATGCAAGTACATTGAGTAACTGAGCAATTATGTGGTCGATAGATTTTTTATATTACCTCCACATTACCTCATACATAATGTTAGGTATCGTTAGGTCTTTTCAAATCACTATTAGCCTTATTAATAAACGTGGAGTAAGATCGGAATAATATTCCCATTTTTTTTGTTTCTGTCTGTCAACTTTGAAAGTTCTTGTCATGGAAAGATACAAAGCATGTTCTCAGTACTCCGACCTTACTCCACGTTTATTAATAAGGCTATATAGATTTTGAAAGAAACTATTTTTTGAATTAGGGTTCCGTTTTCGAAATATTGATTTAGCTTTGAAGTGGTAGTTGTATAGAGACTAGAGATGGGCCGACTAGTCGGCAGTTTAAACGACTAGTCGGCAGATGCCGACTAGTCGGCAAATTATGCCGACAAGTCGTCAACTAACAATTGTGCAATAAAACCAATATTTATTTAATTAGTAGTACAGTTTAAAAGGCGGGTAGTCAGAAAAACGTAAACAAAACACGTCATAGCTTACATACATCATCTAAACATCTAAAATGTCATAACTATGCCTCAGCTCCTTTTTTTTTCAACTTTTATTTTTAGTTCAATCTTTTTTTGGAAGTTACATTATAGCCTTCGAAGTGCAAATTTATCCAAAAATAGCAACAATCGCCGAGCGATCATGATTAACCCAAATATCTCGGAATTTTAATGATCTGCATTGCCGACTAGTCGGCAATTTTGGAACCGACTACTCGGCTAGTCTGCTAGTCGGCAGAACCCCTAGTCGGCCCATCTCTAATAGAGACACAATAGGGTACCCTCTAACAGTCAAATGTTTGCACTTGAACACGTATTAAGTATTCACAATATTAGTTAATTATCACAGTTGAGCAGTCGCGAGTCTGAGAGTCGGACTCGCGTACGAAGGGTTCCGTACCGTACCATTGTTGCATCTAGAAACAAAATAAAACAAATATTTAAGAGGGGCAACAAACGTGATTTTTCACGGTTAAACGCAACGTAAGCGCGATTTTTTTTACCACTGGCGGCATCTAGTGATAAACGCATGACACCAAAAACCTCTTTGGCTTTATACCTCAACGCTACGAGCACCTACGAGGTTACGAGTATACCACCTACGGGCTACGGCGCTACGATTCTCGAGAGCTACGAGATCGAGAACTACGACAGGTACTACGAGGGCACTAAGTTTTGTACTACAAGTTGCCACGAAGCTTTCCCGGCCGGTCACGACTCACGCGCGCTACAAATGGTTTAGGGTTGAGTTTTTAAGCTAAGCTTTAAGCCAGATAACCTGGAAATCAGATAATCAGTAGGTTCATTGTGTTGAATAAAATCGAATAGGTACTACCAAAAATCTAAAAACCTTACAAAGTTTGTTTTTTTTTTGAAAGATGATGAATTTTTATTTGGTGTTAGATGTTATAATACATCTAACAGATATTTATAATAATAACTTTTCGGATTGTCGAACCTTGCAGTTTCGTACAAAACTACGGTATAAAATCTAACAGCAGTCAACTATTATAAATTAATAAATATTGCAGACCGTCGCACACAACGCCATCTAACTCCTAACTAAGCAACTAGGCTTGTACTATGGGTGCGACACAACAGAATTTCAACATACCTATATAACCTTTTGTTTGTAAATAAGCCAATACCTACTTAAATAATTATAGAAAACATTTAGAACTAAAAACAAACATTTATGGTCGGCATAAATACTTGTCCCCGGTGGGAATCGTTCCCGCAACCTTCAGTGTCGCAGTCAGGGGTTCCGTCGACGCGCCACAGAGGCCTTGGCCGTCACGTCGGGCTATCTATCTAATTTATTACAATAATTTAACAAAATATGTACCAAAAACAATACTATTCCATGTCCCTACATGGCTTATAAGTGGAATAGGACAAAAATTTACTCACTTAGTATGTCCCACTTTGATTTCTTAACCTTCCATTTATAAATAAACCGATATGCCAGACGGTCACTAATAAATTCCACTTAATAAGTTATGTACTAAGTAAACACAGACAACCTTTCTAAAATAGGCAGTAGGCACTTAAATAATAAAATATAGGTACTAACAACACAAGCACATGCGTGTCACATAAACGCTATATATCCCGAAATAAGCAATTCCATCGTTGGGTCCGGTAATGGTCGTAACAACGCTACATTATAATTTGTTTAATTAACTACAATGTATACATATACCTACGTACAGAAAAGATCGGATACGGGGGAAGACCGTTCGACTCAAATATCTCCCATAATAGGTGATATTTTTTAGTGTTAGCCACGGTGTTATTTATTTATTTCTCATTTATAGCATACGTGTCACTTAAAGCTAAGTATACAGACAGACGTATAAGAAATCCCTTTTTGACATGCGCCTTGTTCAGGCATTGCAGAGACATAGACTAAATACTTAAATTATTAAGTTATAGGTAGGTAGGTACTTAATGCGTCTCTAATATTAGAAACATATTATTTAAAAAAAAATTAAATTCACAAGAGCAATTCACCCCGCACTAGGGCATGAATCCCGGGATCCCGGGATATCGTAATCCCGGGATCTCGGACGCAAAAGTTCGATATTATAATCCCGGGATTGAGTGATCCGATATCGAGATTTGAGCAATTTACTATTTGGGTATAAATTAAGGTTTTTAGCTATATTTTTCCTCATGGAATGATTGAATAGAACTATTAAAATTAAACCCAAATTAGTCTACCCCTGAGGAAGAGATCTGTAAAGATTTAGAAGCGTAGGGAATTGGTAAAATGTTTAAAACAATAAAAGTAACGTGATTCATTGCAATTTTTAAGACAATTATTTTTTATACAAGCTCGCATGCATTTTTTTTCTGCTAACATCATTTTAGTGGTGCGCCTAGAATTTGGCGCGAAAGTTTAGACACTTTCGGGTTTAGGGTATTTGTCCGCCATATTTCCAAAATGATGGGGTGGACGGCCCTCAGGGTAACTTATTTACGTAATGAAACCACTAGAGTCTTAAATATATCAAATATTTTAAATTTAACACATTTTTATTGTATTAAATTCGCCTTTTTAACGATATCTAAAATCTCAGTATCAATCCCGGGATCCCGGGATTGAGCTCTTAATATCGATATCGTCCCGAGATTGAAAACCTTCCGATATTGCATGCCCTACCCCGCACCGATCTGTGGCACCCGGCAGTTGCAATGTCACCTATTTCGGAAGATATTTGAGTCATACGGTCTTTCCCCGTATCCTATCTTGCCTGACTATAGGTACTCTACACTACAATGTATATACGTGCGTACAGAAATATTAAATCTCTCATATCAGTTTGGTACACTCGAGAGTCGAGGTGTAAGCTTTCTAATAAGACATAGGTACAATTGGGAACAATAGTGGTTATCCACCAAAGGTTTGCAAGTTCAAACCTTTGGTTTTTATTATCTACCGGGACGCTCTCTGCGATCCTTTTTCCCAGTTGATCTAATGTGGATCAAGTGGAAACTTTATTTCATACTAGATGATAAAAACAAAAGCTGATCGAAACAGACACAAAAGACTATCGAAATAGAAACAAATGAAGATCAAAACAAACACGAAAGAAGATCAAACTAAAAACAAGATGCGATCGAAATAGACACGAAAGAAGATCGAAATAGAAACAAGAGACGATCGAAACAGACACGAAAGAAGATCGAAATAGAAACAAGAGACAATCGAAACGGACACGAAAGAATCGAAATAGAAACAAGAGACGATCGAAACAGACACAAAAGACGATCGAACATATCTAAATAGAAACAAGAGATGATCGAAACTGAAACAAAAGCAATTTTTGCTGCCTGACTGTACATTTATGTAGACATCGAGGAGTAATAAAGTAAGGAAGGCCCTTAAGGACCTATATTTGCGTATGTCTTGAGTTGATAAGGATTGTATAAGGTTCAACACTCAATTACAATTCACAACCAGAGACGGTTTGCAGATCGATTTTTGTTAAACAAATCTAGACCGAGTGTTCACTTTTTACTTCTTTATCATAGCGCCCCTGCTTCGCACGAGTGTGTATTATACATATAAACGTTTCTCTTCAATCACTCTATCCATTAAAAAAATCGTATCAAAATCATCTGTGTAGTTTTAAGGATCTAAGCAAACATAGGGACAGACAGACAGCGGCAAACGACTTTGTTTTATTTAATATGTAGTGATAGACTATTTATGTATTCTGTGGTGATAGTAATTTAACAGCAGCCTGCGGTTTCACCCACGTAAGTCACAAACCCACGGGAATGTCCATAAATATCCTAAGTGTTATTCCATGTTTCCAGCTATATAGGTACTCGTACATACCGAGTTTCATCGCAATCAATTCAGCTGTTTTTGCGTGAAGGACCAAGAAATACACTCACTCACACACAAACTGTCACCTTCATCATATTACTAGCTGCGTCCCGCGGTTTCACCCGCGTAAGTCCCGATTCCGGGATATAAAGTAGCCTATCTGTTATTTCCGGTCTCAAACTATCTACATACCGAGTTTCATGGTAATCGGTTCAGCGGTTTTTACGTGATTGATTAACAAATACACACACATTCATACATACTCACAAACTTTCACCTTTATAATATTAAGTAGTTAGTAAGAAAAAGCGCCGCGCCGCAACGTGCCAAGAGCATTGAGTTTTGGAAACACATTTGAACCTTGATACAATTATGTTTTAAAATATGATCACACTTAGGGAATTTAGAAACGGCAAACGGAAACAGTATAAAGCGGAGAGCGTTGGGTTAAAACCCAACTGGGAACATTTCATTTTGGTAAGACTTAGTTGTAAAAACAAATGTTCCTGGTTTGTTTCATCTACCTATAATATTCTATTGATTACCAAATATTAAAAGACAGTGGCAAATTAACGCACGATTTGCCAGTTTGAACAAAAGCTATCGTCGACACACCACACACGACAACGTGAAAGTTAAGTAAACATTTATGTAATGTCTACATCTACACGTTAGGTTTTTCAGTAGCATATTTTTTGTTTTATATCTTTCAGAGATCGTGTAGTTTCAAGGCGTAGGTAGGTATTTCAAAGCTTTAGGTTACCTACGCGCGACTATTAGATATGCTGTTATTAATATACCTATAAGCCGTCCGATTGATATTCGACAGGGTACTATTGGATGTTAAATATTGTAGTTAGAATAACGCTTAAGTAGCTTAAGTAACTACTTACATTTTTTTTTTCGAAGATAGCTATCAATAAAGATTATTTTTATAAAAACAACTACAACTAAATAGGACCTACATACCGACTTACTAAAGTCATCATCTCAACAAAAGCGTTACCTATAAATACGCCCACTGTTAAAAAGTGAAATGAAATCTAATTTAAAACCGACCATATAATTCAACAAGACCAAACTATAAATCCTACGTCTTGTTCAATAAGTACGTGAAGCCTATAAAGGAGCAATTTATCTCTGATTCACGATTCATAAGCAAGGATATAAAGAAAACTTTTTCCGTGATGTTTTCCGAACGTTATGTTGTATGATAAAGCGTAGTGTAAGCGCAGTGCCGCATTCAGGGACGCGCGGGGGGTGCCTGCGGCCGGCAGTCATGCCTCGGGCCCCGGGCGAGGTGGTCGCCTGTCTGGCGCTCGCTCTCGCACTCTTCGCTGCGATCGTCTGTGAGTTACGATACGACTTCACACGCTCATACTTTTTAATTCCACATTACGCCGCATTGCATGACAAAACCCGCTTATAAAACTCCAAAATTTTAACCCTTACGTGTTTTAAAGAAAATTAATGACGAAAATTGGATCAAAGTTTTTATACCTGCCAATGTTTAAAACCAAAGTTGACAAGTGCGGATATTAATAAATAGCAATAAACATGAATGTTTAAAATAAATGGTGATGGTGAAAAGTTATTCGTTGTCATAGTTTTGGACGATACGGTATTGAAATAAACATGAATAGGTGCTTGTTTTGTTTTTATTTTTCGAGTATCTATATGCAGTCTCATCTTTTGGACAAAACTCTTAACGAGACGACGAGTCCTGTATTTCTTTGATTAAACAACGGCATTGTTAAGTTAATGCCTTTGGGACCCTTTTAAATTGCATTTCGTCAAAGGAAATGCAGCTGCAGCGTCGTCTGCATAATAAATGCATTTGGGAGTTTGTAAATGAAAGTGGGATGGATCTAGGCTAGACTTCAGGCAAGATGATTAAGTTAGTAGAGCCGCAGTGGATACCGCAGTTTCTGGTATTACCGACAATGACCAGGCGATAAATAACACTGAACGGTTGTGCAGATTTTTTCTGCGGAACGCTGCGCTGTTAGTCAAATATTTTTAAAACGCGCGATTATTTTTGCGTTTTATGACTTCTTCTTTATCTAAACAATTAAATCTATATATATTTATATACTAATATTATAAAGAGGAAAGAATTATTTCTAAAGAGGAAAGAATTGTTTGTAACAGATAGGATGCGAAACTAAAAGACCGTTTTTAAAAAATCTTTTACCAATAGAAAGCTACATCATAGAGGAGTAACATAAGTTGCTTTTGTCCCGATATTCCCACGGGATTGGGATTAACGAGAGTTATACCGTAACATACATATAAGCGACGACTAATTAAAAACCTCCTCTTTTTGAAATCTTAATATAAACTTATTTTCATTCACTGTAACTGCTCCTGTTCAAATTACAGATATCTGTATTATGACGATTGTAATTTAAAACATTATTCCAAAAAAACCCCATGAGATTCTTGTGGTTTCTTCTCATCAGAGGGCGCGTTCCGAAACCACACTAAAATCATAGTCATAAGTTGACATGTCAAAACGATCATGTATAATTTTATACATTGCTCTAAACAGCTAACTGAATAAATGAATTTGACTTTAACTACTTGTACTATTTATGTATTCTGTGCTTTAACTTTGATTTGCTGGAATTTCAATTTTTATTAGTATTAATGACTGTAAAAAAAAAGAAAAGTTCCGAAAAGTAACGCCTAATACAATCAATTGTCGTAGTATTAATGATTTCACTATATAGAAATAGAAAGAAAGAAAATGTATTTATTCAGACAAGCACACAACTACATAACAAGAAAATTATAAAAGTAAATAACATTATAAACAAATATTACTTAGAATGCCTAAACAACGTTAATTAATAAGGCTAATATATATTTTTGTCCTAAAATGTAGCTCTGTATATCTGCACTGCTACTACATACATTCCAACAAGTTTCTGCTGCAATACGGAAAATCCTCTGAGAATTGTACCGTAGTAGGTAACTAGAATAGAACCATTGTCGCGGGTAAATAAGAAAATGATTAATGTTCGTTCAGCAAACCACTTTACCCGTGACATAATCTCGTTTGTTAAATAAATAACTGGAACACTGGTATTGTATACAGTTATTTATTGGTTTACCTACTCGTATTACCATATTCTATTTCTTTCTTATATACTAGGTGCGTCGCGCGATTTCACCCGCGTAAGTGTCGATCCCGTGGGATTATCAGGATCAAAAGTAGCCTATGCTACTCCTCGATAGTGTAGCTTTCTTTTGGTGAAAGAATTTTTGAAATCCAGTATTTTTTGAGTTTATTCATTACAAACATACACACACACACAAAAATACAAATCTTTGCTCTTTATAATATTAGTGTAGATGACACCTCATTCGTATGAATATTTTAGAGAAAAAAATCTATCTAAGTAGTGCCCATTTCAATCTAAAGGTACCTACCTACTCCGTTTTTTTATTTCAGACTAGCTGACCCGACAGACGTTGTCCTGTCGTTTAGTATAAAAAAATAAAATTCATCAAAATCGGTTTAGCATTTTTTCTTTCATAAGAACCTTTTCCTGACAATAGCAAACACAACAAAAAAAGAATTATCGAAATCGGTCCAGCCGTTCACGCGTGATGTCGTGACAACGGAAAACGTTTCATTTTTATATATAAAAAATATATATAAGAAGAAGAAGAAGAAGATAGACTATGATCTGACGTTTTAATCCTTGGTTTTTACGTTTTTTCTTCAGAAATACGTCTCAAATCATAGTCTACAATTAAAAAACGAAGTAGGTACCTTAAGGTCAAGTTTACAAAGTGTAACTAGTAGAGAACTGAGCTATCTCTTACTTTGTGTCTTTTCGGGCGCCAAGGGATTAATTATTTCTGACAACCTGCTCTGAATAGGAACCTACTAAGGTTATATAATTTCGACTTTTGTGTACCCGTATCAGTAATCAACCTAAAAAGATAAGTTAATGTATCAATTTCCGCTTATTGTTCTTATCTAACCATAACCAAAAGAAATCTTTATGAAAAAAAAAGAAGTCCTGAATTACTTTTATATTCACCACGTAACGTAGGTCCGTTCCATCGGTATCAAAACAGACACACGGTGATTCAGTGGGCCCTTCTTCACCCCTCGTTAAACTATTCGGTTCGAAGGACCAAAACTCCCGTAAGAATACGTTTTACTTTGCGACTTCATTATTCATGTTTTCTTTGACCGAATTTCGTTTTAGGGGATAAAAAAAACGTAAAATAACTGAAACATTCGTTAATGTTGGAGTAGAATTGCAGTAGAGTAGGTATATAGGTATCTTAGTTTTGTTTTTTAAAAATTTAATACACTTATTAGAGACCTACAGAAATCAAGAAACACAGACTTTATTGCCAAGCGTTGTACACAAACATCATATAATGTAGGTAGAATTAAAGTTACAATAACTTGCAAGTAAGTAACAATAACACTTAAAACTAGTTTTTGAGTTAGTATACCTACCTAGAAATATATTACAATTTAAATCTTTTTTGTTCCTTGATAAAATTGATCCTAAATAATAAAAAAAAGACATTGAAAGTTTTCGTTTAAAGTAGACGTTCGTAATTACATAACTACTCGACTGTAAAATCTTACATATACCACAGAATACATAAATAATACAAGTACATAAACTTGGAACTTAACCTGCTAAACTGTAGACTTTACATCCCGCCTGTTATTAAGACGACAGTCTACCTACTCTTTCTACATACAAACGTAGTCGACTGTTTCCTCCCTGGATAAAGACATTAGAGCAAATATGTTTATGCCATAAAACCTATATCTGCCATGACTATGCCCCTACGTTTTGTTTTTTTTTTTCTATTTTCTAATAAAAATAGAACAAAATTAGAAAATGAAAAAAATCAAAACGTATTTTCTCTAATATCTTTATCCAGGGGGGAAACAGTCGACTACGTTTGCAAAGTTTGTATGGAGAAACGAGTAGGTAGACTGTCCTCTTAAGAACGTGGCGACTGTTACCATTTTCATACAAACTTAATACCAAAATAAATTATGAAAAATGTAGTTTTCTACCTTAATATCGATCTTATTCGGATTAAGATTTTACTTTTAAAGGGTAAAATCTTAATCCCATTTTTTTTCGTAATTTCCAAAATATTCATTCACATTCAAATAAAACGGAGAAACATTTTTCAATGAAAAAAATGTATTTCCGTTTTATTTCATTTCGAAATTATTTTAGTATTAAGTTTGTATGGAAATGGTAACGGTCGCCACGTTCTTAAGTTGTTTGTATATAAACAAGTAGAAACTCACTACATGGACGGTAATTAGATTAAGAAGGTACTTATTTATAATATTGGATTACAAAGACCTTGAGAATATTCATAGCGTTAGTAGAGCCAGCCAGTTCAGGGTGGGAAGGCGCCTCCCGCTCTTAGGTTCCAAAATAACTGTCGTAAAATTTTTAGTAGATAGGTAGGTACGAATTCTGGAGAATTTCTTTTGCTTTAAGCTATGGTTTTTGGTTTAATAAGTAGGTAGTTTCTTACGTCACTTATCTAAGAACACTTGAACTAATTTGACTAAATTGATAAGTATAACAAATTGAGAAATTGTACCGACATTGGAATTGAATTGAACCTACCAATTTGCTAATTGCACGTATTGACAATTTGTGTTAATAGAGAATAATAAATAACGATAGTACCAATTCATAATTTAACCGGATGGCAATGCTCTTTAGAATACGTAGGTACATACTTTAAAAATATCATTTTATGCATTGATACAGAGAGTCGAGTTCCATTTCACTTCTCAACTGCTCCCATATTTCCACCCAGTGAACACTGAACATTTTATAACATAAGTACCTACTACAAAATCAAATAAAATTGAAATTAAAGACATTTTTCGGTTTGAATCGCGTGGTTTTTATATCAGTCTATCCTGAAGAAGAGACCTGGAAAGGTCTCGAAACGTTGAGCGTTGTAACAATGCTAAAAGTAATAAAAACCACGCGATTCAAACCGAAAAATGTCTTTAATTTCAAGACAACATCGCGAAAACAGAAGAAGAATCAAATAAAATTAATAAAAACATAAAGATTGAAACGAGTAGGTATTGCGATTCACTAAACAGCCCTAAGGTCGCCATTTTAAGTACCTAACTACAAGTTTCGCCTCGAAGGACCATTATTTTAACTTGCCTAAGGGATTATTAAAAAGGGTTCCAACAGTACTTCTGTATTTCATTTATAATGGACCATTTTGATTGGTTAAACCAGTTAGCGCGCGTTGTGAAAAGGGTTTATTGGATTTTTGCTTAAGGGATATTTCGTGAATTGCTTATTCGATTATTTAGAGCTTATTTTTACAACATGTAGGTGAAGACGTCAGCCTTAATCGTTGCATTTTTGTATAAATCACGTTTGTTGTATGGGAGCCCCTCTTAATACATCACCAGTAAAAGTATTAACTGTCTAGCTATCACGGTTCATGAGATACAGCCTGGTGACACACGGACGGGCAGACAAGACAGACAGCGAAGTCTGAGTAATAGGGTTCCGTACCCAAAGGGTAAAAACGGGACACACATATGTGTGGCTAATTACCAGCCACACATATGTTAAGCCAAAAACGTACCTATCAAATAAAATAAGAAGAATAAATAAATCAATGTGAAATACTCTAGCTACCCGCTCGCGTATAATTGTGTTGACTGAGCAATCAGTGAATAATTCGCTTAGCAGCTGGAGATTTGAGGCTAAGTAATTGCTTCGCAGAGAGAAACTGTTTATAGGTACCTACCTACCTACACCTTCTGGTGCAACTATAAAACAAAGTCTAAAGTTAGGCACATATACATGAATCCGTATAGAGAGTTAACTTGCTATAACTTTGAACGTATACACCAAGTTACATACCTAACGTTCGTTCGTCGGGTACGTTCGACCAAACTAGAATAAGCAATGAATAACAATTCTCCGCATAAATCGTCATTGTTTCGATTGAAAAGCTTGAGAATCTCTTGAATAGAAAACGATCAATGAGTAGAATTGCTTTTCGTTGCTTACCTAGGTATTCTAGTTTGGTCGAATCAAGCCTAAATAACCTAAATTATATTTAAATTTAACAAAAGCTATTTCAGTGGTTCTCGTAAGATGACCCGATCGAATGCAATGTTCTGCATGACGTTTCACTACTATAGGTTCTTTTGAAGAAAGAATGAAGAAATTTGCAGTTCAGGACTGTATTTAATGCAACATGGTACATATAAGGGTAAACTAAACCCTTTTGAATTACATAAAAAACTCAAGTCAAATATTTTTCTAATATCAGTTTAGTCCCGCATTTTCACCCACGTAAGTCTTGACCCCGTAGGAATTTCTTATCGGATGCCTAGACCATATTATAAAGAACACACTCTCCAAATTTCAGTTCTCTACTATCAGCGGTTTAAGCAGTGCGTTGATCAGTCAGTCAGGACAAAGCACTTTATAGATATACACTAGCTGACCCGGCAAACGTTGTTTTGCCTTATAAATTATAGATAGTAGCCGATTCTCAGACCTACTGAATGCGCATGTGGAGTTTGGTGGAGATCGGTGAAGCCGTTTCGGAGGAGTACGGTAACTAACATTGTGACATGGAAATTTTATATATAAGAAGAAGAAGATAGATCAATTATAAGGATTCTACATTATTCTACAAAAACGGAGCCTGAGGAAAATACATGGGTAGTACCTATTATAGGACTAGGTAGGTAAGAACTCCATAAAACCACAGTTTAACTAGTAGCTACTACGCTAAAACTGTTCTCAAAGCTACATATCTAATCTCTTTTGATGGCTAAACGTCTACAGTTTTCATGAAAGCGAAAATTAATTATTATGATTGATGTTCTACTCTCCACTCAGAGCGGCTCTCAGCTTGCCCTACTATCCCTAATGGCCGATTGTTATCATGATTTAAGATTGCCTTTTTGGAGTCTTCTGCTATCGTGACGATGACAGAATAATGATCTCCTGAGGTTTCACAATCAATAAAATTGGGACCTCGGTTAACTGTACCCAAATGATACCTAATTCTACCTACCGCATGTATTCTGTGCTACCGCGTGATTATAATTTCGCAAGTACCTAAGTTCCCTAGGTAACCTAAATTTAAGTATTTTACAGGTCAGTAGCAAATTGCTTTGTAATCGATCTTCTAAATGTCCTAGAATTATGAAGTACATAAACTTCTAGTAAATTATGGATGCTCGAGGCCTTCTAATTCCCGACCTAGTACCTAAAACTATTTACGTAAAAATGTTGCTAGTTAGAAATCCTGACTAGGATACAGACTGCAAAATTGAAATGTGTATTCAGTGTTATAATTAGCAACATGGCAAAAAAAAAAAAAGTAATTTTTATTTTTATTTTCAAATTTACCTACCTAAACAACGAATTATGGATACCTACTTACGAAAATCAAACATAAATAGGTAGGTACTATCGCGTGTGAATTTGCTCTCGTCGGGGTATCAAGCAATTTCCTAGCGAAAACGATATTCTTTTACAGAAATGTTTGCGAAGCGGGTTTTTGGGTACGACCTAGCTTATCTAAATAGACCTGGATAAATTATATTAATCGTATTTGGTTGGGATTGAAAAGGATTCCACAAATAGTAGGTAATGCAATTTCTTAACTCATTTGTGGATAATATTCAGTCTTAATGAATAATAATTTCCTTTTTTGTGTGGGTGAGTTAATGATATGAAAATTAAGGGAAAAGTTATATAATTAATTAATAATGCACCATTACACGATAAATGATGGTTGTTGGAACAACAAAGCGGTTAGGTTAAACTTATTGGTCTTACAAGAAGTTTACTTCCTTGCAAACAAATTCACGGAAGAACTTTTCGGTTCTTCGAAAAGTTATCTCGGAATTGGCACCACCTATGGTAGATAGTTAGATATCAGTTAGTTAAATAGGCAAGTAGGTAATTTCCACAGTTTAATAAATATTTAATAAGAATAAATGATATACCATCTAACCAACACTGATGGAATCTAAAAGAATGATCATTGATTTTTATATTGATATGGGAGGGTAACCAAACATTGTTGAAGGATTTTTTCCTGTATTTTTGATACATATCTATAGGGAATTCTGCAGGGTAGGTACGTCCCTATTTTTCTTCGGTTTTCGCGATACTTATATGAAATTAAACTCAAATGTTTCAATCGGGTTGCATTCATTATTTTTTAGGTGAAGACAAACTTGATGAAGTTGAAGATCTAATGAGAAACTTCGGAATAATGAGTAGAATAGCATCTCAGATTGCAGTAAATTACTAATTTTATCGGGCAGACAAACTGCAATTTGAAGATTCGTAAGAAGGTTGCATATCCTACTTACGAATTTTTTGACTATAGTATATAATATCTAACAACATTATAATATAACGCACCTACAATGTAAAATCCATTTTGATAAATGAGGCCAGAGTTTGGTGATTTATCCGGTCATATGGTAACCCTAGCCTAGAGGGCAACGAAGCGCAACTTTGCTCAACATATTAGCCGAGGCACGTGGTGGAATTCTCACCTCGATTCAGTGTATATACCTACCTAAATAATTATAATAAAGTAGGTACGTTAGATTCCTAATCAATGGTACCTACTATAGCTATTGTTAAGACTAAGCACCTACTGAATTATAGGGATATTTCACTCTTCACTTCAATGAATTTTATGTTCTAGGAATATTTTGCTTGATTGATGCAACACAGAGCTCGCCAATATTCTCCGTTGTAAATTTGTAAAACGTGAATTGGCACGGACAGAAGACTCCGTAGTTGCGGAACTCTTACATTACCCGTGCGTGACTTCTGATGACGCATTTCATATTATTAATAGTAATAATTTGCAAGTAGGTCTGGATAGAACAAACATTTACACAACATAACTCTCAAATATTAAGCCAACATTATAGGTACCTTACCTACCTACCAAAAGTACCTACTTACGTTTGGTTCTATATTTATGAACTGCATTAAAATTGCTCCATCGTCCGCTTAATTTATACTGACTAGGTATAGGTACGCACAGTATACGTTCACAGTCTGAATAAATTAAATTAAACCAGTTGACGCACTGATCACTATATTCGTATTACCACAGTTTACCTAATCGGAACTCTGTATTACCTACGTATAGGTTATTTAAAATTCCAAAAAATATAACTTTTATTTACCGACGGAGTTTTACTAAGTATAAACATACTTGACGTTATCCCGAAGTTAAGTTTTCTTTTAAAAGTACCAGACTGAAATAACAAAATTATAAGGGTCAAACATAATAGAGAGGCAATAGATCATCTCTTAACTTATTTGGACTTCAATTTGTTCATGTCCGATGGGAATTTAGACCTAGGTTGTCTCTTACGTACCTACTTCTAGTTACCTAGTGCTAAAGGTGCAATCATTTGGTAGGGACTTCGGCCGCGGCTTGTCAGCACTCATCACCGGCCTCAGTTGAACTGCAGTACCACAGATATCTGAACATTGCAGTACAATGTACGCAGTGTATGCTGGGTGTAACCCTGAACTTTGAAAGTTGTTAACTTCGACACGACATTTACTTCGAAAACATAAAAATGGACACGACATTGTTTCGCCTGTACATATTTCGACAAGTTTTAGTCCGACAAAGCATACTTCGACAACACAAACCTTCGAAGATCTATAATTCGACAAGTTTTAGTTCAACAAAGCATACTTCGATAACACAAACCTTCGAAGATCAATTATTCGACGGATTTTACTTCGAAATCCACTTGTTCGATAGAAAATTATTTCGACAGAACATACCTTCGTTCGACATAATTGTTTTGTAAAATTATATTTTCTTTCATAAATATTACCTAAGTATGTAAATAAAAAAGTTTTGGTTGATAGGTTGGTAATAGTAGGGTAGACTGGGTACGATTGTGCCTCAGGACGAAAGTGACAGTCGCTATATTATCGAAACTATAAGAGATAGCGTGGGGGGTGCAAGGGAACAAAGGAGCGGTAAGAACATTTGATTACGTGTCACAGTATTGCGTCAGCCATCATGCGACTTTGACGAGTGTAGGAGACAATATTATTTTTGGTAGTCAAAACTAAGTTTTTTTGTTCGACTTATTTTTGTGATTGTGTCTTTATGAAAACAGGTACAAGTACGAGTGTTTTACCTAATTATGAGTTAAAAATTAGCAACTAAATATCAGTCTATGCTATCTACGTAAATAGTTTTGTATTTTTTTGACGCTTGCTTTTTTACGAGAGAGCACTTTGGGGATAGTTGTGCCATTTTTGCTGGGTGCGGTTGTGACTAAGCCAAGCGTATTATTTTTGTTTTTTGGTGTTCAGAAAGCGCACGACCAAAACCGATTAAGGCAAGGCTAAGGCTATATAGGCACTTATTAGTCGTGGCAAAGGCGTGTTGCCGTCTCATCCCGAATTCCGTCGACATAACCATACAATATGTGACAGTCACAAAGAAATTCGCGACGTTACGACGACGTGCTTCCGCCACAACTTATCAGCGCCCGAATAGCTTAATATAAGCCAGCATCAGGACTCATACATACATGTAAAAAGCAGCACTTCCTTGCGCAGTGCTGCAACCAAGATAATCGAATGTCCTTAACAAGGTACATCCGAAAATGCAATGAAACTGGCGCGAACATTAGAGAATTTAGATTAAAGGCAGATAATCTTACATTAAAACCATTTCGAAGTTATTTTAGTGTATTTTTGTATCTGTCACAATCAACCCCAGGCACTGTCACAACTGTCCTTGGGGTCAGGTCGGTTGTGACATTTTTTTTTTTTTTTAACTTGCTCCTGTGACCTAACCGTTGGACTTAGGAACATAATCTTAGTATCCAGATGTAGCCAAATGTTTATATTTTTATATAAACGTTACTTCTTTTACGTAAGTATCATATTTTCAGAATTATGGTCGGTCAAATGAAAATTGGCCCATCCGTACCCAGTCTACCCTACATGTAACGGTTGCTACTTGTGGATAGGTGTTATCTAGTACCTACTAGTTTTATAGAGGTCTCACGATACAAACTAGTCCTAGTGCGAGCCCCACCGTTTCCATACCATGTCTTTTGTATTCGTATCGTAAACGTAAACTAAAAGTGTTTAGGCTTCCGTAATTATGAATTATAGTACAGTCCTGAGTCAGTAGGTATCACAGTGCGTAGGTAAAGAATGAAAACACTCGATTCAAAAATAAATTGGCGAATTTCTAGGTGTTATTTTAAGAGCAATCAAATAGAATCTCCAGTTCTTGTCGTAGTCTGTCGGAAACATAATAAATTATATTAATTTGGCATCGAGTTGAACAATACGACCTGTGAATACGACAAACTATTGAAATAGACTTGAAACTGCGTCTGTTTTCCTTTGTATTCGAGAAATAATAATGAAGAAAATATTACCGAAATGTCGTTTTTAATAAACAATGTTCCATTAATTGCAATTAATGCCCAAAATAAAGTTTTAATTTTTCTAACTGAAATATTTACTGACACTGAGCTTCTTCACCGATAGTAAAAGTGAACAAAATTCGTATTATGTGACGACACTTTTATTGTTAAGCTTGCACTCGCAGTTAAGCTTAAACTACACGATGAAACCACTGACACTAACTAAAACAGCACCTACCTATAGCACACATATAAAGAAATTCGTGTAAGTATGTGTGCGGTTGGTGTGGTCGTTTTAGGTGTAGTGTAAGTGTCATCGTGTATTTTGAGTTTAAGACATTATTCTGTAACTTTCAGCATGCGTAGAAGAGGACTGCATAGACTGGGAGGGTAAAACCGTCGCCCATGGACTACTGTACGTGCCGGGGCCCGGCGTCTGTTCCATCTGCGTCTGCTACCACTCCAACCCGATGTGGTGCAAGGCCACCTACTGTGACCCACCATACGTAAGGCGACCTTGTTATTATAATAAATTGTCCTTTAGCTCTTCTTGTGTTCGAATTTGATTAGATTGACAGATAGACTAGTCTAGAACAATGATGACTTTTGTACCGGTTTTAAAGATTTATTTGACATCTAAGTTTACTAGTAATAAGCTCTTACACTTCCTTTGAATGTACTTCTGAAACTATTTAAGAATAGGCTCTGTAAAACCTGAACTCCCGCGACTCGTGATTGGTCGTAAAACAGGTCGTGATTCGTGAAGGACAATCAAATATAGCTAAAGCCATATATTTCTCTTTCCCCTTCAGTTCTGTAAAAACTTCCGCGTGGGCGAGAGATGCTGTGAGTTCGAGTGTCTGGATCCGCCCGGAGAAGACACGAGATACCGCGAGCGGCAACGTCTACGAGCCTTGATCCTGGCAGGCAACTCCTCAGCGCCTTACCATGGACTCTCCTTAGAGCTGAAGGCAGGAATATCACTCCTTGCCGTCGCTGTAGCTAGATTTGTATGAAACGAAGTCATTTGTTTTGTTGGCTCTGAATGACGTCAAGCGAGTAAGTACAACTTGCCTGCAGAATGAATGCGACGCGTCCAGTACAAAAACTGTGTTGAATTACCGCAGGTATTTAACGTCAGCGTTATTATAATTTTACTGTATTTGTAAATTAGAATTCTCAAGTTGAATCCGTACTCCAAGATTATTTACCTACTTCTAAATTATGCAGCGAAAACATAAATTAAAATATTGTACCTAGACACAATCACTTAGGCATATTTACTAATTAAATTCATTCTTAAATTGCACTAGCTAGATAATAATTTTTCCACGGACCTAATTAATGCCTAAAAATTTGTAAAAAAAATGTGCCTTCGGTTACCAATTTACTTATGCAAAAAATCAAGGTAGAAATACCTACCTAGTCTATAGGTAATAAAAAGCATCTCTTTCTTTACCTATAGGTATGCTTGTTCACCTTCGTACCTATTTCATATTGGATATATACCTACTCTTAATTGTGAAATCTTATTAAATTCATATAAGTAAAGAAAGCACTAGTGTATAATGCAATTATTATTGCAGTGGCTGAAAAATAGATCTACTTAACTATAGTATTTATTTAATTAATATAAAAATAATAATTATAATGAAAACTTAATATTGAGGTTTAGAAAACCCTCAGAGCTATGGCCGTTTAATGTTCTAAGCCACTATGAACCGACAAATTTTTCCCACAACACATGCCTAATACTAATCAGACTTCTCTCTTCGGTATTTCGCGCTCTAAAAAGGCATAGGGCACACTGTGCCATTTTAAGGGGGGGACATAAAATATAACATTTTTTTAAATCTGACACGTGTTTATTTAAAACTTTATAATAAATAGCTACTTAACACATTTTTTTATAATCTGGGTACAAAATGTAGACTTTTCATCTAATATTGCATCAAAAAAACTTACCTACCTATCCTATTGATTTATGACAATAATCGTTCACGTCGAACAATGGCCTGAAATTTTACCAATAAATAACGTGACACGCTCACAAACTCGTGATTAAGTACCGTTAATAGCCGTCAGCCTTAGCCTTACACCTACATTCTGAAAGGATGCGGTATTTGCCCTCGGCGAAATTATTAAATTCTTTCATTGATGTATGGAGATTGAACGCCTAATACATTCTTACATAACTTGGTAATTTACGTAAAAGGGCGAGGAGTAGGGGCTTGAATTACCTGTTCAAGTTTCTACATACTCGTACCACTTTGAATTTAAAATTTTCCACCTTGCAAAACATAGAGGAAAAATGTAATGATGTCTCGTTTTGTCCTTTATATTATGGAAGCACTTAACATCCCATGTTATGAAAAACTCAATTTGATAAATGTTTGGACCAATTTTATGTAACCATGTAGGAACATGTTCTTATACCGCTTATTTTTAATTAGCAACGCTCTGGTTTCCGATGTTACCCCATAAGGGTCAATTCACACGTACCACAACCACACCACGTCGCAGCGACAAAATGTGGTCAAGCTGTGGTTACGTGTGAATAGTGTCGCAGCGACTTTTTGCAGTTGCGTTGTGGTACCGACAAAATGTCGATGTGGTGTGGTTGTGGTACGTGTGAATTGACCCTGTCATGTCGTGGCGATGTGGCCGCGCGGCCGCCGCCGGTGGTGGCGTTGCCGTCGCGATGTGGTTGCGATGTGGTCGTATTACACAGGTGGTCGATAAACAACGGCAAAATGTGGCACGTGTGAATTGTAATATTCATTTTCAATATAAAATATACGCCCGACCACGTGGCGTCGTTGTGGTGTGGTTGTGGCTGTGGTGTGGTTGTGGTACGTGTGAATTGACCCTAACTCTAATCATTGGAGATGCTGGGTGATCGGGATAAAAAGTAGCCCATGTCGCTTCTTAGGTGCCTCCTTGGCATCTTTGCATTACTTCTGATAGGGTATATTGCAATTTTCAAAACGGTTCGTGTTTACGTAAACGTGATGTTAGCGTACCTTTATAAAGAAAAACTCTGATCGTTTTATTTGATATAGTATACAGTTTTGCAGAATCATCCATTACTGGTGCGACAGTGACATACATAACATACCTATCTACTTATGTAGGTAATAGTGTAGATCAGGGGTTCCCTAACTTATTTGGGCCGCGCCCCCCTTTGGACAAAAAAAAAGTTCGCGCGAGTCGAAAAAAGTTCCTCTAGTCCAGATTCATCATCATCATCCGAGTGATGTTCCGCTTAAATACTTTTACGCCTCCACTTCGCACGATCTTCGGCATCCCGTGTAGTGAGGCCATTTGTACGCATATCCGCGACCTTTCTTGGGTCTTCTAAGTCTGCCGCGGCCAGACGGAGGCGCCATAGCAAGACATTTGTACGTAACTAGCCGGTTTTCGTAAAACGTGACCGTACCACCTTTATCTGTAATGTCTCGGACATGAAGGCTGCCCCTAATGCGGAAGTTTCTGACGCGAACTTTTCGCGTCACTCCACACATCTAGCGCAGCGTCTTCATCTCCGTGACATGCAGCTGCTGCTTATGTCGCTCAAGCACTGGCGACAGAATAAAAAATAATTCAATAACATAAAAAGTATTTTTATTGCTTATCAAAGTTTAACAAAGTCATTGAAAAGGTATTTGGTAAGTAGTACCTTCTTATTGGAATGTGATGGATGAGCTTGCACGATATTGACGAGGTCTACAATTCTCGGCTTATCTAACTGTAGAAATCGCACAACGTAAGTCACTAATAATGTCAAGTTTATTTCTATACTTGGTTTTTATTACAACTACCGCAGAAAATCCCCTTTCGCACAAATATGTACTTGAGAAGGGTAAATACAATTGTTTTAATTTTATTGGTCGTATCGAGCAGTCTGAAATTTTATGCATTCTCTTAGCGATTGAAAATTGCCCGCGCCCCCCTTAGAAGGTCTCTGCGCCCCCCCTGGGGGGCGCGCCCCCCAGTTAGGGAACCCATGGTGTAGATGAATTGATTCTGATATTTATGTTTTATGTACAAAAAAGTAGTAAATGCACCAATTTTCATTTGACCGACCATAATTCTGAAAATATGATACTTAGCTAAAAGAAGTAACGTTTATATAAAAATATAAACATTTGCCTACATCTGAATACTAAGATTGTGTTCCTAAGTCCAACGGTTAGCTCACAGGAGGAAGTTGAAAAAAAAAAGAAAAATGTCACAACCGACCTGACCCCAAGGACAGTTGTGACAGTGCCTGGGGTTGATTGTGACAGGTACAAAAATGACTTTAAATTGGTTTTAATAGGAGATAATCTGCCTTTAATCTAAATTCTCTAATGTTCGCACCAGTTTCATTGCATTTTCGGATGTACCTTGATAAGGACATTCGATTATCTTGGTTGCAGCACTGCCCAGTGAAGTGCTGCTTTTTACATGTATGTATGCGTCCTGATGCTGGCTTATATTAAGCTATTCGAGCACTGAAAAGTTGTGGTGGAAGCACGTCGTCGTAACGCCGCGAATTTCTTTGTGACTGACACCTTTTGTATGATTATGTCGACGAAATTTGGGATGAGATGACAACACGCCTTCGCCACGACTGATAAGTGCATATATAGCCTTAGCCTTAACTCAATCGGTTTTGTTCGTGCGCTTTCTGGGCACCAAAAAGCAAAAATAATACGCTTGGCTTCGTCACAACCGCACCCAACAACAATGGCACAACTATCCCCAAAATGCTCTTTCGTAAAAAAGCAAGCGTCAAGAAAATACAAAACTATTTACGTAGATAGCATAGACTGATATTTAGTTGCTAATTTTTAACTCATAATTAGGTAAAACACTCATACTTTTACCTGTTTTCATAAAGACACAATCACAAAAATAAGTCGAACAAAAAAACTTAGTTTTGACTACCAAAAACTATATTGTCTCCTACACTCGTCAAAGTCGCACGATGGCTGACGCAATACTGTGACACGTACTCAAACGCTCTTACCGCTCCTCTATTCCCTTGCACCCCCCACGCTATCTCTTGTAGTTTCGATAATATAGCGACTGTCACTTTCGTCCTGAGGCACAATCGTACCCAGTCTACCCTACTCTCTGATATTTATGTGTTATTGTATATTTTATTATGCTTATGTTGTATAATGTATGCTAATAGTTTGCGTTTATTCAATGTTTATGTAAGTATGTGTAATGTAAAATTTAGTAATATATGTACTGTTTGGTTATGTATTTATATAAGTAGTCTATTTATGTTTGTATTAATGTTTATACTTGAATTATATTATGTATAAGTATGTATATGTATATGTATTATTTATGATATTTTTACCACTTATCTTAAAACTAAGATATGAGGTAATCTCTAGGTGCACTGCCTACCACTCAAGCTGTTACAGTTCTACTCCATCCAAAGGTTGCCTGGAAGAAATCGCTTTCAGCGATAAGGCCGCCCATTTGTGCAACTTATTTTTAAGCTTGTTTAGTATTTACTTTTGTATATGTGTTTTTTTTCTCTATTTATGTTGTGCAAATAAAGATTTCTATCTATCTATCTATCTATCTAAATCAAAACAAACAACAACATTAGGTACTCCTCACTGTTACTAGATCAACAAGACTATTTAAAAAATACTCTATCTACAATCTATATAGAATAGTAACGGGGGCGATTACATTTTTATCAATATAGTAGTTAGTTAAGTAGACTAGAAGCATTATAATTAAATTATAAATTAGTTCTTAACTAATTGCCTGATAGCATGTTAGAACAGAATTCAATAATAAATAATATAAGGTCTACGTCTGTACGTACCCTATAAATATAGAACTACTCAAGAGACAGATTAGGTACTGTCGTTAAAAAATGAGCCAACCAGAGCCAACTCATGTAGCTACAATTTAGTTAGGTAGATAGATTTTTCAAAAATTGTATATGTAGTTCAATTTTACGGCTTGTCGTTAATCCCCTGAATAAGAATTAACATTGCATGATCATTTTCTATATATGTACGTCTGTCTGTACCTAATAATAATTACTGCTCAAAATAAGTTCCGAAACCGGAAAGTCGGAATAAAAATAAGCAATGTACTCAATGTACTTATACTCCCATCCCAAGAATTCAGCCTATCCTTTGACATAAGTATACTTATAAAGTTCTTGTCATCATTTTTTTTCGTGGTTTCGGTCACCACCTGGCGGCCTGTCTTATCGTTAGGCGCAATTAACATGTCTTTCAATTGCTACATTACACAGGACGGAAGAGTGATTGAACATAAAAGTGTACAATAATACATCACCCAGGTGATTAGGTAGTCGACGTGAAATAAGTTAACTACGGGGACCTTTTACGTTGTCGTCTGTTGTAAGTAAAGGTAGACGCAATGCCGAAAACTCTACAGTCATTATTGTAAATCTTTGATGACTTTACGAGGGCCTTGGCTTCGATCCAATGGACCAATTTTTTAAAAATGTAAAGGTTCGAATGTATTAGAGGACGGCTTTGAGTAGATAGTACTGGGGGAGGCTTTTGACTTTACGGTAATAAGGCTTCAAAATGGAAATTGAATTGAGCAGTTTGTTTTAATAGATAATGCTGTTCCTATTCATGAAGAAATACTTATAAAATTAAGACTTTATTATATAACCGCTATAATAATCTAGTTTATAATTGGTTTCCAATTACGTAGCATCATTTTCCGTCACGGCCTTTTCTTGACTCGTACTAAGTAGGTAGGTAACAAGTCAAATGTGGGCCAGTAGGTAGTGAAAACCCTATACTGGAAACTTATAATTTAATTACTATGAGTTTCTTAAACAAAGTTTTCAAGTTCATTCATTGGCCCTTCGGTCTTTTCGAACTTGAAAATCAAAATGTAACGAGTCAATAACGACCGTAATACTTTATTGATCGTGCCGTCACGCGAACAATATTATATGAATTCTATGAAAAATTAACATTATTATTGTCTTTACCTACCTACCTATTGAATTGTCAGATTTGAAAACCTAAACAACTTTAGATAGGTAATACACATTTAATTTACTACAATTAGTATCTAGAACTAATACGTACCTACTTTCCTTCTTAACTAGATTTTAATTTTAAAAGTTCAATAAATCCACACATAGAATTTTAGAAAAATACCTAACGAATTATTTTCTATCTGGCTGTATTCGACTGGTAGACCATCCGACTTGCAGCCTTCCTAAGTCCACATCTACAGCACACACCTGACCAAAAGATCGATGTGTACAGAAAGTTCTTTAGATGTGTAGGAACATGTTACGATAGCTTTAGTAGTACGTAAGAGCAATTTACATACATTAGGTCAGTAACAGAAGTCTGTAAGTAACATAGTGGCTGACTACGAAAATTATAAGGCACTGACTTCTATCACCGACCTCATATAAATCAACTTTAAAAGCTCCGATATGAGATGCAGCGGTGGTCAAATGTTGCCAGCAAGGAAAATATTTCGTAAAGTATTTTTCTTCTTACTTCAAGGATAACTATCACAGCAAGCTTTTCTATTTTCTTGCACTGCACTTATCCATCTACTACGTATCTATATCTACCCTTTTCTTGTAATGTTAGAATACAACTTATGAAGTTATGATGATGCTTTATCATCATCATCATATTATGGTAAAAAATGATTTAAATACAGCAGTAACTGTAGCCTAGTAGATATTTATCGACGGAGAATCTATAAAGTTACATTTTACGGGTGTAGAGCATAATATCTAAAGTCGCTACATCGATAGTTGCTATATCGAAAACGTCTCATCGGAAGGGTAATGTAGCGTAAGTACGCCATATTTGCTACGTCAAAAGAACATCATATCGATGGTACACTGCTGCTGAACCTTTCGATGGCACGTTTTCGATGTAGCGACCAACTATGTATTGTCTGTCGATATTACGCTCTACACCCACATTTGACAGATAAGAAAAAAGTCACGCGACTAAGCTAAATATGACGCTTTAAATAACCTGTGAACTTAGTAAACACCAGTCGCGTGAACTATGTTTTTTCTGCCCTACTTGTTGTTTCAATTAATTTATTTTAATGTACATTGTACAATAAGAAATAATACTTATGATGAACATAGCTAATTATTAAAGGTATGGTATGTGATATTTTTGCTGGTTGTAATAATATTGTGCATATAATTATGATAAGGGGAGCAGCTTTAATGATTAGAAATTAAGCTATTTGGTTAATGTTTTAACCCCTTACTTATAAACGATGAATTACAGCTGCATAAACTATTTTTCGTTTGACTCTTACTGTCACATGACGTTTCAAAGTTAATAGACAGAGAAAAACATTACCTACATAACTTACTGCCACACAGAGACGTTTAAAGGTCATAGCCCACTTACACGACTCTGCTCCCACCCGGCAAAAATAATATAATTCAAATATGGGCTTTAAATATTGCTCTTTAGATATATTTTACATTGGCATCATAAATTAGCAGACAGCTCGCTTTCAGCGAGCTTACCGCCGTCAGACTGCTCGTCAGTCAGTGTAAAATATATCTAAAGAGCAATATTTAAAGCCCATATTTGAATTAAATTATTTTTGCCGGGTGGGAGCAGAGTCGTGTAAGTGGGCTATGACCTTTATGGTTACTTAAACTATCTTAAGTAAACATTTTGTTTGTGAAATCTTTACTTAGTAATAGTTTAATTACCATTAAACGTCTCTGAGTGCGGCAGTTAGTCATCTGTTAATCATCGTTTATAACTTAATTTATAAGTGAGGGGGTTAATGTCACGCACTTTGGGATAATTAATAGTTGAAATCTTTGCTAGAGAGACATGTATGTACCTAATCAGGAGATTTACAACCATACTCAGAGACTAAGCTACGTCTTAGCTTACCTAAAACCTTAATGGAAGTTTTTAAGAAGTGCTTTGTCACATTTTCGCTAATATTGAATTTTACTTACATGAGCGAGAAAAGAATTCGGCATTCTTCATCACGCTAAGGCACTCTTAGAGGACTTTATTGTTAACCAAGTAAATAACCACATTAAATGAACATGACGGCCTCTGTGGCGCATCGGGGGAATACCCGGGAGCTACGCAGAAGGTTAGGGTTCGATTCCCGCCGGGGACAAGTATTTATGATGACCTTAAATGCTTGTTCCTGTTCTGGGTGTTTTGTATATGTCATACATTGGTATGTATTTACAAAAAATATATTATATGTGGTCTAGTGTTCATAGTACAAGCCTAGTTGCTTAATTTGGTGCTAGAATGCGCTGTGTGGCAACATCCTGCAATATTTATTTATTGCAAATCTATTGTAATCATCAATCAAATGTAATCAAATGTATTCTATGCTACATAATGTTACTTTATTTTAACTCGGTGATCAGAACAGCTACCTATGTAATTAAAAAAATAACTACAATAACTACCAGTACCTATTGAAAACCTTGCTAAAAAATTATAATCCAATTATTTGTAAATTTTAGTCAAACTACTCGGTTCAGAACCTATAGTTTTCCCCCTTACTATAAATGATGATTAAAAGGACAGTCCACCTTCTCTTTCTCCATACAAACGTAGTCGACTGTTTCCTACCTGGATAAAGACATCAGACAGATCAAATATGTATATGCCATAAAGCCTATATCTGCCATGACTATGCCCCTACGTTTGATTTTTTTTTCATTTTCTAATACTAATTCATTTATTCAATTAAACACATTTAAATTAAAAAAAAAACAACAAAAAAGGTGAGAAAAAAAAACAACACTAAAACTAAAACTTAAATCTAAAAAGAAAAATGCCCATCATCCATGGCACCCTCCCGAGACATGGTCCCCAAGATGCTGGCGGCATTCCCCCTCTGAATAGCGAGACTAACTTGCTGAGACAGAAAACCACCAGCTCTGGGATCACCGGTCGCCTTGATTAGACGCCCCAACAATTCCCTTAAAAACAATCTGGCACTGGGGCCCCAACAACCCAAAGTCTCAATTTTCTAATTAGAATAGAAATAAATTAGAAAATGAAAAATGGTCATAGCTGATATAGATAGGACTTACGGCATTAACATATTTTTTCTAATATCTTTATCCAGGGAGGAAACAGTTGACTATGTTTGTAAAGTTTGTATGGAGAAAAGAGTAGGTACTGTCCCCTTAAGAGATGACCACAGTTATGTAACATTTTATGATGATACTCAATAAATTCACACATGACACATACAATGGCCCAATTGTGAGGCTAAGTGCAGAAAAACTAACTAACTTAGATAAGTAACATTTGTTTCTCTCCATCAACTATGAAATGTCATGTCACAGTAAATTAATACAAACAATACATTGTTAATGCAGCTGTTAATCATCGTTTATTTTATAAATAAGGGGGTTTATGTGTAAGTCATTAGTTGAATTAGTTAGTTAAATTAGATAGACAAATCAAATAATTAAAGACCAAAGTATTATTTATCAATCACTTATTATGAATAAGATATAACTAGTCAATAAAATATTAATATGAAATTGTAAATAATATGCATCCTTACTTTTACCTTTTAACATTAGCTTAATAAATAAAATATTAATTATACAATGTTGTTTTAGTTCCTATGTTTGGATTTATGACCCAAGTTATCAGGCTGAAGGCTGAACTACAGCCGCCCTGCCTGGCGGCTTCCGTTACACAGAAGATATGGGTTTAATTCCCATCACAAAACAAATTTTTGTGTAATTTACTGATGTTTTTCTGGTCTGGGTGTTTTTGTATCTATACTAATATTATAAAAAGATAACGTTGGTAACAATTATATATGTATGTCAGTATTTTCAGGGTAATCTCTGAAACCAGTGAACCAATATCAAAAATTCTTCACCAATAGGAAGCTACATTATAGAGGAGACTACTTTTGGTCCCGATATTCCCAGGGTATCAGGACTTACTCGAGTGAAACACGGGACTCTGCTTGTCTACAAATATAATAACTCTTTGACTGCTGAAAACACAATGTGTAACTAGTGTAGTAGGCACACAGCTGGTTTGTTTTCCCTGTCATGCGTATGATCTACTGCACACAAGGGTATTTGTTGTTCCAAGTCCAGCCAATGTATTAATTGGCCTTTACATCTACTTTCAGATGATTTTTTTATCATCTGAATTTTGGAAAAATCAGTGATTCTAATATTAATTGTCTGGCACCCATTTAACAAGGCTAGTTCTTTACGATGGCCTTGGATTGGATATGGATTGATGGAATGTGGAATATTGTCAATTTAGGTAGATAGATGATTTTCATACTAGCTTTTCTAATTTCAAATCAAGAGAGAATTGACTGTTGAATCATAAGCAGGAATGGAAATTTACAAGATCATCTCTGAACATAATTAGATTTATAAAAAGATTGTAATAAACATCAATGGCTTAACCTATAAGGAATGTTAAACAGAATTACCACTTCAATCCTTTATCATGCAAGTCTTTTCTGGCTTCAACAATCTCAGCTTGCAGATCTTTAGCGGCTTCCTCGCAGTTATTGAAAGTAAACACTCGATAAAGAACTACGGAGGCCGCGTACAGACCGAATAATATGACGAATATAAGCGGTGATACCAGCACCAAGTTCATGTTGTTTTCTATCAGTGGGTGTTTGACGTAGCCTCCCACGAGAGAGTACCATACGGCGAACACAGCAGAGAGTACCGAAATCCATTCTAAGAGTTTCGTCATGTCTGCAAATTAAAAATCAGGCGGTGAAGAATAGTGTAAACAACAGAATAAATAGAAATACAAACGCCGACACTCGTCTTGTATAGTATATTTACCTGTTTGGTCGAGTTTAACTAATAAGTAATGCCGTCAGCTTTTTTTTAAGTTTAAATTGACTAGAATTTTGCATTAAATTCCTAATAATTTTGAATAAAAATGCAAAAGAAACAATAGAATAGAATTCCCGAAACATGCAATTACGTGATTTTTATTTTGACATTTCATGTGTTACCAGAATTTTGAAGTCAAAAGAAACCAAGAAAAATCTATTTTAATGGCTTCGCACAAACTGTGTATTAGGTTTGTGCAAAGCAAACCCATTTGTATCAAGTTCACATTGAATATCCGTCATTTCTTTTTTTCTATTTTGGCCCCGGACTCTCGAGATGCCACTTGTCGAGTTTTTTCTGAGTTTACAATGGGGTGCCACACGCAAAGCTGTAAGCAGATGGCGCTGGCGTCGGATGATCTTTTTTTTTTTGATGATGGTCCTCCACCAATGAAAACGCCCGAGTTTTTTTTTTCTTTCGGTCTGAGACCGATATGGCCAATTTGGCGCCGAGAATTGTAAAAAACACCTGTTTGACAGTTCTTAATTCAAACCTAAGATCACGAAGATCAGATCAAAGGAACACTAACTTTTTATCCCGGCAGAGGGCGCGAGTCGATTAATCTTAGGTTTGAATTAAGAACTGTCAAACATGTGTTTTTTACAACTCTCGGCGCCAAATTGGCCATATCGGTCTGAGACCGAAAGAATAAAAAAAAAACTCGGCGTTTCCATTGGTGGAGGACCATCATCGAAAAAAAAAAAGATCATCCGATGCCAGCGCAGCGCCTCTGCAAACAGCTTTGCGCGTGGCGCCCCATTTTACCAATACCATGGTAGAAAACGAAAGTTTCCAAAAAAAAAGATTTTTTTTAAATGCCTGGCAACATTAAGAAACAAAATATTTATAATTTGTTGACAGTTCGATATACCAAAAATTGTTTGTCAAAGTCAAAAATTTGACTTTTTCGGCGGGAAAGCGGAGACAACATGTCGTGCTCCAATTTTATTTTCGTTAAACTATGTTGTAAACCCGGTTAAATTGTGTAATTTTGGTGGAATCTTATTCAATTCAGTTCCGTGAATGTGCACAAGTGTAGTGAAAACAAAATTGAGTGTTAAACATGGACTTTCCGTCGTTCGCGCCGAAGGTCCTTGAAGGTTATAGTAAAGTTGCCACCGCTTTACCATAGCCCCTGACTAAAACTATAGGCCCGATCGGGCTAATTTCATGCAAAATACTTGATACTGGCAAGATGTACAAGATGTACAACGCCAAAACTATATTATGAAGAAACTTGAAATATTCTAAAACTTGACCCTGGCTGTTCCAAATTGGCAATATCGGTCTCAGACCGAAATAAATAAAAAAAAAAAAGTCAAAATCGGCTGTGTGTGTGAATATTGTTATTTGTATCTTGTTCGTAAACTGAAAAATAAGTTTAATTCCAAGAAAAATACACATATTTTTTTCAATATGAACGAAATAGATGATAAGTTTTATTATGTGTATAGTTCATCGTTGGATCATAAAGTCGAAATTAAAATGTGAGTACTCATCAAACAGATTTCCTCATTGTCCGATATTCCATTCTTTTGCAACTGTTCCGCAAATAGTGTTGAAATAACTTCAACGTTCTTAACTTTCACATTATGAACGCCTTTAGTTTCTATTTTACCCAACTTACATTGAACTGATCAATGCCTGATCATGGCCTTGCAGGCCTTGTGTATCTGTATCGCGTTACAGTATTGATTTCTTTGTTTATATAAATGACCATCATCTAGCTTTTAACCATTAACAGTCATTCATTCATTTTTTTCTGGACTCCCGAGATACAGGACGAAGTCCTAGTTCGAGGTTTGTTTAGATTCATTTGATATGTTATCTAAATATTAACCAAACTCAACATTATCCTTTAAAATGGTAATGGATAGAATAATGGTAATTTATGACCTTTAATTCTTAAAAAAAATGACCTATCATTTTTGCATGATTGTTCCTGAAGGTTTTCAAAAATAACTATCATATTGGGGAACCTAACTTTAATTTTATAGATTGGTAATGCAATTCAAACTTCTTGTATGTTACCTACTTTACTATTTATCTTGCTATTATCTCACATTTTTAGAGTATACAAATGTATGTTTATTCTTATTTGTTCAGTTTGATAAGCCTTGTTGAAACACTGTTCTATAAGTTTTGTGTTATTATTTATTTTGTAAATTTTACAGTGGTACCTTGGAAGGGAAGCGCAACAAACCAGAATATGATAAGTTACTATCAGACCCGATGCTCAAATTCTCTGGTTTATACCAAGATGGGTGCTCAGACCTATATGTTACTTGCCAGATACTGTCAGATGGAGTGCCCCTAGCTTTGCCTGTAACAACTTCATACAAGGCCTTTACCAATAGGTGGAAGTAAGTTAAAAGATAATTAAAACTCAGATCAAATTAGAGCTTAAAATTAAGAGATTGATAGTACAATCTAATCATGTAATTTATGGTATTACTACCATACCTTCACTGTTAAGAATAAAATATTTACCTACCAAATATGACAATCACCTACAAAAAGTTTGTAAGTCATATTTAATGTTTATTTCAGCTGGAATGAGTGGATAAATCTGCCGGTCTACTTCAGCGATCTTCCCCGCAATGCAACACTGGCCATGACTGTAATAGACTGTGCTGGTCCCGGCAAACTAATGGTGGTTGGTGGTACCACTATATCACTCTTTGGGAAACATGGCATGTTAAGACAGGTGAGCATCATATATTTTAAATTTTACAATGTCTCACAGCTCTGTGACTTGCATTAGCTGCGAAAATAAGTAGGTATGAGACAATAGACAGAAGTGAAAGTGTAAAACACATTTGTGCAGGATCTCTGATACATCTACAAATGAAAATTTAGATAATCATTAATATACAATTTATAATAAAACAAGTTTTAAATGTTCAAGGTTATTAGTGTGGAAAATCGAGCTAACTCGGTCAGTAAAGTTGAAATATTTAATTCATGACATAAGTCTATAACTGGTTTAGTAACAAAATTCGCCAAAAATGGAATATATAATGTATTTTAAACTATCTGCGCCCCGCGGTTTCACCCGTGTCAGTCCTGATCCTGCGGGATTTGCGGGCTCAAAAGTCAATTTCTTGCTCCTGGTTCTAAGCTACCTCCCCACCAATTTTCAGCCGAATCGGTTCAGCTGTTCTGGAATTATAAATGGTGTAACTAACACAACTTTCTTTTATACTTAAAGATTGTAAAATAGTTGGTTTGTCGATTTAATTCAAATAGATTTTGCAATAAAGTGTTAATCTATCTAACTTTTAAAAAGTTTATAAGGGAAAAAACCTTTTTTTTTGGAAGTTGTCATAATTCCTGTTGGGACAGGTAGTGTGGATTATGACAATAATCTTATTTTTATTGGCATAATCCCTACCAACCAGGATTAAGAATGATAGTGGGAAAAACAACAATTTGTGTTTGAAATTTGGCATAATCGCACTGATGGGGACAGCTTAGTGGGGATTATGACAATAAACCATTTCATGTTTTATAGACTTGTAGGTAATTCAAAGTTTCTACCTACCATATTTGAGAATTTGCTTAAGTTAGTATGGTAGGGCTCTCTAGGGCAGGGGTTCCCTACTTATTTGAGACGCGCCCCCTTTCGACCATAAAAAAACCGCGCCCCCCCCGTCCTCCTTTCCAGATTATCAGGTCAGAATCAAAAAGTAGTATTCAATAACAAAATAAGTATTTTTATTGCTCATTATCATTGGGGCCAGTCTAGAGGCTGATAAAGTTCTTAACATTCGCCCACTGAGGAAACAATATTATGTTCCTGACAGGCGTCTATTTCAAATAATTTCATTGGTCGTATCGAGCAGTCTGGAATGCATTCTCCAGGTTTTTATACCTGACTACACAGATGGCCTGCGCCCCCCTGGAAATATCTCTGCGCCTCCTCTGGGGGGCGCGCCCCCCACTTAGGAAACCCTTGCTCTAGGGGATTTCATTCTAAAACTTCCCTTTACATATCACATTAAATCTTTGCACTTATTCGACTATATTCTTCTGTACTTCATAACTGACTACACAGGTGGCCTGCGCCCCTCTGGAAATATCTCTGCGCCTCCTCTGGGGGGCGCGCCCCCCACTTAGGAAACCCTTACTCTAGGGGATTTCATTCTAAAACTTCCCTTTACATATCACATTAAATCTTTGCACTTATTCGACTATATTCTTCTGTCATTCATTATCACTACAGTCAGGCTTATATTTTTTTAGAAAGTACCCATAACTTTTATTGTAATTAAATGGATATTTAATTTTTGTATTATTATTATATAATCAATGTATGTTTTAAATAAATGTACCACATAAACCTAATTAATGTTGGTATATTAAATGGATTATGAATGCAGCACGATTTTCAAGGTCCTATTTAATAATACTGTGTCAGTTGTTCAAAAGTCTTTGAACTGTGCTTACCTATGACTGTTTTTTTTAATTTGTTTTAAAAGAATCTGATTTTGTATTTTTTTGTGTTTTTACATACATAGACCATGTGTAAGTTTTTTTCTTTACAATTCTATTTTTCTTTAACTAATTAGGTAATTAGAGCGTACAAACTGCCTGCCACGTATATAGCAGACGTGCTTTCTCCTTACCCAATATGGGTCAATTATGTTTGCTCATAGGTATTAAAAGATACGCCCATCTACGTAGCACCGACCTCAATGTTGACCTCACAATATCGATGTTTACAATTAATGCATGGCAATTTCTACTGGGAACTAGTTGTTTCCATCGGTTTCGTTGCATATAATCTATACTAATTATAAAGAGGTAACGTTGGTAACATGTATGTATGTATGTATATTGGGGGTAATCTCCGAAACTACTGGACCGATTTCAAAAATTCTTTCACCATTAGAAAGCTACATTCACCCTGAGTAACATAGGCTACTTTTGTTTTTCATAAAAAAGTGGTCTAAAAGTAGACCCTTGTGGCACTCCAGAAAATAATTACAATGCAATTCTATTTTATTTTAAAACAAGTACTTTTTAACCTTGATTTTATTTTAAAGTGTTTACTACACTTTTAAATTGTGCATTTTAAGGCTCCTGTGGCATAGCGGAAAGACGCTTTACAACGGATTTGTAAGGGTTGCAGGTTCAAATCCTGTCGGGTTATAAATTGTTTTAATAGCATTTTTAAAACTAAATAAGTTTAATTTAGATTTTATGAGTTGTTGCGTTTATTATTTGTTTTTATTCGATTGTTTAGAAATTTTGTACTGGTGCTTTGAAAATGTATAAAACGCATACAATGAACAGCGTCGAATGCCTACCCGACTTTTGTTACATAGATATCCCTTCTCTTCTCACGATGAAGACACCTCTATATATCTATATATTATTGTTATCAAGGAATACCGTTCGGTTCAGTACTCTCGCAATCCCTAACATGTTTTCCTACATTTCGTTTCCAGTAACAATCGATCCCTTCAAACCTTCAGAGTACCTACTTATCAAAATTACAGATTTGGTACCTAGTCAATAATAAAAAATGTTTTTATTTAACCAAAATGGTTCGGGAATGTAACATTTAGAAAATGGGTGTGTCCAGTAGTACATTACGCGGTTGTAGGAGGAATTATATTCGTTTTGTGTTGAAATTAAAAAGGTTGTTTGGTCAAAAGGGCATGTTCGATCTGCGAGTGTGGCCGGGTGTGGAGGGAAGTGAGAACACTCCAGGCAAGGCACCGGATACAGGCAAGGAGCAGATGCAAAGACTTGCCAAGCTTGCGAAGAAACATAGGAATGGACATATGCCTAAGGTGAGACACATATTAACAATTCACTAAAAGTTTTAACACTCGATTAAATAATGTAACCTTGTTTTAACTCTCGCTAAGTTTTTATGTAAGACTCGAATGCAATATGTTTTCGGATATAAATTATTCACGCTCAATAATTGAAATTTATACATTCATATAACGAGTAGTTCGGCGAACAGTAGACCTCGTGGTTATTATATAATTAGTTTTAAGGCCAAACCTGATTTAGGCATAGTAAATCATGGTATAAACCAGGTCTGGCCAACTTGGCTTGTATAAGAGGGACCAACATTAAAAAAAAACACAAGAAACTTTCAAGTCAAGAGTTTGTAATGAAAAAGGCTCTAGGAACGCGAATGCCATCAATGTAATGCCTTATCTACATCTACAGAATCTACACTAATATTATAAAGAGGAAAGATTTGGAATTGAGTGTGTGTGTCGTATGTTTGTAAACTCTAAAACCACTGGACTGATTTCAAAAATAATTTCACCATTAGAAAGCTAGATTCACCCTGAGTAACATGAGTGGCTACTTTTGATCCCGTTATTCCCACGGGATCGGGACTTACGCGGGTGAAACCGCGGGACGCTGCTAGTTGTAGATAAAGGGCCTATTCTGTAGGTAAAAGTCGTAAAGTCGTAAAATCAGCATACCGCTTCTAAAGACAGTAAGTCGCTCGACTTACTGTCTTTAGAAGCGGTATGCTGCTCATCACTCCGAAGATCCTCGTCTGATCTTCAACATTTTCATGAGACTAATTTGAAGTTACTACCTTAAAAAAAGAGAAGAATCTTTAAAAACAGAATTCATAGAGCACAGATAATTAGCCCTCTTTGTGGGAGAAATATCCCACCAATCAAAAATTCCCACGACCAAAAATATCTATATGCCCGCTCGTAGAACTATTTTACCAAATTATATCTAAATTGGTTGAAAAATACGATTTTTAGAGGAGAAGCAACAGACGTACAAATATACTGACAGGCGAAAGAAAAACTTGCCAGATTTCAAGTAGAGATGCTTAGCTCACTCGGTCAATTACAAGAATTTCAGACTTGTGAATTGTTTTGTCCAAGGTTACATTTTTATCACTAACATTTTCATTCAGAAAACACAATTGTAGGTAATTAGTGTCATACCAAGGTGTTCATTGAGAGCGGGGTTGGTCTAGTGGTAGATAGATACCTCGACGTTAATTTCAAAGGTAATGAGCTCGAATCCCCGCCGACTGCGCACCAATATCTTACCAAAAATTATGTGCGTTATTAACATCGCTTAAAATATTGTGAGGAAACCCACGGCTTAGTTAGCTGCAGACGTATTAGTTAGCTGCAGACGTTCTTTCCTCTGGGCAAGAGTGACTGACTAGCCTGGGATAGAAGCCCACTCCACCTAATAATATCCCGAGCACTACAGCGCCATAAATAGCATGGATTAAAAGTTGGTTGCGCAAATGGATGTACTATTGTCCGAAATAAAGTTTTTTGAATTGAATTGAATTGAAATCATCTGAAAGTAGATGAAGAGGCCAATTATTATTAGTATTCGGGTGTTCATTAGTCATTCTTAATAGTGGTGTACTAGTTATGTTTATGCACTATTTAGCTATTAATATGTTATTTGTATTAATTGAAGGCACATGCCATTAGATTATAATTTAACTATACCATATCTACCTATAGCGATGATTCCACATGATATTTAATAAGGTAGATACTTGTTATTCAAATAATTTAATAAAATATTTCCTTGATATTATCGTTTATGTATGTATTATACATATTTATAGTACCTATTATCGATACTCATAGGGTTTGTTACTAAGTGGCAGATATCATACTTATCCTTTTATTAAATATTTTAAAATCGGTCCATTAGTTTCGGAGATTACCCCCAATATACATACATACATGTTACCAACATTACCTCTTTATAATATTAGTATAGACAAATATTATTTCATCACCTAAGTCGGTCTAATGCAGTTGCATTATAAACAATTGATTATGAACCTCGAAATTCTTGCTTTGTATTTTTAACCTTGTTGCAAGGCTGTTTTCTAAGTTCAACTCCCTCTATGCATTGACGCAATACTATTTTAAACAAAGTCTTTATTTTATTGTTTTTATTATCGTTCTGTGTACATTGTTTTCTTGTTGTTAGTTTGTATGTAAGTAGGTAGATACTTTATTTAGTGTTTTGTTGTTATTATTGTTAATACATTGTAATAAATTTTATGTTTGAATAAATGTACTATTTATTATTTCTTTTCTTCTATATATTTTCCCAGGTCGATTGGTTGGACAGATTGACCTTCAGGGAGATAGAGATGATCAATGAGAAAGAAAAACGAAGTTCTGATTACATGTACCTGATGATTGAGTTTCCCACTGTGCAGATTGGTGGCATTGACGTTAGTATTTAGCCAGCGTTTTTCCATTTTCCAGCCATTTTCCAGCGAAGTTTTTATACAGAGTAGACATATTCCAACTTCAATACTGCATCATCATCATCCTCACGATGTTCCCGGTTCGGTTCGGTTCCCCTCTCGAGAGCCCGGGGCCTGCTTTCCTACTTTTACGTCTCCAGTTCATTAAAAGGTCCTAATTAGGACAACTTTGCACTACATAACATACCTAATCTTTTAAAAAAACATCACATCTTTTAAAGTATTTTGGGACAACCAACGTCCATACTAAAAATGTCATTCTTTGCCTATTTCAGCACGCTGTTGTATATTACGAACAAGACGGCGATGAGGTTTATCAGTTCAGAGCGCAGGCTGAGATCGTCACAGTGCCGGACTACGAAATATTACAGGTAAGTACTTTTTATAAGGTCAATAATAAATAAATACCAGTAAAAAAAATGTAGTATTTATATAATTTAACAGTCATATTGTCCTACAAGTTGCGTGGTACATTATCCCGGTCCTACGCTCAAAAGTAGTAGCACAGATCCTACCTCTGCTGTTATCTACCACAATCGAGAGTTTCGTATACATAGGAAACTAGCAGTTTCCCGCGGTTTCACCCGCGTAAGTCCCGATCCCGTGGGAATATCGGGATCAAAAGTAGCCCATGTTACTCAGGGTGAATGTAGCTTTCTAATGGTGAAAGAATTTTTGAAATCGGTCCAGTAGTTTCGGAGATTACCCCCAATATAAATAAATAAATTCTGTGAACAACACACAGCGCCATCTAGCCTCGTGGTAAGCGACTAAGCTTGTGTTACGGAGACTAGACAACGGATATAATACTTATATTTATTTTTCTTTTATAAATACATACATATTATACATAGAGGGACACCCAGACCAGACACAAATATTTATTTTTAAGCATAAATACTTGCACCCGGCGGGAATCGAACCCGCAACCTTCTGCAATGCAGCCGTGCTTTCGCACGACGCGCCACTGAGGTCGTCATATACATACATACATACATGTTACCAACGTTATACCTCTTTATAATCTACTATATAAAAATAAGTCGGGTTTTCCTTCCTGACGCTATAACTCCAGAACGCACGAACCGATTTCCACGGTTTTGCATTCGTCGGAAAGGTCTCGGGCTCCGTGAGGTTTATAGCAAAGAAAATTCAGGAAAAATTTAAAAAGAAAAGCTGGAAAATCAAAATCAAAGTCAGCGATGACGTATGACGATGACGTATGACGATGACGTATGACGATGACGTATGACGATGACGTATGACGATGACGTATGACGATGACGTATGACGATGACGTATGACGATGACGTATGACGATGACGTATGACGATGACGTATGACGATGACGTATGACGATGACGTATGACGATGACGTATGACGATGACGTATGACGTACGATAATGACGACCTATGTGGCGTGTCGTGCGAAACCGCGACTGCAATGCAGGAGGTTGCGGGTTCGATTCGACCAAAAAACAAAAAATGTGGTTTACCAAAGAGCACTTCAATGAAACGGATAATTTCCGGACACGTATAACGCTTCGATTCAGTATTTACTTTGGATTCACTTTCATTTACTTAGAGAAGTTCAACTAAATAACACTTCTTTTTTGTAATCCAAATGAATTCATTACTGTTGTGAAATGAAATATTTTTTTTTCTTTTCAAATATAAAACAAAAAAAAAATTCTTCATCTTTTAATAACTAAAAGAAATGTTACATAAAACGAAGCCATCTGGTAGCGAAACGGAGTTCGCAGGGTTTTCTAGTATTAGTATAGATTATTGGGCATCTCATCAAAATGAAGCTCCTCACGGAAAACTAGCTTGATAGTAATAAAATTTCAAAAATGTACTAGGGATCCTAATAGGTCTAATGCTCAACAAACAATCTAATGTTCAACAACTTTTCGAAATACGTAAATCCGTACTATTATTATATTTATTCACATTACATTTTAGTCAACTAATTATTAAATAAAATGTAACACAAAATACAAGAACACCTGTACAATGAAAAATATTGTTATTAACATCACATATTACAAAATAAGTCGCTTCCCGTTGTCTGTCTGTCCATATGTATGCTTCAGGGTGTTACGAATATTCGCATCCACATCCGTAAATTCGCATTAATACAGACATCTGCATCCGCATTCACATCCGCATCAATCAATTGCGTAAATGTAAATGAAACATGTGTAATTTTGGTCTAAAAATATGGTTAAATAAATAAAAAGTTAAAATTAAATTGATTTTCAGTTATTTCTGCACTTAAAATTTTAATAATTATATCCTTTTGAAATCCCAAAATCCGCATCCACATTCGCATCCACATCCGCAACAA